>CM077296.1:49588205-49913205 GCA_039654925.1 Anguilla pacifica
TCCGAACCCCAGCTGGTTGATCAGGTACCCACGAGTCCGTGCAGGAAGCGGCTGATGACATCACGCGCACCGTCGAATCGCTAACAACGGCGAACGCTGATACGCCATTGGCCGTTCCACATCGGGAAGAGAAAGGGGGGGGGGGGGGGGGCGAAAAGCAAGCGTCTTTCTGCGAGCCAAAAATGACTAAGTTACTGTCGTGTGAGCAGGTCTGACAATGTGGCAAGTCTCAGCAGGACGCAATCAAAATAAAATAATAAAAATAACACGCTGATCTAATTCCTCTCGGGTAGAGCAGTGGGGATCAGCCTACTGTGTGCCATTGCTGAAGAGGATTCTCTCCATTGAAGAACTGCTTGAAGCTTCTCGGCAGAAGCTTTGATGTACAGAACAGAGAAGAGGAAGTTTTAACCCTGCCAGTTTCCCTCCCTGACTCAGTCCTAACTGTATCATACTGACTTATTGCTTTATTGTCTCAGCAATAATCAATTGAGCCATATTATGCCCAGGAACATTAACCCTTTAAGGTGTAAGGTCGCACGTACGTCATTAGAATATTTGTAACTGAACACTCTAATGCTGATTTAACACTCACTGCTGTTAATTGGAAGCGATGGAACACTGACTTTGAAACACTGATTTTGAAAACACCATACAAAAAAAAAAAAAACACACTCTTCAAAGGGTTAAATGGTAAGATGGGTCATTTGGTGAATTCAGCAGGTGGTGGAGTAACTGAGGGATGAGGACTCGTTATTATTGCCTGTATGTGTACATAGCCTCATGTTCTCAGTATCTTGTTGGCCTTGTGGTATTGTACGCGCTGGCTAACCGCGAGAAGCCTCTTAGCCGTGAGCAAGGTTCTCCGTGCCGTCGGTGTCTCGATCGCGGCGTCGCCCCTCGCTCACGTTTTAATGACTCATCCCTCGGCACGCTTTTTTTTTTGGCTTGGCCTCCCCCTCCTCCTCCTCCGGGGCTTTCTGACATTTCCACCTCCTTGTCGTTTTCACAGGAGAGGCGGAAAAAATAGCCCGTCTGCCGCACGTGAAGGGGGCGGGACGCCAAAAAAGGCGGGCGAGACCAGCCTCGTGAGTGTTAATGAGTAAGTGTGACAATATGGCTGACAATGCCGCCGCAGCATCAGAACTCCCCCTGTGCCCTCACACATTATTACACACTTTCATAGCACTATAATACTGTTATAGTAGCTTTGAAGGAAGAATATTACTCATTTTGTTTCTGAAGTTCATTGGGAGTTTTACAGGTCATATTTCGTGTGTGTGTGTGAGTGTGTGTGTGTGTTTGTTTGTGTGTGTATATACACGTATGTATACATGCGCGTGCCTGCGTACGCACACACACACACACAAACACACACACACACACACACAAATATACAAATATATTCAAAGCAAAATACTTTTTTTTTAACTTTCAGAGAACATGTCTGGGTGCCTTTTAGCTGTGTTCCTTATAGAACGTCGCAGCCACTTCCATTCCTGGGATTTATATGTCTGCTTTACTGCAGTTCAGCTTAAGCGTCTCGCTCCACCAGAACCGACACACTCGAGGGTGAAACCTTCAGCCAAGTGCAGCTCCTACGCAGCTACGCCACTGTCTGCGCAGAGCTGTGACTGCAGGAAGCGGCGTGGAGGTGCAAAAAAAAAACAAAAAACACACAAAAAAAAAAAACATTCGCCGATCACGAGTCACCGATCACGACTCTCTCTCTCCCGACGAACGTAGTTCACGAACGGACGACGTAACTCTGACGCAGGCGATGCCCAGCGTGTTGCCGGGCGCCGCGCGTGACGCTAATTGACCGGAATAATCATATCTGGCGCCAAGCCGAGCCTGGATGTGACGGGCGGCCGCACACCGTACATCGCGTCCTTTCATGTTCCCGTCCGTGACGTTAAACGGCAGCTTCTGCAGTCTTCCTGCCGGATTCCCGTGTGCTCGGTGCACCAGTGAGAGAAGGGGACAGGGACCTTGTTTCTCGGAAAAGCGAGGCTATATTATTCACTGTCGGCTGAACATTTCTCTATATTGAAAAGGGACCACCGTAGCATTAGTACAGTGTATTTTGTCCAAAAATAATCTGCTGTGCCCCCGTGAGATGCTCTGTGTATGTTTGCGGGTCCGGTTTTGGGGTGTTAGGTGTTAGCGGATGCTAGTGCAAAGCGCTACAGAGAAAGTCTGACATTCGTCCAGGAAGCACACGGATGCCTGCTTGCGCCTTTACCAGCCAAGCCTCCCGCGAGGTCATGAAACATCAATACCGCCAGCTCGGGCACGTGGGGTGGGGGCGTGGGGGGGTGAGGGGGGGGGGGTGTGCGCTTGTGGTGGAATAACACCGCTGAATTAATTCAGTAATCCAATCAAGTCGTTAACGTGACAGGAGGGCTAGCGCTGGTAGCGGAGGAGGAGGAGTCGGTGCGGTGTGATGTGTGTTTGGCGGCTGTAAAACGCCTCGGTGAAACCCCTGATTTAAGATGGATTTTAGTACAGTGAGAATGAGCGCACAGTCCCCTGCTGCTGTTAGAGCTGTGAACTACATTATGCCTCAGAGTCATAAATGACTGCTTTCACGTCACTTTGTACAACTGTTTTTACAGCCACTTTAGGGTAACACACGCTCAGCCTCTCTCTGTCACTCCCTCTCTCTCTGTATCTTTTGCTCTCTCTGTTTCTCTCTGTCTCCTTCTCTTTGTATGTCCTGCTTCCTCTTTCTCTCTCTCTGTCTCTTTCTCTCAGTTTCTCTGTATCTATTTTTTCTCTCTCCCTCCCTCCCTTTCTCTCTCTCTCCCTCCCTCCCTCCCTCTCTCTCTCTCTGTTTTTCTGTATCTTGTGCTCTCTCTCTCTCTCTCTCCCTCCCTCCCCCTCTCCCTCCCCTCCCCCTCTCCGTAATTTCCGTGCTGGAAGCGTGCTCTTTTCTGGCGGGTAGCCCGTGTGCAGTAGCCAGACTATGTCATCAGTTTGTCACAACAATTTTCAGCATGATCCCTCCGAAATCTCTATCAATCGAGACAGCGTGAAGGGCGACAACTGCGATGGAGCACCTGTCCAACTCCTCGGGGCGTTTTTTGGCCTCTAAGAAGGATTTATGACGAGGAGGGGGAGGCAGGATGTAGGCTGGGTGGCAGGGTGGGGGCGGGGGGGGGGTGTGGGGGTTGGTCGGATCACAGAATCATCACGCTTTTTTGTTTTGTTTTTTGAAGCCATATTTGTCAGCGCTTCCACCTGTTTTGTCAGCCGTATCGATCCGCCCCCCCCCCCCCCCCCGGAATGAACCCGTCAATGCAAATAAGAGGGCCCGCAGTCGAAATAATGAAGTCTTCTGACAGGGCTGCTCGGGGTCCTGCCGGGGCCCGTCTTGAGTGACTGCTCTCCCAAATCCCCCCAGCTCGCTGAGGGGGTCAGGACGTGACCGTCGGCGAACCTTGTGCGAGCGCTCCTCTCCCCCTCGCTGCCCAAATTGGACAGAGGGAAGCGGCTTGCTTTGAGTGATCAACGTGACATTAATGATTCTGTCACCGGAGGAGGGCAAGGGAAGTGTTGTTTAGGTGTTGCTTTGTGTCAAGCATAACAATCCAGTTTGTGCCACATCAAAGCCGAGCGCTGGTCTTGTGTTCCTTTTCCCGGTGGATTCCTGTTCGGTCGTGCAAATTCTGAAGAATCTGCTTTTTTTAAATTTATTTTTTATTTTTTTGGAGCATCGACTTTCAGAAAGGTGCTCTTTTTACTTTAAACGCAGCAAGTTCAGGCAGGAAAAATGTAATTTTTCACAGACATTATGTGACAAAATCAGGAGGGCCCCCACATAGTGTTCATTGGACAGGTTTTAGGAAGCCTTTGGCTTTCTACTTGAACAGCAAGTCTTAATTTTGTCAGTAGCACAAGTTTGAAAACACATGTGCACCTAGCAGATGTTTGATCATTGTTTTGGTTGCCATTCGATGTGGCTGCTGATATTTCTCCGGAATATTCCTTCTCTGTGTCTTCTGTGTTTGGAGTCACCTGTTGGGCAATGTTTTTGCAGTTTTGATTCGCAGACAGTACGTAAACAGTATGTAATATCAGAGATGAAGACTTTGGTACCGTATCTTATTTTGTATTTTTTCCATTTCCACAAGCACACCTCCCTGTCATTAAATCCGCAAGTTTTTCGGTTGGGGCTGAACGGTCTGAGATTAGCTCACATTCTTAGAAATCTCCTAGATTTCATTTCTGAAATACAAATACGGCGGACACCATTTTATTCCTCTTTTTACGGAAAGGAAGACAACCCGCCATCCCAAGTGAGTTATCTTCCGTGGGCATAGCCATGAAGACACTGTGCCAGAGTAGTTTATTCTGGTTCTCTGGTAATGAAATCCGATCAACGCACTGGCTCGGTGAGCTTGTACTAATGCCTATGGACACCCCTTATCAGTGGTACATCTGTAGGAATAAATTACTGACGGCCTACATTAATCCACTGGCACACTGAATCTGGCACAGCAAACATCGTCTGAAAATGTGATCTGAGCTTTGTGATCTGAGCTTCGTAAAATCATCGAAATATATCTTTGCGCAAATTTCAAATTTTTTTTTTTAATGCAATACGCACATTTTATTAAGCAGATATTGCGACAACAAGCTATAAATGTATTTGTCTAAACCTACTCTGCACATGTGTTTGTGTATAAAGCAGACATGAACAAATAGCCTTTAAGGGCTTTCTCTACTTAAACCAAAGTTTCTTAAACTATGGGTCGGGACCCAGAATAGGTCGTGGGATTGTATGAAGTGGGTCGTGGAGTGAGTCTATAGTCCACTAGGCTGTGCTAGTATGTGTGTTTGATGGGCCCCTGAAAGGCACAAAATTTCTAATTTGGGTCCCGATATTAAGAAGTTTAAGAACCAGTGACTTAGACCAATCAAGGGAGTTGCTCCCACCATTTTTGCCCAATCAGGTGACCCGTTCTTCTGTTTCTAGGGATCAGTCTCTCAGCACTGTCCTAGTTCTCCCTCATTTACAGGCTTTGTGATGCGTAAAAAAAAAAAAAAAAAGTCAAAAAATGTAAAATGATGTTGGCTTGGACATCGCATCCAGACTGGTCAAAAATACGCTTGCAAGAGCAGCACATTTGTAATGTTCACGCAGTCGGTGCCCAGGCCGGTCCCCAGAGGCCCTCCTCGGGTGGCACAGTCTGCCGCGGCGTCGGTTTATCACCGAGCCCCCCTGGGGGGGCGACGCCGTCCCCTCCGCAAGGTTGTCTCCACCGCCGAGGAACCTACCGAGACAGCAAAGCCGAGCGCAACTCCCAAATATCACTCCTTGGAAAATGGGATTTGCAGTGTCATCTTTTCTACATTTTCTGTCTCCTAATGGCATTGCGGTCACAGATTTATTGTACCTGTGCCTGGATTTCAAATCGCGTGCAGCATTCAATGGCGGGAGGGGAGGGGAGGGGAGGGGAGGGGGGCTGGGTGGGGTGGGGGGTTCTGAGTTAAAGGAACTGCAAAAATCCATACAGTGATGGACGCATTCTAAAGAAGTGGCCACACAGCATAACTTCAGCGCGTTGCCTACCGAGAGCATGAACAGGGCTAAAGACCTCCTTAACCCTTTGAAGGGGAGGTTTTTTTAAAATGTTTTTTTTTTTTTTCCAGAATTTTAAGTCTGCTTTCTAAAACTCCATTGCTTTCAGTTACCAGTTAGTGCATCAGCCTTGTGGCATCAGCATTAGAATGTTCAGTTAAGAACACTCTAATCGCACATTTGTGATCTCACAGCTGAAAGGGTTATTCTGTTGATGCATTGCATTTACGTTCCATGACTGGCATTTAGCAGACGCACTTATCCAGGGCGACCTGCACAGCTTTTTTAAATACGATACCTATGCAATAGGCATCGCACAGGAATTTGCGCGGCCGCCATGTTGGCTCTAACAGGGGTGAGTCCAGAATAGGTGCCGTCAGTGCTTCAGGATGAAGGAGTCTCCAGGGGCAACGTGTAGGACTGTTTCATAATTAGCGTCTGGATGTGTTTGGACTGCGGGATCGGAAACCAGGGAGGCGCTGTCAAGGCGAGCGGAGACGCGGCGTACAGGTGAATCCTAAACGCTGGGCTGAATTACGGCTTGCTACTCGCTTTACCGAGCAGGTAACTAATAAACTGAGCTGCGTAAGAGACAAAAATCTGGGACCGGTGGTCAGATATTGTGACAGCTGACTCCACAGGTCTGACACTTCGATCCAGGAAATTAAAGCGCAGGGCCTGATGAAAGCCTTGGCCATTAGAATAGATCTGTGTAAATCACTTAGTTAGGTTTGAGATTACAAATATGTGATTAGAATGTTCTTAACCAAACATTCTAATGCTGATGTCACAATCACTACTGGTAACTGAAAGTACTGGAGTTCCAGAGTACTGACTTTATTTTGAATTTTGAATGAAAAAAAAAAAAGAATTTTTTTCCTAAAAACCTACTCTTCACAGGGTTCATCATGCTTATTATTTCAAAACAAGCGGTTTACATTTTATATTCAGTCACACTTCATTTAAAGTGTTTTTGTGCTGCTAAATCCACATAAGTGCAGCTTAAACTTACATTAGTCTTGTATTTAGCCAGTAAAATAATGCGTGCGTAGATTTGTCACATTTTGGTGCGTGCACTCCTGCAAAATAAGTCACAGTGGCAGAGGAAATTATGTTAAACAATGGTGCATCATTTTGAAAATATGTGGCCAGATTAGTACTTATTAACTATAGCTTCTTATCTTCTTTGACAAGAAAGAAAAAAGAACGTTATCAAATCCCATAAAAAATCCATTGAGGTTAAGTATGAATTTATATTTACAGTTCTCTATTCTCAGTGTTTGATATTGTTTTGCGCTCTAAGAATGCAAGCACAAACAAGTTTTGAAGTGGTCAATGGCATCATGCTAAGCATAATAAGTTTAACGGTCGTATGCCTGGGCTTCTACTTTGTTTTTTCAGCTGATTGGTTACTCTGACAGCCAAAGAAATTTACTCTGTGATACGCCTGGGCTTGTACACTGCCTTGTATCTGTGTAGCCCATTCTGTTTTTTGACAGCCTGCGACGGACTGGAAAACTGTCCAGGGTGTATTCCTGCAGCTCGCCCAATGCATGCTGGGATAGGCCCCAGCACCTCCCGCGACCCTGCCCAGGAAAAAAGTAGTGTAGACGATGGATGGATGTCTTTCGACCGCCTTGGATTATGTCAAGTGCATTTTGAACTTTAAGTGAGTGTAAGGCAATTACACAGCTGTCCCCTCATAAAGTCTGAGTTCTTATTCAGCACAGGACACGGGGATTAGACCAAGTCTGGCAACCCCCACCCTGTTTAGCGTTTGTTTTATCTCCCTCATGAATATCTTCCATCTCGCTAAATTACCATTCAACATTTCCACTGAGAGATTAAGCAGAGTAAACAGACATTAATATAATAATTTGGGTTCATTTAAAAATCAATCCACAGCTAACAAAAACATTCCAGGTATGAGCTGTCTGATGCATTAATATTAATGTTTAAACACTGAGATGAGTAATACTCATCTACTGCTTAATACGTGTTGCTGTTAGACACTCCAAACATTTATATTTAAAAAAAATAATAAAATTAAAAAATCTAGTTTCTTAACTGTGTCCTCGAGACTTTTACAGAGGGTCAAATTACTGGTCACATGATCGAGAAAAGGTGACATCAGGTTCATTTGTGCTGCTGTCAGTTGCTATAGTGATATTGTTCTAAAGAGAAAGAATTTCCTGGTCTGATATCAGACCCTGGCCATAGACGTGAATGGCTGTGACCACCAATCCCACGAGGTGGTGTTCAACTGACCGCATATTTTCGACAGGGGAGAGAGCCAGAGAGTTTGGGTCGATGGGGTTTCCCCCCCTTCCTGTCACTCAGTAGTGATTCAGTCTGTAGGGCTGACTGTCCGCACTGTCTGTCATCTGCAAGTGACCAGATCGGATTTGTGTGTTCAGGCAGTGTATTCACCTGTTGGCGTATCTGCACTGGTTGCTGTGGTAACGGCACAGGAATGCTAAAGTACGCTAGCTAGCAGCACGATCAAAGACGGTGGCGGGCTTCTCCAATACGGAACGACTCTCGAGGCTGTAACCTAGCTGGAGAATGGCGATGTCTCTTCCCGCCATTTGCGCCATGGCGATATCTAGTTCCGATGCGGAACTGATGTGACGTGCGAGTTCTGATTGAGCGTCCCATCTTGTTTTTGTTTGCTTCTTCCTGGTGCTCTGCATGTGACGGGGGAGAGTGTGACGTCAAATGTGTGAATGTGTGTCGTGTTGTGAGTGACAAAAAAAACAACATTTTGAATTCAGTCTTAACAGTCAGGCTAATATGCATCCCTAGGAATGTGATTCGAATCACATTTGAAATCACATACCCATGTAGTTTAAAACTGATTAGTAAAACAAAAAAAAACAGATTTCATGTAGTTTTTTGCTGTTCAGACCTAAAACCAATCAGATTCCAGTCAGACATGCAAAGAAAGAAAAAAAAGAAAAAGAAAATCATATTTGGCTTGCCAATCAGAACATATTGCCATGGGGCAATCCTCCGGTCTCATGCCTGTGTAACTGAACTGGTGGATAGCAGTGAACAGACGAGGTGATTGGCTGCACGCATTTCAAAAGACACGGATGCTGGCCTGCGCTGATGAGAATGTCACGATCCAACAAATATGGCGGAATGTGTACTAATAAATAATATTCAGGGCTCTACACTGCTCCCGTTTCTGCAGCGTTTGCTCCTGATAACTGATGTGTGCTAACTGGAAAAATAATTTAGGGGCACATCTCGTAATTGGGAGGCATTTAGTGTGCTCCTACATTTTTCAACCTGGAAAAATTTGGAACTATCATTTTTAATCACAGCATTGAGATAACAGTGCCAGCTGACTCACTGACTCAGAATATGTCTTTTAGGTGTGCTACATAATCGCTGTTTCATTGTTCTACTGTCCGTGTTTCGTGCTGTTTAATTTTTTAAATACGGAAATTACGACTTCTGTCTCCTCATTGTTCCAGCAGTAAGGCTGTTGTGCCTGCAGTGCTGACTACAACATCCAGGCCACATTGTAAAGCTATACATGCACAGACTGTGTTTAAGAACTGTAAATGGTATAAGGTGTTTACACAGTTTTTAACTGCAGATTATTATAGGCGTGTGCCGTGTGTTATTGGGATTTTGCGTAATCGGAATAAGGGCTGAACCCAGTTTTGCTTTTCAGAATCAGGCGTTTACGTGGGCTGTATCGTAACCAGAATACTTGAGTTTTAGAATAAGATCGTAATAATGATATGTGTGTAAACAGAGTCATTTATCAGCAGTCTGGAAACACTATGGGGTGGCATGTGCTCCCGTGTCCGTGTGGGTTTCCACCGGGTACTCCGGTTTCCTCCCTCAGTCCAAAGACACACAGGTTAGTTTAATTGGAGAGTCTAAATTGCCCCTAGGTATGAGTGAGTGTGTGTATGTGTGTGTGTGTGTGAGAGAGTGAATGATGTGTGTGCGCCCTGCAATGGATTGGCGACCTGTCCAGGGTATATTCCTGCCTCTCACCCAATGCATGCTGGGATAGGCTTCAGCACCTCCCACGACCCTGAGCAGGAATAAGCGGGTATAGATAATGGATGGATGGATGGAAACACTTTCCTGGTAATGACATTGACTGTATAAAACATGCTTCTGTTTCAATGTGTGCTTATAAGCAAAGCAAGCTAAACCGTCGCAGTGAATGGTCAGCATTTCATTAAATCTGATTGGTCCAGTTTTTTTTTTTTTCTCAGACTTTTATAATTTCAAATTTATCGTAAGTTATTGTGCTTGAGCTTGGATGCCTCATGAAGGCAGCCCACTCACCAAAAGAGCACCGAAGGTAGTGCGATAACCCTTTTATTTACATTCTAAAGTTACCGCCTGTCTACAGTTTCAAGATGTAATTACTGGTTTGCGCCCAACTGAAAGTTTGGCATAAAGCACACTGCAGCTCGATTACATAGAGAGGCCTGAGCGTTTCGTTTATTTAGCTTCGTCTGGACGCCGTCGCAGACACATTCTGGCGCGCGGCGACCATTACACGATTCCCTCTGTTTTATCGCGAGTGAATAATTGTTGCCTGGCAAGGGAACGTTTCAAGCTGAGGGGGAGCATCACGCCTTCAAATTTGACAGCCGCTTGTTGCTAATTGTGACAGTTCAATGCTTGGATCACTTCGTTGTGCTGCTAATTCAATACCCCGTGCATCATTTTCCCCATTAGAATATGTAAATTCCTGAGATGAAAACAGACAGCCGCCCTCTCTCTCTCTCTCTCTCTCTCTCTCGCCCCCTTTCAAGTGCTGAAAGCAGTGGAATAATGTATCAGCGTTATGCAAGAGGCTGGCTTCGGGTACGAAGTTGGGCTGGGTTGAGGAAGAGAGCAAGTGTGTGTGTGTGTGTGTGTGTCTGCACGTGTGTGTCTGATATTAGGGAGGTCACACCTCTTTTGGCGATCTTTCAGAAATTCTGTATTTTGACAGTTTATTGTGCGTGCATAATGTCCTATGCTACGGCATAGTCAAATAACAGCGTATAAACCGCTCATTTGACGGAATATAACGGTTGTTTGTTTTAATACGATGTTAAAAAATTAGCCGCTTCCCTCGGCATGTAATCGATATTGTCGGAGGGAAGGGCATCATCGCCTGTGCGACTTTTAGGGTGGGGTTTGCCGGAGTGGACATACATAAAAAAATATTGTTGTTCGAACTAGTTTAACCACCAGAAAACATGTAGCTACACTGGCAGGGTGGGTGGCTGTGGCATACAATTCTAGCTCCTGGGGATTTGCAGTCCAGAAGGCGGCGCATGCCCTCTTTCCACTGAAATTACAATTTCACCGTTCATTACACTAAAATACTTTATACCACACTGCAGACAAGACGTTGGCAAAGATATACGTGTAAAAATATTGTTGTTCAGTCAAGGTTTGGCTGTCTAGCCATGTCAGAAAACATTTTATAGGGCCTCTTCCTGGCATAACTTGGACAAATCGGAATTGAACAATCAGGATGATGTCAAGATAGAGGTTGGCTACAATTTCAATAACATTTCATTTCAGCAATACAAATCCCTTCTGGGGTTATTTTGAATAAGATAGCGAGCGCAGATTTTTTTTTTTGGGGGGGGGGCATTTTGCTTCTGAAATGGCTTCTCTACGTCCGTGAGGATGCTGGCAGCTGTAATGTTTTTAGAATATACGAACGTATGAATAAATAATAACCAATTAATATCTAAAACATTTCACAGTGAGTTTTTCCCGTGATAAAATGTGTAACAATGCCTTCAATGTTGTTATAAACACATCTATATCAAACATCAGTGCTAATACATGCAGGCCACAATACATGTTCAGAATTTCATAAAACTAATGGCGATGATGATGATGATGATGATAATAAAATACTTACCCCATGTGACGGATATGTCAGCCAACCCCAGTCTCCTGATATTGAAGATGTGTCCAGGAGATTTACTGCAAAAACAGAGGATCCTTTTAGATACATAAAAACATATATCTGGTACACACACATACTGTATATGCACATATTTTAACCCTTTGAAGAGTAGGTTTTTTATGGCATGTCTTTTTTTTCTCTCTTTTTCAAAATTCCAAGTTGGGTTCCAGAACTCCATAGTTTTCAGTTACCAGCAGTGATTGTTACATCTGCATTAGAATGTTCAATGGAGAACATACTAATCGCATATTTGTGATCTTACACCTTAAAGCACAGGTGTCAAACTCCAGTCCTGGGGGGCCGCAGTGTCTGCTGTTTTTGTGGTGTTTTCGACACAAGTGTTTCACAAGTAATTTCTTGGCCCAAGGAATCCACACACCTTGTTCTCAAGGCCTTTGTTTAATTAATTACATCTGTTACAGTGTTGCTGTATACTTTGTATTTTATCATTTGTGTACAATGTACATTTCACATCACACGCACATGCGCACTCACTTGTGCGCACACACGCACACACACACACTGCACTGAAACACAGAATGAGTACTGTATGTAAAGGAAAGATATACAAAGCCTGAGGCCTGCGCACTCCATGCCAGTATTCTCAGGAGAAGAAGGATGCAGTGAGATAAAGCTCTAATTGCCTGACTGATTGCCGTTCAATTACTTTGAAGTGCTTGATTGGACGATCGATAAGTCAGCCAGCTCCAGAAGTCCAGAGCAGGCACGGACTGTCTGCTGCTCCATCAGGCAGCTGCTCCAACGGGTCGCCTGCGGCCCGACTTTGAGATGATGAAACATCTGAAGCCGTAACATTGACAACTTCTTCATGGCTCCCCCAAATTTATTGATACGGCTCACGCCCTAGGGGCTCGTCCGGCGGAGCTCCAAGGTGACCCGCGAGGCGGTCCCGACGGGGTTCTGAGCGAGTCCTGAGCCCATCCATCCCGGGGTTCTGAGGGAGTCCTGAGCCCATCCATCGCGGGGTTCCGGCCCGGCGGCTCAGACCGTGTCACGCCGGGCTCCTTTAATGGATAAACTCCCGCTCGCATTTCCCCCCCACACCACCCCCCTCCCTCACACACACACACACACACACACACACACACACACACACACACACACACACGCGCGTGCACACGCTCAGGGTTCTCCGTCATCGCTGACACCTGACGGAACGGGACCCGTGACGGATGTAGTGGTCGCCGCCGATCTTTCCCCTGCTAAAACCGCTTCCTGAAGAATCCGGTGTCACCTCCCCCCCCCAACCCCGCAATCAGGACCATTAACCTGACCCACTTTCCAATGGCCCTGGGACCGCGGAGGTTGATTCAGATGCATTGTGGGCTACTACCAGGAAATACATTTTTTTAAATAAAAAACAGGCGCGCGGCAATATGGAATAAAAAAGTCACTGTTTCTGTACAGCACAAAGAGCCTTGCATTACTGTATATCGTAAGCTTAAACGGCCCTTTTCCAGGCTCGTGTGAAATGTAATCTATAATCCGTTCACAGAGCTATTTCTCTCCCACCGAAGCCATCCAGGTTAATCGTGTAAAATCTCTGCCGAGTTGAAGATTTGAACCCGCAACTGCTATGTGTATGATTCTTGTTGCGCGACCCCTATTACCCATTATGCACTGAAGGGGGGGGGGGCGGAATGAGGTACGCAGCGGCTTCCAAATGCACTTTCTGCACAACGGCGAACGGAGAAAAGGCCCGCCGCTCGGCGCCGAAAGGCAGCTTCTCTGAACCGTTCCGCCGCCCTCGCCGGGGCTCGACGAGAGCTCTTCGCTTTTGAAGTGCCATTTGATGTTTTCCCGTCCGCGCGAGTGTTTCAGACTCTCGCCTCGCTCCTCTCTCCCCTGCCCCCGTAAACTCTTTCAGTCGCGGCTTTGATTAGCGGGAGCCGTTTAGCGGATACCATAGGCCGTTCTGCGCGGGGGGAGAAAAAAAGCTTTTCGGCGGGTTCGTTTCGCACGAGTGTTTAATTGGAACTTGAAATTCATTTGGAAAATTACGGCTGTTCGGTGAAATTTCCTCGCGCGCGTGTGTGTGAAACCCGACTTCGAGGGGTAACGCCTTCGGGTTTTATTCACGCGGCTATTTATAGCCGCGTGAATCGGCCAGCCGTTTCGCGGAACGATCCTCGGTGCCTTAAAAAAATTTTTTTTTTAAAATGAACCCGCAATGTATTCATCCACACGTATCTGTGATCGCACTAGAGAGTGATGTCAGATGACATAAGCCGACACGTAAGGGGGGAGATTCTCGCCGTCTCCTCCAGAGAAACGTGTTTTAGTCAGGGGGGGTCAGAGAGGCTGGGTGACTCTCACATCGCTAATTTCCATGCGCTGCCGCTGAAGGGGGCAATGGGTCAGAGAGAGGGAACAGATGGTTCCAGCTCTCCCTCCATCCCTCTCTCCATCCCTCCCTTCCTCTGTTCCTCCCTCCCACCCTCTCTCCATCCCTCCCTCCCTTCCTCCCTCTCTCTGTCCCTCTCCATGCCTCCGTCCCTCCCTCCCTCTCTCCCTCTCTCCGTGCCTCCCTCCCTCCCTCTATTCCTCCCTTCCTCCCTCTCTCCATCCCTCTCCCTCTCCATCCCTCCCTCTGTCTCTCTCTCTCTCTGTCCCTCACTCTCTCCCTCTCTTTATCTGGGCGCTTCTTCCTTTGGTCTTGCGGAGAGGAGGCGTTGGCCGTACGCGAGATAAAGATCGGGAAGGTCGCAGTAATTAAGCTTTCTCCCAGAGTGCACTGATACTGCTCTTCTTTTGCTCCTGGAAAAAAAATAAATAAATATAACTACCAAAACAAAGATAACTGTTTATTGTTTTATAGCACAATTCCCAGGCTGTAGGGAAACTCTTTTGTATCCAATTTTGAGATCATATTTTAATTCTTATTAAATTGCTTTATTCTTATTAAAATGTTTCTTAATGTAATCAGCGCGGTGTTAGGCTCACGTTGCCGATTAAAAGACAATGAGGTACATAAAGAGGGGATTAACATCACCGAAGTAAAGTTTTTTATTTGGTTTTTGTTCTCTGTAGATTGCGTTCACGCTGTGCGGGAACTCGGAGAGGGTGTTAACGTTGCACTCCTGAAGCAATCTCCGCCAGATTTTTCTCCAGACAGGCAATCTTAATAAGCTCTAATTTGATGCAAATGGACTGGAATATCCGCGCGGCGAGTTTAATTCCGCGGTTGCCGCGGTTTCCGCCCAGTGCCCCGTGAGAGGGCGGAAGGAAAGTTTGGCTCAGCGGTTGCATTACATTACAGGCGTTTAGCAGAGGCTCTTATCCAGCGTGACTTATGCACCATTCTACATTTAAGCATTTAAATTGCATCAGCTGGATATATACTGAAGCAATGCAAGTTAAGTACCTTGCTCAAGGGTACAACGGCAGTGTCCTACCGTGGGAGTCGAACCTGTGCCCTTTAGGTTACAAGCCCAGTTCCTTGCCCATTATACCACACTGCCTCCTGGGTAGCTGTGCAGTTGGGAGACTCTAAAGATTCGATAGCGCCCTGCTACAAAGAGAGCTGGCCCTGCGCGACTGAGAGCGGAGCTGGGCACTCCCGCCACGGGGCACGTGGGTAATATAAAAGCCGCTCCCTGTGAGAGCCTTTCGAAGATACGGCCGTGGCTCTGCGGTCCCCACCAAGCGCCGAGAGGAACATTAAGCTCTTTCCTGTTGGTTTAGAGGGGAAAATTACCCAGAAACCATCTGAGCAGACATCGTTTTGGCTAGCAGAAATATCATCCCGTTATTCCCTGGTTATCATTCTGCATCCATTTGCATAATGTGTTGATATTAGACATTGACATCAATACGAATATGTGGAGAGAAAACTCGCATGCAGAGCCTCTCAGGGCACAGACATGGCACCGGATTCGTACGCTTGTCAATGATTTGCCTTTTCACTCTTGAGATGTTTTGGTGGATGTCGGAATAACCACCCCCCCCCCCCCCCCCTTATTCCTCCACCACTGTCATAGGTTAAAATATTCCACTCTGGGCGTGCTCAGCCACTCATGGAGCTCCAGGAGAAGGTTTCGCTTGATGGCCGGTCATAAAACTTCCTGGGAGGCGATAATGGAAACAGTGCCCCGTTTGATGAAGGGGGCGAATGTTTCGTCCACCGAGGGGGGCTCAGACGCGTTCCCCTGCAGGGCTAGAGCCCGTTCACTCGCTGGTTGGTTTTTTTGGGGAGGGCCCGGAATGCAGTTTCCTGTTCTCCCCGCTCGCAGGGGGGCCGTTGTCAGGGACGGCATGTCAGAAATCGAGGCCGGCCCGGGACCCCCCCCCCCTCCCCCTCTACCGCCTCGTGGAGGAAGGAAGTGTCACTCAAAAAAACAGGCCTGCATCACTGGGAGCGAGGGGGCCAGCGTTCCTCTGGAGACCCCGGTGAAATATCACCCGTCTCTACCACCGGCACAGGCGTTAAGCACAGTGCCCACAACCTTGGACTGCGCGGCACAATGTGTCAAACTCTTTAGACACTTGACAGCATTGTCAAAGAAAAAATATAAGTTACTCTCCCCCTCCTGCCCCCCCCGCTCCCACCCCCCGCTCCCACCCCCATTCTCTCAAAAAATAGAGTTAGGAACTGTCTCCATGTCTACGCAGGATCTCAGAGATTCTCCGAGAAAGCCTCTCATTCTTTAAATAATCTTTCTGTTAAACCCCTGTAAGAAGTGATGTCTAAATAACTCATTTTGCGGGCGGCGGGGTGTGGAAGCGCGCGGGCCCCCAGCCCCACGCCGGCGCTCAGTAACACCCGTTTAATGATCAGAGTGGCCGGATGCTTTGAACTTTAAAGTGCTACCGGCTGGCTCCCAGTATTTCATTACCCAGGACCGGGCTTGAACCACAGTCAGAATGCCTGAAGGAATCATTTTAATATCCACACACTATTTCCTGCCGGTCGCCGCGGAGACGAAAAAAGAGTTTTGATTTTTTTATACTTTTTTTTTTTTTTTTTCTCTCCTCCGCCTCCCAAAAAGTTCAGTTCACAAAAGGTGAGCTGTCATGTCTTTGTCGTTGTACAGAATCTTTTTGAACTGACGGAAATATGAATGCCACTAGAGTCACAATCATTTTTTTTTTGGACGCCTGAATAATGGAATTGTGCAATATCCTGGCATTTTTATCAGTACATGCTGCCAGTCTGAAAAAAAGGTCAGAATATATATATATATATATATATATGTACACACACATACAGTGTGTGCCATAATGTTTGGGACAAAGCCATATTTTTTCTTGATTTATCTCTGTATGTTTTTAATGCATTTTGTTTTCACCATGTCGAAATAACTTTTTATACATAGCCCGCCCATTTCAGGGTGTCATAATGTTTGGGACAAATGGCATCACAGGTCTTTCTGATTGGTCAGGTGTGTTCACTTGCAAAGGTGTGGGAGAGCTTTCAGTATGTAGTCTTGATTCTAGGCTTTTAATTTCCTTTGGAGTCTGTCATTGGTGTTTGTCAGCATAAGGACCAGAGTTGTGCCAATGAAAGTCTATTCATCCATTATCTAACCTGCTTATCCTGGTCAGAGTTCCGGGCGGTGCTGGAGCCTATCCCAGCATGCATTGGGCAAGACGCTGGAATACACCCTGGACCCAATGCCAGTGCATCATAGACCAGTCACGCATGCACTCATACATGCAATTTAGACTCTCCAGTTAATCTACCCTGCATGTCTTTGGACCATGGGGGGAAACCGGAGCACCCGGGGGAAACCCACGCGGACGCGGGGGGAGCACGCAAACTCACAACGCAGGAGAAGCAGTGCTGCACACTGCACCGTGCCACCCCCAATGAAAGTCAAGGAAGCCATTATGAGGGTGAGAAATATGAAAGAAAACAGTCATGGTCTAAACCTTAGGCTTACCGAAAGCAACCGTTTGGATCATCACAAAATCACAAAGGGCCTGGCAGGAAGAACTCCAGCGACCTTCGTTCAAGTGAGGCACTTATTCTACATCGCTTTTGATGAAAGTGTCTGCCAAATGAATGTAATGTAATGTGAGAACTGTACAGTTTATGACTGAAGAACATTATAACTCCCTGAAACTGGGGGTCACGGGGTGGGGGGATTTGGGTTGTATAAAAAGTGTTGTTATTTCTACATGGTCAAACCAAAATGTATTAAAATACCCTTTAATAAAAGCTGAGAATGTTCACTTTAACCACACATGAATTGTTTGATTACAACGCTAAAAGTATGGAGTGCAGAGCGGCAAATTTCTCTCACTTTTTTTTTTTTTCCTTGCCCAAGAACAACGCCACGAATAGAGTAATTTACCCTGGAAACCAACTAATGGGCGCAATACCCCAAAATGCACTGCACGTGTTTCAAAGTCACAGCAATGGATGATGATTTCTCGGGGAAGCAGTTATTTGGAATAATGCTGACAAATACGTTATATAAAATATGTGTTTCTGTCTAGCCCTTCGGGAATTGGTAACCCAGAAACCTGTTCCTGGTTATCTCTGTGGGGAGATTGGAAATGGCTCTACCTGCTATCTTTTGAGGCATCTTTACAACCTACAAAATGCAAGGGTGGCATTTAAAGCCTTGGAATATTTGTGGCTCAAATTAATATGCAATTTTTGTAATCATAATGATCTGATTGCCAAGTCAGGTACTATTATTATAAGGACATTCGTGAAAAAAAAACACCACGAATTAAGATAAAATGCATTATGCAGCTCATTGAAACTCTGGAAAAAGTGAAAGTTTCACTGATAGGTAATTTGCTATGAAGGGTTGAAGGTTTTAAATAGCAGCCTGTGCTACACAATACGTCTCATGCATGCAACATGTGTGCTTAAGGACTTATGTAAAAGGTGGTAATGCAGTTATAATGTGGGTAATGTTCCTGATAAAATATTGCTCAATTAGATCACTAATTTAGTGATGATATCAATCAGTCAGCCGATCTTAAGCTGGTACAGAATAAATTACAAGGTATTAGATATAATATTTAAAAAATGAAATATTTAATAGAGTGCAGTTACTGTACAAAATTAAATCTTGCATGTTGTGAAATATGATCACTTTTGGAGATAGTGTCCATGCCTTATAGAAGAACAGTGTTGGTGAAGGTAATTGTTTGAAATAATCATATTGTATACCTGTGAGCTACAAGGTTCAAGGTTCATATAAAGAACCACAAAGGTCCATGCGTGTGTTGTGCAAGGAAGAAAAAAACAGGAAGAACAAACCACAACATAAAATCAACTACACACACATACCTAAATGTCATAGGTCACCAACATTAGTTCCACACAGATGTATGTAATATGTGTACTGTGCTATACTGTTTAACATATATATGTCGAGTATATGAGGTCACAGTACTAACATGAACTATCTTCCAATCTACTAATGAATAGCACCATACACTGTAATTGTCTCTTAATTAGTGTTTGTGCCTATTGTATTGATTTGAAAGACCATGGGAAACAGCACTGTGGGTAAAAGGCAATGTGAGGCCTGTGAACAGTCCTCTACCTCTCACCCCTTAGTCCTCCTAATGAAGTCTCTTTCACGGCTTGGCGTTATTTATTTTGTACAGGAGGGGGGAACACAGGGCCCCCAGACTAAGGTGTGCAATTATTCATCTGTGAATAGAAATAATTACAGAAACAAACAAATGCGGGGTGGGGTGAGGGGGGGGGGGGGGGGTAAACCTTGCGTGCGTATCGGAAACGCTGTTCAGTACAGCGTGCGGACTATTAATGGAGGGGGAAAAAAGCAGCCTTGCATTCTAATTAGGTATTACATCAAAGGCTTTTCAGCGCTGACTCTTATTGGAGGAACATATAGAAGCTTCGTACTTTTCAAAAGGCGAAACTGAACAAGGGCGAGTGCCATCTGGTTAAAAATTCCCCAAATTGTCGGCCAAACAAAAGAAGTGTTACTGGTGAGATTTGCTTCCCCACAGCAATTATCCTTTCCCCAATTAAAAAAAAAAAATCTGGATGTTTGGGACGCCATTCTATGCTGCTGCTCTGTAGTTCTGTTTAGAAACTCCAGTCCCCTCAACACACAAATGCATATATATGTGCACACGCATACACACGCACACACACGCATACACAAACACACACACGCACACACACGCACACCCACGCACACCCACTCACACACACACACACACATACGCACACACACATGCGCACACACACCCACTCACGCACACACACACCCACACACACACACACGCACACACACATGCGCACACACACCCACGCACACCCACTCACACACACACACATGCACACACACATGCGCACACACACACATCCTGGGCGTTGGATTGAAATGTGCGGTTTTCGGAGAGGAGAGAGAAGCCGCACAGATGCGTGGATGAAAGGCCCTCACACAACAGAGGCATTCTGCGGGGAGTTCGGCGTTTGGATGTGCCCAGAATTCCCTCACACTCGTGTCTCTGTGCCATTTCTTGTTTCTCTCCCCCCCCCCCCCCTAAAAAAGAGTAGTCAGACAACCTTGCCTTGCATAAGTAATCAAAAACAATGATTTCTGTAAAAAAAACAAAAACAAGTGATGGAGTAATCTATAATCTGTCACAGGAGGGGTGGTTCCCAGCAGTGTTTGGGAAGTCACAGCATATTTGGGGAAGCCTGATACCACGGGCCTTCATCCTGTCTTGCATTAATGTGCTCTCTCGCTCTCATCTGCACAGAAGTGCTGTTATGTTCCCTTCTCTCGGTACCTCGCGCTTGGTTCTGAGGGAGGGGCGGGGGTGGGGATGGGGGGGGGGGAGTTTCAGAGGATATATATGACCATTTTTCCAGCTCCATGTGATTTCCGTGGTTACAGCTCTTGCTCTTATAATCATGGTTACAGCTCATGGCTCAGTCATGCCAGAGACTAATTAGCTACCGCTGCCTCTCGGCTTCATAATGAGCATTAAAAAGAGATGGACTGTAGGTAATGTCCCTGGCATAGGCTGGCTGTGCTGTTCAGGAAAGGTGCCCGTGGGCACCAATGTGTTTCACACTGCGGACACCAGGAACTGCTTTCACATAATCATGCAATCTCTCCTTTCTATGAATGTGTAAGTAGTTTATTTTTAATTTTTTTATTTTTTACTTTACAGTGTTTTTATAGATATAGGTCACCCTGCAATTGGCTTGTGGATGATTCTAGTGTGTCAGGATGAAGAGTGCTGCGCGCTGCTTGATTCCAAGCCGAATGTGCACGTAGGCCGCACAGTGTGCTATGCTACAGACATTTCATGCTTACATACGCAGCATTAAAAAACTAAACCTTCAGCGTATGCACTTTTGTGATGCTCAAGGTGAGGACCGCAGTTGCAGTACCTGTCAAAATGTGCTGTGGAATAAACCACGTCAATAGCAGCGTCGTATGCTGAGCTATTCATAATGTTTTCATTTTAGAAATGTGTGGAAGTGTCAATTTACACATCGTTCTTACATTTATCTTATATTTACATGCGTTAATGCAGCATTTTTACTTTCCAACGCCCTCCGTAAGTTACGGACATCGCAAACGCAGAAGATCAGCTTCGTGTCAACCTGATACGACGACTTTGTGAAAAGGCCACGCAAGAACAGTCACGACCTAGCCTGCGAGTTTCATATTTCCGTATTATCCATCCGTTTTAATAAAACCGTGTATCCGGCTGGAAGGAGGCTTAATATTTAACCACTGCGCGTGATGCTTTTCAGACCAATATCTTTACAACCAGCTTTGAGACGCAAGATGAGTGCCGATAATGACGAGAAACCGCGCGGTAATAATTTTTCTGCTGCTGCTAATAACTTTTCATTCACCTCCCGACGCGTTTCCAGAACCAACAGAGATTCATATTTAAACTGGAGTGATGGAAGGAGCACAGCGTGGAGAAACAGAAACGGGGGGGAAATAATCGCAGCCAAACAAATCAACATCATTATAATGGTCTGACGCAGCCAACGCTTCGTTTTAATACCACACTTGCCTCTACCTGTCTGCCATTTCTCCCAGGCACATGCTTTTAAATTTCACCACGAGGCAATTTATCTTTTTTAATGATATTGTGTGTCCACAACTTTTACACTCAAAGAATTTTAATCTGTAT
This sequence comes from Anguilla pacifica, assembly GCA_039654925.1. Classification (NCBI taxonomy): domain Eukaryota; kingdom Metazoa; phylum Chordata; class Actinopteri; order Anguilliformes; family Anguillidae; genus Anguilla; species Anguilla pacifica. The sequence goes on from CM077296.1 coordinate 49,609,871, forward strand.
GTAAAAGAGTTTTTTTTATTGATAAAAAATGTTTTTGTTTTTTTTTAAACAACGCAAGAGTGCGTGCGTAGTTCGCCTGCTCTGAGCGGGCAGGGGACGACAAACACTTGCAATTATTTGCAAGTCAAAGATGAGGAGAAACGTAGAGCGAATCCCGGACATTTCCCCCCACCAATTGAACCGTAATCTGAAGGAGCGACCATTACAAGGATGCGGGATATCATCTGCAGGGCCTCTGGGAGCGCATTCTAAGGGCTCTGTTGGTCTGCAGGAGCGCGAGCGCTCTGAGCACGCTCAGTTCACCCCGACTCAGGTATCGGCTCGGATTCTTCGTCAGGGGGCCGGTAATTTTGTCTGGGGAGTGAGCTGTGGGGGTGTCTCCCCCGGGGGGAGACGGGCCGAAGCCGGGCGGACTGCCTCAGAGAGGGAGACCAATGGGACCCCAGAGGGACCCCAGTGGAACCCCAGAGAGACCCCATGGTTTTTTAAAAAATAAAAAATTTCCCTACAAACCACATTTGTGTTGAGGAATGTGGGTCTATTTATAGACGGGGTGGAGAGGTGGGGGGGGGGGGGAGGGGGGGGGTAGCAGCTCCCGACGTCAGGAGTGGAGGATCCAGCGACCTGACCCGAGCAGGCTCGCGGCGGGACCCGCTAACACATTGCCGGTTTTCCATCATCAAACAAAAGGGGGGTTTGGGGGGGAGAGGGGGGTTCTGGGGGGGTGGAGTTGGCATGCCGACGGGCGCCTGGCGCCGCCAGGGACGGCGAGAGGTGGCGCTGGGGAAGCAGATAATTTCAAACCGGCCCTCTTCACAAAACGTATTCACACAAAAAAAAAGATTTTCAAAAAAATTATGCAGTTGGCGACTTTTCTAAAGCAAGCGGGGAGAAAAAAAAGCTGGAAGGAAGCTGACACCACAGGCTCCGCTCTGCAGATCGTACTGATACGGCGTTGGGAGCTTTAGACCAAAGCACCGCTCTCTGTAGTACCCACACTGGTGTAGTACTCTGCAAGCCACAGGGCTTTATCTTAGCAACCCAGTGCTTTGAATGGAAGTGACTTCGCAGCCAACAGCTGATGACAGAAACTCACCTTGCCCACAGAGCAGCCATTAGGACAAAAGCGGACCCTTCAGCTGAGTGTTTCTCCTCTGCATTTATCATATTACAGGCCGGGTCGTAAATGGAGAGGAGGGGACAAACGTGTGAAGATAACAGAAAGGTTTTTTTTTCTTTCTGTTAAGTCCCTAGTGGCAGATATATCCTGTAATAATTTGTGCTTCCGTGTATTTGCTCATTTTTATTTTATTTTTTATAATTCATGAAATTGATCGTTTTAAACGAAGTTCCTTTAAAATATTCCTTTTTTTGTTTTCCCAGGCCCTGCTCAATGCCTTTCAGTATGTACCTGTGGAGCTGTTCTCAGATGAAACGTAAACACATCTTCCCGCTCATTTGCGGAATGAAAAATGACGGACGGGCACATTTTCTTATTGTCGCCGCTGCTGGGGGTCACTGTTTACTGTTGCGCAAGAATGACACTTACAAGCCCCTTTTATTATGAGTTTTCTATTACAGCGCAACTCCGAATTAATCTCGGAGCTCTAACATGTCATAACACAGCCCTGGGTTTGCCGATAATAGATTGTCGGGACGAACCGCGATAAGTTAATTTCGATGTCGTGTTCCGACGGATTCAGTGCTCCGCCAGCAGTCGGGGCGGGCGCTGGACTGTGCCAGCGGATGAGGTGTTTTGGGCGGGGCTGCCGCTCGCCAGAAATAAATAAGACAAAAAAACGCAGACGCTGAAGACATGGAATGATGTATCCCATCAGCCACTGCGTTTGCGACAAGGAAGTTCTGACATGTTGCTTGTTGTGTCTGGTTACACACAGGCAGACTAACGGCGCGCGGTGAACAATAACGCTCTGCAGATGTGGACTGACACCCAGCTCTCACACCTGAGTGTGAAATGCAGAAAACAACCATGATTGCCAGAATATGGAACCTTAAAGAGAACCTTTCATACACTATTCCAGTGCTATGAGTACTTTTTACCAATTAAATTTTTTTTTTTTGAGATTCTCATTAGATCACCATTTAATACATTATATTGGGGCTTAAAATGAATTTCAATTTTTTTAACTACTTGAAACGTGTATTTAAAAAATGACCCCCCCAATGAAAATGTTTAATTTGAGTGGCCTATTTAATAGCCCGCGCATGACATAATTAAAAATTATTTGTACAGTATGTCATGCCAAACACTCTTTGGGGTTTGATCTCTCTCGCTGGAGATGCTTTTTGCTAAGAATTTGCTTGTTTTGGTTTCAAATTCAAAGTGTTTATTTTTTTTGGGCTAAATTTGGATGTAAGACGCGCAGCTCACTCCAGCTTGTTATCAGTGTGTTGAGTCAACTGTGCACGGCGAGGAATTTCAATTTCAGATCTGCTGGTTACATTATTTTATGCTGCTAATAAATCTTTAAAGTGTGGTTTTTCAATTTTCGACAACGACATGTGCCACTGGGTGAATCACTACCGGCATGAAAAAATAAATTACAGGAAGGCTCAAGCGGAGGTTTGTGTATTATCAGTTTCAACTACAGGAAGCACTGATATTTGCAAATGACACGTTATGAAATATTCAGCTACGTCGTTATAAAACTCCAGATGAAAATGACAGCGGTTTTTAATGTAATTTTTGTTGTTGTTGTTGTTGTTGTTGTTGTTGTGTTAAGTCGACTGAGAACGGCTTGGAAAGCTGGGCTTTAAGCCTATGGGTTAAGTTCTGTTGCTAATAAATCACCAGAGTGTGATTTTTTTGCAATTTCTCAAATGGCGTGTGCCAGAACTGGAAGCACTGGGCACCTCTGCTGATGTAATAATGTGTAACAGACTATATGAAGATTTATTTATTTATTTATTTATTTTTCAGATTCATATTCGCTCCTCCTCCCCGACACCCCCCCCCCCACCCCCAACCCAAACCCCCCCCTGCTCTAAGCGAATCCGCGGCCCATGCATTATAAATCGCTTTTGTGTCTTTAAAATGAACGAGCGGCGTGTTTGGAACATTAATACCGCCGCATAAAACGTGTTTATAATCCATGAGGCGTGTCCGCCCGCACTACCCTCCTCCCTACCTTTACCCGCTCTTCATTACATTACACGGCCGTGATTTATCTGCCGATTACCGAGCATAAAACACATTATTTCGCCGCGAGAACCCCGAGATGCGGCGCGCCTCGAACCGCAAGCAGCCGGAGCCGGCGAGCGCTCGGACGACATCGCGGGGGAAACTCCGGAGATGCATATTCAGCGCTTACGCGGAAGCGCTCCTTTGTGAAGCATTTGGGAGTTATTTGATTGCCACAGTGTTTGTCTAAATGAGGAGACCCTGCTGCTGTGGATAGAATAACATTAACAGTTAAATTGGAGCGATGCGTCCACTCTGTCAGGGAGGCTTACTTTAGCCCGTATAATAGACTCAATGTTCCAGATTCAAACAAACCAAAAAACTGCTTTTTGCTGTTAGGCTTTTTTTATACCTGAAAATGAAGCCCGGATTCAAACAGCATCTGACCTAAAGTTTGGCTTAAAATACAGCGGTTTCTGACCTGGCTGAACTTTGCACTTATATCCATGTCAGAATTAAGCACAAGCGTGGGTCGAATCCAGGGCCAATGATGTAGGCTACTAGGAACAGCAAAGTCGGCGATGTGTGTAGCTTTGCCATTCAGACATGGCCAGCGCTGTCTGGCGAGCGAAGTGCTAGATTGGGCAGTTCCTGTCACTGGGGGCAGAGGGGCGTGATTAATCTTATCCTGTCCCGCTACAGGGGGAAGGGAGCAGACACGCTGCCTGCCCTAGGGGTCAGGCCAATAGTTCTGTAGTATCAAAGCAGGCTGTACTAACCATTCAGCATTACACTGTAATAGCACTGTAGTACGAAAGCAGGCTGTACTAACCAGGCAGAATTACACTATAATAGCACTGTAGTACAAAATGGGGGACGTAGGGAAGTGTCTGAAAAAAATGGTTCTCCCCCAAAAGATGTAATGAGGACTCTCTCATTTGAAGAACCAGGGCATGATAAACATTGCGAGTATAACAACGCAGACTCAAAGGAGTGAAGAGAGTAAATGCATTCAACGTGGCGTGTATCTGTGTGGCAAGGATGAAAGAATTACTAGCTCAGTGAGAGTGCTCACCATCTGCAACTGACTGACGCAGACAATTTATTAATTTCTTGGTATCAGATTTGGATGAGACGATAAGTTTTGAATATCAGGGTTCAATAAAATGTCTTTTTTTTAAAAAAATTGCACTGAGAGCATTAAGTTCACTGCGTAAAACCTGCATTAAACATACGTGAATCATACATCCGCAAGGCATAACTACTGCATGCAGGATGCATGAAGCTGTGTTTCACAATGCTAAATGCCTTACGACATGTGCCATAACGTGATGAACAGGCAAGGCAATGAATCTAGCCAACAATGTCACATGACATTGTTGCTCGAGGCACTGTGTACGTAATGCCATTTTTGGCAGTTTAAGCGCTTTATAAGCCAGTTATAACTCTTTTATTGCGACTGATAGTCAGTCTTTGTGAAGATGAAATGGGTTAATCTAGCTGTTGCAACTGCCGTACATAAACCGCATATGCATTGGCCTCCTTAACATGTTTCCCACAATATTTTACATTTTAAAAAGTATTATAATTTGTATGCGGATGTATTTTAAATGGTTTTTAAATGATTTAAAAAATGTCTGTCTCCAAATGAGTTGTAGGGTGCGTTCACACTTGACGTTGCCTTTAACTGCTTAATAATACTGACCTGTGCTGGCAGTGATATATTGTTTGTTGCAAACCTGTGCTGTTTATCTAATAATCTTTGATATTAAAGTGCCGGCAGCGATGTCTGGAGGATAAGGGTTGAAATGGGGCTCGCTGTCGCTTTAATGAAGCGAATATGATTATCAGAGAAAGAAGTTTAAGAATTATTCAGTGCATGGATATTACCTAATTTATACAAAATTTTTAGAAGTGAAACATTTAAATAATGCATAGTCATTTCCCCCAACTTTATTCTCTAGCATCTGGGACACGTAGAACATTATTTATGAAGGACCGGTTGGGACCCAAACATCGATCGGTTGACAGGAAGAATGCGGTGTTCAGAGCGAAAGCTATTTCAACTGCTAAGAGGAGAACATTAAAATTAAATTAGGTTTGAGAATGCCACCCCGGTTAATACCTTTGGGTGGCAGCCTGTATTCTGATGTGCTGAATAATGATTACTGTAATTAGGTGAACATTTAGCGGATGTCGTACATACAAGTACTGTGGCTTATGCCTGGTTAACTCAGGTAGCATTGCAGTATAGTTTCAGGTGTAATGAAAACCATTTTTATAAACTGTGCAGGTAGTAACAATGGAAACCAAATGGAAACCTTAGTGTCTTTAAAGGGTGGTAGATTTAAACATCAGACATTCATAATGGACATAAAAGTAGTTGTCCCAAATGTTTTGGTACTTTTGGTGAAGGACAGATTTGTGTTATATATAGTGAGTATACATGTATTTGTGTTATAAGTTTGTTATAATTGCTTAATTAATGAACCACTTTACTTTTTATTTAAAATATAAATCTTCCTAAATCATCTTCCTAAAGCTGTGCTATGAAGATATAAGCAGTGAAGTGAGTTTAGTATGCTAGAAATGTGTGACCCAAACAGATGCATTAGGCACAAAAAGGTAAAAACCTTTAATAGTGTCTAAAAAATCGATTGCAACCCCAGGTGTCAATCACTCCATAGAACTAATTTTCATTGGCTGGAACCTGTCACTTCTGTCACTGGTGAGTAAAGCAGGCCAAACGGAGAAGTGGCACCAGATTAATCTGGGAAGTTTGTTTTGGTTTGATTGAATTGCGGGGGCTCTCAAGCAGACAAAATGTGTTTGATTGAATCCCGCTGATAGTGTGACGGACGTGAGTTAGCGCGAGAATATCCGCTACAGGCTTCTCCTCTGGCTGTGCGGGGGGGGGGGGGGGGCTTGGATCTGCTCAGTTCAGAGGGGGGGCTAATCTTTCCCTCTTTTTTGTGCTACGGCGGGGAGAAAAGCGTTTGAAAGACCCACCTCTGTTACGGCGCTGCCTGTGACTCCAATAACGCGAATAATGTCCGTCACTCAGCTTGAGGTTGCCGTGGGAATTGGGGGGGGAGGGGGCGGGGGGGGGGGGGGAACGTAGCAGCAAGGCTTTTAGGGACACCGAGTTAGCACGCGAACATTCCGCTGCGGAACGTGATGTCATCCCCCGGAGAAGCGATGAGGCTGCGATTAGCTTTTCCTGGGCCGCGGACCTTGATCTCTTAGCCCAGCAGGCGAATCAAATCTCATTGTTTCCGTGACGACCGGTGAGGCCCCACTGCACCTCCTGCCTCCGATACAATAGCGTGTGTGAGATGGGAAATAAACAGCGGCTGAGTCGCGGCGTAAACAAAGCGTGTGGCCTTAGGAAAGGGGTTCATGAATGTTTACAGTATGATGCCGTCACGTGCTTCATTTGCCTTAGCTACACTGTCATGTGACATTATCGACTGGGTTCGGCGTCTGCATAACCGACGATAGGTATGCAACACGAGGTATTATGCATTATAAACACTTTGCGAATGTGTTACGTAGTCATTATGTCATGCTGATGTGCGATTTACATATGCATTGTAAGTTGTTAGAAGCTACGCAGAGTGTAACTCCAGAGCAAAGTTTTAAGTGTTTTTCTCTTCGCATATTTGAAGCACCGTGATTTAGTACGCAGAAGCAATACGCTCCTGTAGGGCAGTAGAGAAATGGAATGGTTCCTTATAGGGTTTTTAGGCTATTCTAATTTTCACATATTTCTTTCCCCACTGGATCTGTTAAAAGGAAGAACATTACGTATAAGAACACAAAACCAACTGGAAAAATAAGAAAGCATATTGCCTTCCAGGAAAAAGCTAAACAAATTAAGGGGAAAATCATTGACTGAAATTAGTCTGCAGTACTATTTTCATATATTTTCTGGTGCAAAATGATAAAGGTCTAATAATGAAATATGCCTCAGGTTTTGCCAAAGTTAATTTTGGAAACAACAACTAAAAAAAAGAAAAAAGTCAACTTATGTATTATTATTTTCCAAGCATATATATATAGTAGCTATATTCATACCATTTATTGTGTTAGTGTGAGCTCCTTATCACTAGTTTAAGTTTTTATGCAAATGCAAACTTGTATACTTATTCCGTACAGTATTGCTGTATGATGTAAAATAATGTACTCCATGTTCACCTGTGACAGTGAAAATTAATCATTGTGCCGATAAAACAAAATGCAGAACTGGGTAAGCTGACCTACAGGCGAACCGTACTTTAAAATATGAGGGGAATGGCCCCCTGCCATTTACACACAAAAAAACAAATAATCCCCAGTGCTGTGGGAGGACAGGGTAGACAGGTCTCTCCCAGGCCTTATAATGAACTGTTACTCTTCTTCTGTGGTTAGATTAGAACTTCCTGCCCATCCCCCCATCTCCCAACAGAGGGAGTGGATGGAGCTGCCCCATCGCCTGCCACTGCAGACAGGTGAGTGTCCCTGGGGGGGCCCGTCCGGCCTGCCACACCCCCCCCCCCCCCCCAATCCAACCCCGGCTCCGGAGCAAGGTGAGAGCTGCCTGCATTGATTTATTGCACCGAACTCCCCCCCAAAAAACTCCCCGCTAACAAGACTGCCATTTCACATATAAATGGACCTTTGGGTGACACGGTACACTGTCTGGACATCCAACCAACCAACCCGTGCCAGGGTAGTCAGGGGAGGAAGCACAATTTTAAATGAGTTTCCTGGGATTGCTGGTGACGTTATGAAACAACAGAGATGGCTCTCGAGTGGATCGGTCAGTAAATGCACCCTCCTTCAGTTTAGGCAGGGCCCAGTAAACACAGATTAGAACTATGGCTGAGATTGAAACTATGGCTGAGTTTAAAACTATGGCTGTATTGAAACTATGGCTGAGTTTAAAACTATGGCTGTGTTGTTTCCTGGCTATAACCTGGAGTCCACTTTCGCAGGAGGCATAGTCTGTTTCGTCCTGCCGGTGGATATAAGCACCTGTGTTTTCCGCTACATAGCATAAGAATCCCCGTTTTATCTAGGATATTTTTGTTCTTTTAAACCCTGCTACATGTTTTAAAGAAGTTATATCCCTGTGTTGCCAATTCATGCTGCATAGCTCCATGTTACTCTCAGTGTTTATTTGAATTCCTACCAGCAACTTAAAATCTAAGACCCTTCTGCATGTCATCTCGGTTCAGCTCCAGAATTTCTATCAACAGACACTTGAACTTACACACGAACGGGAGCTACATTTGATTTTTTTTTTTTCAGTATTTGGAAACAATACATAAGTGTGTCTGCTTGGAAAAATGCAAAAACCATCGTGTTAGCAAAGCAAGCCTGAAACCTCACAAAGAATACATTAATACATTGCTCCTACATTATTTAATTGCCCAAAGGCTGTTACGAGTAATTGTCATTATTTGCTTGTTTATTAGGCGCTCTTATCCAACTTCTAATGATATGAGCAATGTTTGTGAGCGGGGGAATAGCAATCGATACGCACCTCAGTGAGCAGCATTAGTAATAGGATTTCCTAAAAGGCTGCGATTCTTTTTTTAAATTGTTTTTTTATAACACGCTCCAGAAAACACCGCACTTCCAACGGCTCGTTATCCGCGCTGCGTTCTCCACCCGCACCTTTTAAGCAGCTTTTTATGAATCAGAGGGGCGAGGGAAATTTTCGGGGTCTCCTGGCTGAATGCGCCGCGGGCCGCCGGAATGCTAAAATTCCGGCAGGCGCAAGGCTTTGCCTCCAGCGAGCGGGGGTGGGGGCGTTGGGGGGGGCGGGAGGGGAGGGGGGAGGGGGGAGGAAATTGCGCGTAACCCTCCTTGAACTCTGGATGGCGGAGCCCAATTACCGTGCGAACCTGCCCCGCCGCTGACATCGCCCCCCCCCACACCCCGCCCCCCGCCCCCCGCCCCCCTCCCCCCGTACGAACGACGGGAATATCATACAATCATGTACTTGAATTATTTCCCTTCTCCGGGGAAAATGTGAATTTTCTCTAGGTTTTCTTTTCTCTTTTTTTTTTTTTTTTTTTTTAAAACTCACTGTTTGGTTTTGAGAGGCGTGGGGGGGGGGGGGCGGCGTCAGGGTATGTCAAAATATTGGTATACAGACGTAATGGATTTTCAAAGCACTCGAGTTAACACCGGCTGCCTGCTGAATATCACATGAACCACACACACTAAAGCGCAAAGATTTTGTGGTGAAACAGTTATTTCAAACTCTGTTTTCTGGGCATATTTGTTGCTGTTACTTTTCACTAGGAGTGAATGCAGAGAACAAAAACATGTAGGTGAATGTATTTTTGTATCGCCTCTCTGTAATTAACAGCTTCTAGTATAGACTTTTCATGCTTTGCTGCTGTGTAAAATTAAAGAAAACATTTGAGAATCTATGAGGAAAGATAATGTAATGTAATAAAAAATGTTTACCTATTTTTACCACTCTGCAAAACTTATTAGGCATAATTTATGTATACATAATGTTTTCAGGTTTTATTTCTTAACAGTGCTTATCGCAATCAGAAATCCTGACGTACATAGCAGTGATTTGTCCGCAATGCCAGTGACATTCGGGGGAAAAAAAACTTGAGAGCTGAGACAGAGAAGCTGAGACCCCATCGCAATTCTGTACCCCTGTCCCACCAACAGCATTTACTTCTTTCCGCTGTGGCTTGTCATTCCAGAGAAGTTTAACCCATTACAATCACACACATGTTATTAGAATGTACTTAACCGAACCTTCTAATGCTGATGTCACAATCACAGTCACTGCTGGTTATTGAATGCAATGGAGTTCTAGAATGCTGATTTTAGAATTTAGAAAAAAATTAAAACATTCCAAAAGCATATTCTTCATCGAATTTGTTTATAAAGAGAACTTTATCAGTATTCCAACAGTGTTTTGCCTTTTAATAAAAAACTATTTTTAAAATTCCATTTGATGCCCTTGAAAGGGAGGGGGACCAATCAGGCATCAGCTGAACTGCCCATTGCTGTCTTCATGCCAAATGACAGAATCCAAGCAGGGGGGGGCCCATGTTTGGTCAGTAATGAGCTGTGAGCCCTCTTGAGCGGGTGGGATTACTGCTGGCATAAAGGAACCCCCTCCATTTTGGCTCCAGACGCTAAACCCAGGTCTCGACTCACCGCGGTCATTCGCCGTTCCGGTGGCGCTCATCACGAAGACCGAAACGGTTAACCCCTGGGCGCTCCGGCCAAATCCACAACCTGCCCCCTCCCACTGACCCTCTCCTCCACACCTGGGGGGGTGTTTGGCCGGTTTAATCTGTGCCTCTCGGCCTGTAGAGATGGTGTAAGAGGCGCTACTGCGCCCTGTCAAGTGGGTGCTGCTTGCAGGTCGAGGAACAGAACTCCCTCATTACTGTTTAAAAGCTCCTTCGGGCCCATCGATGAAAGGCGCGGTATTAAAGTCCGTTTGAGTTTTGAAGCGTAGCTGTATAGCAATGCTTTAGTCCCTATGGCGGAACAGGAGAGCTGTATCTTTTTATTTCATATCGAGGCCTGCTATCCCCTCAGCGTCTGAGTCAGGTTAACAGCTGCCTTCCAGCCAAAGCCAGCGTGAAAATCAATTAATTTATTTGCCATGACACACTGAGTAGTAGCAGTGCAAGGCATTTCAGACCAGCAGATGAAAAAGGTTGCGATATCTCGATGCCGCAAGACAATGCATTGACAAGTCATTTGAATGATGATGACAGGTAATGAATGAGTGCTATTGGTATGGATGTTATCCCTCCCAATGCGCATAATGTAATTTGGTCGGGGATCCCTGCTATAAGATTAAGAGCAAAATTGGTTGTGTTATGAAACGTTAATATTCAAATACTATGGCAATTAAAGTAAGCAAATACACCGTGTTAATTTAAGTTTCACTTGAGTCCAAGAGTACTCAAAAAGAATGCACTCTATAACTTTGTGCTGTGTGTGTGTGCGTGAGCATGTACATATGTAGAGTTAACAGTCCCTGAATGCCTCAGGAAGTGCTGGCGCCGTTATCGTTCATGCTGAACCGTATGTGTGAATGTTTATCGCAACGATGCCCCGGTCTTCGGTTCCCGACACAACACAATCACCGCCGCTGCTCTCTCCCATGTTAGCCGTTTCACCCGCGTGCCTTTTGAGCCCGTTAGCTGCTCTCTCCCACGTTAGCGTTCACCAGCATCCCTTTTGAGCCCGTTAGCTGCTCTCTCCCAAGTTAGCGTTCACCCGCTTCCCATTTGAGCGCGTTAGCTGTTCTTTCTCATGTTAGCATTCACCCGCTTCCCTTTTGAGCCCATTAGCTGCTCTCTCTCACGTTAGCATTCACCTGCTTCTCTTTTGAGCCCGTTAGCTAGACGGCAGACGTGCGTGCAGGTAAGAGGGCCGTCTCTGTCTCAGACATTCTCCCGTGGCACGCCAGAGTGCTCCGTGCCACTGAGAAAGGGCTCGGTCGCGTGCCTGTTAGCTAGCGCTAGCGTTAGCGCTCCCAGCGGGGGAGGGCTGATGGTCACGGAATCAGAAGGACACATCAAACGACAGCGGAATCGTACAGGATTCTCCGGCCATTGGCTACCAGGGCGAAGGCGCGAATCAGTTGCCTTGGTGAGAAAGATTACGCCAAGGTGACCAAATAGACTTACCGCATTACATTACATTACATTACATTACAGGCATTTAGCAGACGCTGTTATCCAGAATGACCTTTTGGTTACAAGCCCAGTGCCTTACCCTCTATGCTACATTGCCGTCTCATTAACTCAGGCTTGCTTGTCTATAACTACAAAAGTAGTAATCAGTGGCCTCCTTTACAAAACATTCACAATAAAATTTTAAATTGTTGCTTACACAGAAAACCATGACTGAGTAGTTATTTATGAAATATGCCGTTGACATGGATATGATGGTATCTTCAAGTAAAGTTTACACTAGACCTAAGTTTGTTACCTGCTGGTTATGCGGAGGTACTGGACGTGTGAGGGCTGTGGAGCAGGGAAGGTGAACCCCCAGAAATGAGCTGTGTTAGAAATTTAAGAGCAACTCTTCATTGATAAGCAATTTTAGGAACGAACAGTGCAAGAAACGCTGAAATGTAACTTTATTTACCTGCCGCATTCACAAGAAGTGCTAATGTTAAAGCACGTTCACGCAAGTTCACTATATCGTGAGATTCATATACCACCGTTGCATAAGACGCAGATATGCCACTTTAAACCAGCGTAAGCAACTTTTTTTTAGTTTTTGTTTTTTAGGTTTTTTTTTTTTGCTCAGTTATTTTTATAAATCAAGCGAAAGCATAACTTGGGGAATGATCTTAAGATTACATTTAAGTTTAAATCAAAGAACATGCTTGTACAGTAAATGACGCCTCAGATCAAGAGCTATGGTCGAGAGCCTTTTAGGTAGTCATTTATTTTTGTGGGAACTTGAGAAATTGAGTGATAGATTATATTAATATTTTAAAACAGAAAAATCTATGAAGTAATATATAAATATCGTATGTATTTTTTCCCCTCTCCCCAACCGTACGATACAGTAATTTCATAATTTCATAATTTCTCAGCTATTATTGAACAAAGCGTACTGTTTTGGTGTGCTGTTCCCTGAATGAAATGCAGACCTCTGAAGCATTCTCTCAGCAAGTCTGTCTCGCAGTATTTGCTCTGCTGGTTTTGAGAAGGTGATAACCGCGGAAAGTCAATGAATTAACTCAGCCTTGTTTTTCTATTTTCACTTCAGATTTTTCTGTCAGTAATGATAAGTTTGTTCCAAAAATGACTAAAGTAACAGCTTAGTAATACTGTGCGTGTGCATGTGTGTGTATGTATGTGAATGTTCGAACGAATGAATCATTGCATTTATATAGCACTTTTCCGAACGCTCAAAGTGCTTTTACAGTGATGAGTGGGTGCTCACCTTACCCACCACCAATATATGACAGTATACAAATATTGTGTATGTACATGATTTGCAGTTAAATGGCACATGGTACAGTGTCTCCATTTTGTAAAACAATACAGTATAATTTCATAGATAAAAAGCCTAGCGTACAGTATTAAAAATAAAAACATGTTCCAGACAGTATTGGACAGTGCAGTTTGATATTATATTTATATTCAGGTTTCGAGTGGACGTTTTTAGTTGTGTTTCCGTTTGCAGTCGGACGGAGTTTAAATGAAATGCATCATTACGCGCGTCTCTGGGCCAGTGCTGTGTGCAGCTCCCTCACTTGTCTGCTGTCTGATTAAATCCAGGGCCCGAATCCGACAGGCCTGCGTGCGCACGAGCCAGAAAAACCTCAGATGCAGGATTATCAAAGGAAACGGTTTTATTTTTTATTTTTAACGCATTAAATTTAGACATTCTACATTTTCCCCACGAAGGAAAATCAGGGGCTTGGCCATTCGAATGTCCCAGAAAGGAGATGAAAGATGAGTTTGGAAGGGGTTCATTTGTCACCCTGCCTCACCGGTGGGTCGCCCCAAACCCAGGGCCCTGCCCCAGTTCCCCCACGCCCACCCGCCTGCCCACCCTCGCCCTGGCAGCCAGGGGCTGGAGACTCACGCACCATCAGGGACTACGATCAGGGCCTCCCATCCTGGCATTTCCACCATCGTTTGATGTGTCCTTCTGATTCCGTGACCATCAGTCCCCCCCCCCCTCCCGTGCTGAACTCAGCTGAGAGCGCCGGGAGCGCTAACGCTAGCGCTAGCTAACAGGCACGCGACTGAACCCTTTCTCAGCGGCACGGAGCACTCTGACATGCAACGGGAGAATGTCTGAGACAGAGACGGCCCTCTTACCTGCACACACTGTCCACCGTCGTCTAGCTAACGGGCTCAAAAGTGACGCGGGTGAACGCTAACGTGAGAGAGAGCAGCTAACGGGCTCAAATAGGATGCGGGTGAACGCTAACGTAAGGGAGAGCAGCTAACGGGCTCAAATAGGATGCGGGTGAACGCTAACGTGAGGGAGAGCAGCTAACGGGCTCAAAAGGGACGCGGGTGAACGCTAACGTGAGAGAGAGCAGCTAACGGGCTCAAATAGGATGCGGGTGAACGCTAACGTGAGGGAGAGCAGCTAACGGGCTCAAAAGGGACGTGGGTGAACGCTAACGTGGGAGACAGCAGCGGCGGTGACCGTGTTGTGTTGTGTCTGGAACCAAAGACCGTGGCACTAAACATTCGCACATACGGTTCAGCGTGAACGATGACGGCGCCAGGGTTTTGGCCGCGAGGCAAACCGTCGCACGGCGGGAAAGGACTGGCTGCCGCTCGCCACTGAGACAGACCATTCGCTGACCAATCCGATCACACACCCGCATTGCATTACATCACATTACAGGCATTTAGCAGACGCTCTTATCCAGAGTGACTTGCACAACTTTTTACATGGCATCCATTTATACAGCTGGATATATACTGAAGCAATACAGGTGAGGTACCTTGCTCAAGGGTACGACGGCAGTGTCCTAGCAGGGAATCGAACCTGCGACCTTCAGGTTACAAGACCAACTCCTTACCGATTATACTACACTGCCGCCCCGTTACCCGTTACCTTTACGGGCTACACCGCAGGTAGCGTGAGTGAGGGTGCGCGATAATCTGAAGGGTCTGTCTGGAAAACAAATCATCTTTCTTCAGTGGTCATGGTCTCAGCCGCCATTACTGATTTATATAAACATTATGGTCATGCTCCATGCTTCAGTTCAGCTGTTTTATATTTGTACGGAAGCAGTGCGGAACTGTACATTGACTGTTTCAAATATGTTGCATACTTACATTAAACATAGTGAATGCTTGACATGCATTACTTTGACATAGTGTCAATAACAGTGGCACTAATCTTCTGTAAATAATTGAATTTCTACAGTAGCCCAGTAGGCTTCAATGTGTTCCAGAAAAAAAGTCTCCTGAATTTTTCACTACTGCTATATTCTTCTGGACAGCATTTTTAAAAATAATGGCATTAAAATGCTTTGCTTTGAATGGTTTTCCTAACTGCTCAAATGGTATAATAATAATAATAATAATAATAATAATAATAATAATAATAATAATAAGCAGGTCCTCATTGGTGGCCACCCATTTATGGAACCCTTATGATGTTGAACTGTAAAATATCTTCAGAATAATAGAAACAAAAACTTATCACAGGACACAGGTTCACTTTTGAAACCCGGAAAGGATGTACAACAGGACATCTGTCTCTTCATTAACTGAGGAGCACATAAAGAAGTTGTGTTGGCAGTGAAGTGGCTAATGGCCAGGGGGGTGGCCAGGCTTGTGCGTGTTGGGTCTCTGGCCACAAGCACGGGGTTTACTGATTACAGTGCTCTGCTGGGTACGAGCAACGGGGCATACTGGAGATTAAAGCACAGCGTTATGTCATAATTAATTTAGTAAATTACCCTACACTGCTCGTACGTGTTCGGCTTTATTCTTCTCCTTCTGGGAATGCCGTGCAGGGTGTCCGTAGAAAAAAGACTAATCAATGCTAGGTGATTTAGTGCAGTAAAAACACACACACACACACACACACACACACACACACGTTGCTGAAATTATTGTTGCGCGCGAGCAGGCGTAGATGCAGACAGACCTGCAGTGGCAGTCTGAGTCCCTCGCCCTGTATTCCGTCAGTATTGCACATGATACGTTTGACATTTCGTTTGTAAAAAGCCTAATTTGAATAATATTAAATAAATAAATAAATAAATAAATAAATAATGATTTCAATTTTCCGTGCCCGCTTGGTGCCACACGCCGCCCGGCTCGGTAGATAATTCCGGAACGAGCGGCGATAAGGTCAATATTAATGAAAATTCACCTCCGTTGGTAGCCCGCAAAAAAAATTTCCCTCCTTTTTTACTGTGCAATAAACTGTGAGGCAGGTAGACATTAAACGGTCAAATACTCATCCATATTTATATGTTTCTCCTCCTGTCTCTCCCTCTGCTTACACAGCGTCATAATCAGGATGGGGGGAGGACTGCCTTTCAGAATCCACAGACATCTATTGAGCTATTAATACCACGCTTTTCTATGTTAGACCTTTTATGGAGATTTTGACCTTTTTTTAAAAAAGAGAATTTTGGTTAAATGGTCAAAATTTGACTGCGGTTCAAAGCATAAGCAGCTGCGTAGTAACGATCCCAACAGCAGTGTAAACAACTTTTTGAAGTCTGATAAGTTTTGAGAGTTTTGCACCACCGCGTATGCTGAACATATATGGGCATACAGAAAACAGCGGGGGGACTGTGCTAAGTGCTCAGCGCGTCTGTGGACTACCCTGGGGATCAGAGACGGGGACGTTCAGCGATTCAGAGACCTATATACTTATAGGGCACAAAAATGATTAATCATATATGTAACACTATGAAGCAACATATACACACAGAGAGCTCTAAACCAAGACCCAAACGCAGATGCATTAACATAAACACACACACACACACTCACGCACGCATCTTAACAAACAAACTTACACACATATGACTATTCGCATGCCAACATACCCACACACACACACACACGCACGCTCCCACATATTCACAAACTTGCACACATATGATTATCTGTATGCCAACATACCCACACACACTCTGAAACGCACACACACAGATACCCACACACACTCTGAAATGCACACACACACACACACTCTGAAATGCACACACACACACACACACACTCACGCACGCATCTTAACAAACAAACTTACACACATATGACTATCCGCATGCCAACATACCCACCCACACACACACACACACGCACGCTCCCACATATTCACAAACTTGCACACATATGATTATCTGTATGCCAACATACCCACACACACTCTGAAACGCACACAAACAGATACCCACACACACTCTGAAACGCACACACACACACACACACACACACACACACACTGAAATGCGCTCACATGCACACACACCCCCGCAAGCTTGCTTGCAGAAACGCATACATGAACAAACATGCACATTGATGGACATGTTCCGTCCGTCAATGTTAGTTTTCTGTACAGTAGTTATGAAACTGTCGCTTTCTCTCTCTCTCTGCCTGTCACTGTCCCCCCCCCCCCCCCCTTTCTCTCTGTTTCTCTCTCTCTCACACACGCACATCTCTCCTGTAAGGCTACACATTGCGCGGTCATGTGATTCCGTGCCGAAGCGCTCTTTCGCGGCTCTGTTCCGTCCCCCCTCTCATCCCCGGCAGATTGCGCCGGTTTCCGGCCCCCTGGCTGCGTGCGCCCCGCTGCTCGGGGGAACTTTGCCGTACGTCGCGGCACCTGCCCCCCCCCCCCCCCGCCCCCCCACAGGGGCCCAAACTTTAGCCGTGGGGGGTGGGTGGGGGGAGCGGAGGGCCAGGACGGCCGGTCCGGGCTACGCGTAACCCCCGGCCAGCGCTAATCCCCGCTGGAGGCGGGAGCTCGGATACGGCACATCCCATAATGCACACCGCGCACGGCTGACCTTACCTTCGTTGTTGGTGCCTCCGGCGTGAGAGCAGAGTGCCTGGAAGGTAATAGTCCACAGGAGGAGAGGTGGGAGCCCCAGATCCAATGCCATTGCGCCCGCATACACCCTGCGCACGGGGTCTCTCTCTCTCTCTCTCACTCTCTCTCTCTCTCTCTCACTCCCTCTCTCTCTCTCTCTTTCTCCCGCTCCCTGTGTACAAACAGACCCCCAGCTCGATTAGGAACTCCGAGCACATTCGGCAGACTTAAAACTGCCAGCGCTCAGACACATGCACGCAGCCAAGCGGGGCTCGGGGGAGGGGACCAACTGCCTGTCACAATTTAGCAACCAATTAGAACAAAGGCTTTGCACTTCCACAAACCAAATACTCCCTCGCTGTCTTTCTCTCCTCTGCTCTCTCGTTCGCTCCCCCTCACTTTCACTCTCTCTCTTTCTCTCTCTCTCTATCTCTCCCCCTCACTCTCTCCCTCTCTCTATACATACAGTATATATAAAAACCTTTTTTCTTTTTTTTTTTTTACCAGAAAAACAGCTCATCGTTTTAACTCCTCCTGCACCAGAGGGCTGAACGGATTTAAGGTTTTCACTGACATATTGAAATAACACAGTGTATGCTTCATGTATGCATTTCACACTGACAGAAGTGAAGAGGTTGTATTCACATGAACATATGCGGTTAAAACAGAACATTTTCATTTGCCATGTATTGTAATTTCTTATAATTGCCAATTCAAAAAATACACAATGCAATCCTTAGTTGTTGACTCACCAATCAGCCAAATACTTGAGAGCACAGCGGCATTCACAATTAAGCCTTATTAAGCGCATTATTAACCTGTCACTGATACAAGAACGTTAGTAATAATTCAAAAAAATGTCACGGTGCCAAAAGGACACTGCTTACAGTAAAACACAATGTGGAAAAGGCAACACAGGTTTATTTAAGGAGGGGAGAGAACCAAATAAAAATAGTTTTCATGTAACAAGCCAAAGATAGCAGGTCGCTCTGAAGGGGATGTATCATTCGAAAGGCTGAAGTGGGAGAGAAAAAAGAAAAAATAAACACCGGTTTTATTCTTGGCTATATAATATAAAATTCTTTAAATGTATTTATTTTCAAATCACCCTCCCGAGATGTGATTTCCAAACGACCTCCATTTTGTATGCGTTTGTGTCTTGGAGGTTTTTACGGCACGTTATTTATATTCTCACAGAGATCATTTCTGTTTCCTTCAGTACCAATCGACTGAAGCTGATTATTGATTAATCTTTTTTTTAATACCTTACGAGCATAAAACCCTCACTCTGATTCCGTGCACAAACAGAACCCCCCAGGCCCCGTTCTGTTTCCTGTCTCAACATGATTGCAAATAAATTTGACTATAATATGAAACATGCATCTTAAGATGAGGGAGTGCCGTATCCCGTGATTGCATAAGACAGTGCTTTCGACGGTAGAATGTTTCAAGTTTATTTCAACGGCTTGGCCGTAAATAGCACCTACGGCTCTATAGATACAAAGCGGCAAAAAAAAACCGTTCGGTAGTTTATAGTTTATTGTTCTGGATCATTTATTGTTCTTAGCGTGCCTGTCGCGAACATGTTCTCAGCGTCTCTCAGGGAAAACTTTCCTTTCTGAATATCGCGTTTGTGCCGGATAAATGATTATTTATTGATCCCGGTTGGTGTGTGTGAAGGAACCTGGCCGTGCCGTGAAACCGGCGGGTTTGGCGATCGATGGCCTCCTCGGCTGTGATTTCCAGTTCCCGGTAATGGCCGCCGGTGTCCGGTGAACACCAAATGGGGGGAGCCGGAGAGCCCTGCTTTAAACTGCTACCTGTCCCCAAAAATGTTTTTTTTTTACTCTGCTTTTTTTTTGTGAATGACAGGCCTAGGCAGTTCAGCGACGGTTCACCCACCTGCAGCTAATTCCGTTTTACCTGACGGTGTAGCATTACCACATGTTTGTGCACTTTCTTTTATCTCAGTTTAATTATGAAATATTTTTTGGTATAGCTTGAGAGATTGGCGATCTGTTGATCAAAGCCTGGCAATCTTTTCCGAATCTTTTTTATCATTTATATTAATTATCTTTTTCTAATGTAATTTTGCCATATGAAGGGAACAAAAGGAAATGCTATCAATTTTGCATGCTAGTGAAAGGAATTTTCTGCTGAAAAGTGATCCTTGTTTAAATCAAGTAAAATAACTAAAGACATGCTTGTGTACTTATCAAAGACAAGTTTTCTGTATGCTGTGCTGGTAGGGTTCCAGCTATCACAAAACTTTTTTGTAAAGAGGTTTTGGATCACACATCCTATTTTTTTCCGAGCAGAAAAGGGTTTCAAGGACACATTTTCTATCTGGAAAAAAAATCGGAGAGCTTATCATTTTTGTGAGTTCCACAGCCCGATATAACATTTTGAAAGATTATGTGGTGAGCTGGTTCAGTCACTGCCACTGCCAAAGACATAAGAAAATCTAAAGCATATTTAAAATGGCAGAACCACAGCTTAATAAGGTGTTTAAAATCCTAGAGGTGATTATCTGGCACATGGCCTATCGACTTCGGAGGTGATCGATACGATCCCTCACACGGGGAGGTCCTCCAGGAGTCAGGTGACGTGTTCCTGGAGCTGTCCTCACTGTGACCTGTGGTGCAGCACTGGGCTACACTGTGTACCCTCCGAACAAGCCACAGTCATACACACTCACGCACGCATGCAACCACACACACACACACTCACTCACGCACGCACGCACGCAACCACACACACACATACACTCACGCACGCACGCAACCACACACACTCACACACTCACGCACGCATGCAACCACACACACACACACTCACGCACGCACGCATGCACGCAACCACACACACACACACTCACGCACGCACGCAACCACACGCACACACACTCACGCACGCACACACGCAACCACACACACACACACTCACACTTACATGCAACCACACACACACACACTCACGCACGCATGCACGCAACCACACACACACACACTCACGCACGCACGCACGCAACCACACACACACACACTCACGCACGCACGCATGCACGCAACCACACACACACACACGCACGCACGCATGCACGCAACCACACACACACTCACTCATGCACGCACGCAACCACACACACACACACACTTACGCACACACGCAACCACACACACACACTCACTCACGCACGCATGCAGCCACACACACGCACACACGCAACCACACACACACACACTCACGCACGCACGCAACCACACACACACACACTCACGCATGCACGCAACCACACACACGCACGCACGCAACCACACACACACACTCACACATACATGCAACCACACACACGCATACACACGGACACGCACACATACACACTCACACATACATGCAACCACACACACACTCACACACGCACACACACACACACACACTCAAACTCACACATACGCGTAACCACACACTTACACACACACACACATATAAAAAGACGGCAGTTCCCTGTACAGCAGTTTGTGAATAAAACCGTTCATGTGCCTCGCCTCCCTGCCCCGTCCCCTTTCCCCCTGTGATTGACATGTTCTTGGACATGATAGCGGCTTGTATCGCGGTTGTAAAACTGCTCTCTCCCCCTCTCTGCCTTGCTATCTTCCCCAGAGGCAGCGGGCAGCGTTACCGTGGAAGCGCAGCTGGCTCTATTAACGGAATGGCCGGGGCACCTGCTTACGCGCCCCCCCTCCCCGCCCCTCGCCCCCGCCCCTGCCCCTACTGCCCCCCTCCCACCCCGCAGACACAAGGAGCCCCTCTGTGATGGCGGCACAATCACCGCCCGCTCCTTCCGGCAGCCCCTCGTACCCCCCCAACCCCCCACCCCCCTCGGGCATTGCCATGCCGATCGGCGCGCTCCAGATCCCAGATTCCCTGCACGCGGCGGGAGCGGTTGGACGAACGCTCCAGTCCTGGAGGCTGACCCGGATTGGCTGAGGCGGTGAGACCCCGCCCACCGTAGGGGCGTGATTAAACACACTGTTTATTTGCTGGCGTGGCACAGGTTGCGTAACTCTATTTCCCCCAGCTGCCAAGCCGATTGATTGTAAACAGTGAACATGTCCCCATTGATGCACATTAAAGCAACTTCAGGGCTCTGCAATGAAGCAGTTACATTACATTGCATTAAATTAGTCTGTTACAATAGATGGGAAACAGAAGTGCATTCACCTGCATAAAGCAAGCAATAAGTGCCAGACTTGGCTGACAACATTGGCCAGACCAGCATCATCACAAAAGTGCAAGTTATCTAATGTTAATCAAGAACCAAAGAGCAAATTCTAAATACAGACTCCACTCTCCATCCACAGCAAGCCCTGGGAGAAACATAAAAGCAAAAACTATATAATCAAAAATCTTAAAAGTACCGCAACCCTGAATTAGTACAAATGGAAGGAGTATTGTGGGCTGGGGATGGGAAACCAACATGAAGTGTGACGAGCTGGATCTTCAGTCTGCCTCAGAAGACAGCCAGCGCCAATGGCCAGCCAATGGCCAGGACGCAGCTGTCCTGGCCATTTTTTTTTGGGGAAGTTTGTTCCCCCACCGTAGGGCCAGCACAGACAGGCATTGTGACGGGAGATAGGGACCCGTGCGGGGGTGCCAGTCGTCTCTCGAGGTTGTGGAACAGAGAGATCTGGCCGGGGTGTGTAGAATTTGGGAACTCACCGGAGGTGCGGAGGAGCTGTTCCATTCTCTGCTGCTCTGCGGGCCGGTGCCAAGACGCAGAGCTTAAAGATAGAATTTGGGACGTGACGCAGAAGCGAATCGAGCCGGGCGACGCCGGAGATCGTTAAAAGAACAGGAGGCTGCTCTGACGCACAGGTTTGCGTCACGGGCAGCATCTCTACGATTTATATTGTGCTCATTGTGTGCGAGACAAATTCCCTCTGGAGCTATGAGCTTCCTCAATTCATTCATTAGTTAGTGACTATCATTGTAAATAGAGTAATTTAAACTCCACCTTGCTAGCTAGCTAGAAAATGGTAATGTTTATTATAGCTTGCTAGCTAGATGTAGACTTTATATTTTTTTGCTAAAGTGCTTAAATCATGCTGATATAAAACTTTAAGAAAATTGTTGGGCTCTTCAGTTGGCGACACTGGGCTGATATCTCCCCTGAATAACGTCTCTATTATCTTCCCTGAGATACTGCAACATACACAGAACTAGCTAAACTCTCCACAGTTTTCCTTTGATCACAGTGCAGCCCGGAAAATAAACAGCAAAAGCATCGTAACTGCAGTACATAGCGGCCACTTCTTTTTTTTATTTCGTTTGATGATTTGTAGTGAAAACTAGTGGAATTATAATTCCTTTTTATCGGATAAATGTCGGTTCTAAGTGAATGTTGCACGTGTGAGCTTGGGTGCATCTTTGTTGACATGAAACCCCGTTGTACAGGTACTGCTTGGCACAAGCCTCTCTTACGGTACGGTACATTTCCATCAAATACGGTATATTTTTCCATCAAATCTATCCTTCATCACCCTGCCACTAGGCTACACTGCATTTCTGTTTCCTGAATGGGACTGTTCCTTCCACCTGTCCCCGCGCAGCAAAGTTAAAAGCAGGGCTGGCTGTCTCATGTTATTCCAGCAGAAAAGAAAGTGAATTTGGACACCCCCCCCCTCAGAGGATGTTAACATTACATGATAGCATTTAGCAGTCCCCCCCCCCCACCCGTGACGACAAAAAACATCTTACGTTCTTTTACGCACAATCAATTTAGACAGCTGGGTATTTTTCACTGAAGCAATTTGGGTTAAGTGCTTTCGCTCGAGGGGTACACAAGTACAGCAGCCGACGCCCGTGAATCAGAGCTACGACCCCAGCACGAGCACGGGCACGGGCGCCAGCGGTATCCCAAACCCTTAAGGCTACTCTGGCGGCCGATAGCGGAGCTGGGTATGTAGGTCGTTCGGGTTGCATGCCGTGGCTGGACTCTGGGGCTGTGTCTCCGTGCATGCAGGGTGCTGGGGCTCCAGACACGCACACAGAGAGCGTGTCACACAGGCCTGCCCACTGTACACTGCCTTTCCCCCTCCGCTCCACTGAACCTCTGAACGCTGGGGCCGGCTGGGGCTCAAGTCACGAGTTTGCGTGACTCCATTCTTTCTTCTTTCTTCTTCTTCTTCTTCTGCTTAGACAGAGGTCAGTGGTGCTCACCTCTACTAGGCTGAACAATCGATTTCATTATTTATTACACCTCGTGTGGGAGACTCCTAGGAAATGTCTAAAAATAGGATTTCCTTATTACAGTACACGTAATCTTGAATGGCCCTAAATGACTTTAGTTAACCCTTTGAAGAGTAGGTTTTTTTTTTGGAATGGCTTTTTTTTCTTCAAAATTCTAGGTCAGTGTTCTAGAACTCCAGTGCTTTCAGTTACCAGTAGTGATTGTTACATCAGCATTAGAATGCTCAGTGTAAGAACATTCTAATTGCATATTTGTGAGCTTACACCTCAACGGGTTAAATATAGGTAAACAATACTTAGGTGTTGTCATTGTAATATCCCGTTCGGTCCATACTTAGCTTTGCCATGGCAATCAAAGGAAAATGAGAGTAACATAAACAGTTTTGTAATGACTTCAATTTAAAAAAAATAACCAAAATGTATTTGCAACTGAAACACATAAGCTGAAGACATTTTAACTAGCTTTGGAATTTGGTTCTTAATATTTATTTGGATTTATTTACTTGGAGACATGTTCTGGCTATTAAATTAAATTAAAATCGTGACACCATGGCGTCCCTTAACATGCAGTTTCTGATAATTAATTAGTCAGTTGGCAATTTTGTATTTTAATACAAAAAAGAAGAAAGCTCTTAAATGATCTCAATCTAAATGGGCTTGTTTACCCTCAATCTGCAGGATAAGATGTCATATCCAGTGCAACGTTTGCCCTACTTACACTTCAAAATAAATTCAAGCTATATTTCAGAAATGCTGCACTTTTAAACTTTAGCAGTTAATTCCCTCAGGAACAAGCTTGAAGCCTGTGCCACAGTGTGTATGTTGCAATCTGATGGACTGCAAGGCAGATGAAACTTCTTTATGACAATCCATTTTTATAGATTGGTATGCTTTGGCCCAAAATCAAACCCGATGCAGTGATTTTTCTTTTCTTTTTTCTTTTTTTTTTCCCTTTTTGATGCCTCGTTGATAACATTGTGATGTTAGAGCAGGTAGCACCCAGAACACGAATCGGGACAAGTTGGGGAGAAGTTGTTTTAATCAATGTGAACCATATGCTGTGCAACTTATGATTGAATTTTCTCATTAACATCAACAGAACGTCACATTTTCCATGTTATCTTTTTTTCTGCTGAAGTGGTGATGGGACATCATTACCGTGTGTTGAAGAAGGGAGTCATTAGAACAGAGAAATGAGAGAAATTGTGCATTTCCTCCCGTTAGCTGGAGCTGAATGCGGAACATCACAGGCCAGGAGGGGAGGTGTTGATGTTCTGTGTTCACGTACACAGGTTTAGCCCCAGATCGTGATGTTTTAAATCTGTCCTATTTTGCTTCTGTTCAGTGCCCCCTGCAGCGTCAGCTTCGGCATGGTAGAACATATGGTCCTTGAGATTAAGACCAGAGACTTGTGTCCCCTACACCAGGGGAAAAAAAGAACTTCTGGGTCTTTTGTATTACATTACAGGCATTTAGCAGACACTCTTATCCAGAGCGACTTACACAACATTTTACATTTAGCATTTACATTGCATCCATTTATACAGCTGGATACATACTGAAGCAATGCAGGTTAGGTACCTTGCTCAAGGGTGCAACGGCAGTGTCCTACCTGGGAATCGAACCTGTGACCTTTAGGTTACAAGACCAGCTCCTTACCCATTATACTACACTGCCGCCCATTTGGAGGACACGGGTGCCTTTCTGTGGACGTGCAGCCGCACATGGATTCTGACGGAACGAGACGTTGTGTTCCCGGTGACGGGTGGCCGTTCGTCCGCAGAGAATTGGGGGGATGGGGGGGGGTGCTGGCATAGCGCTGGTCAGTAGCGCCAGAGCGAAGCTGCCGCACGGAGGGGCTCACGTGAGAGAGGCACGGCCTTGCCAAAAATTAGGCGGGTCGCCCAGGGAGGGGCCGAAGTCCGTTGGGCCCGGCGGGGGGTGGTGGGGAGCAGTCGGTGAGCGTACCCTTGAATTACCTGCCCCTACCAACCCCCGCTGTTCACCATTTTGGGGCTCAGCGTGATGAGCAGCTGGTGGGGTCAACGCACGCGGCTCGAACCTCGCGTCTCCACCAAAAATAGATGTCCCTCAGTGAAAGCTGTGTAACAGGATCGCCCAATTCAGAAGCATCAATGAAGAAGCATTTATTATTTTATGATAAATCTGCATTTTTTTGGGTCCCTCACGTCCATTTAACTTCTCATTCGGCTCTTTTCTGTCAGTATTAACTGAATAACTCACAAAGCACATACACAGGAAGTCTAAATCTTTATTAGGGAACTTGGATTGTGGAGGTGGCAGTTGCATATTTAAATCCTAAATGGGGCATTGCTGATCTACCCTGGAGTGTGGTCGTTAACCCTAAATAGCTTTTGTAATTACACAGGAAAATGTCTGTTGTTCATTCTACTCTATAACTGTGTTAATGCAACTCTTAACACACATCATTTGGGTGCACTCTGGGATGTGTTAAGAGTTGAATTAACACTCGACATTTTACTGTTTATCTCAGCGTGCAAACAAATGCAAAAATATGTAAAGAACATAATTTGCCCACGATAAGGGCGACCGCATTCTTCAAATGTATTTCATGTCATTAGTTCCATAGTAGAAAACAGTAGTGTATGATATATAGCAGTGACATAAACGCTGAGGACAGCAGAGAGGAAGAGCGCTGGTAAGAGAGGAACAGCACTGGTAAGAGAGGAAGAGCGCTGATAAGAGGAAGAGCGCTGGTAAGAGAGGAAGAGCGCTGGTAAGAGAGGAAGAGCGCTGGTAAGAGAGGAAGAGCGCTGCTAAGAGAGGAAGAGCGCTGGTAAGAGAGGAAGAGCGCTGCTAAGAGAGGAAGAGCGCTGGTGATGCTGGAGTGGGTTTGGTGGGCGCGTATGCAAAGCTGCAGGTTAACCGAGAGTCTCCCTGGCAGACGGGTACCCGCGTGCCATGTCCCTCTGCGGGCACTCGGCCTTCTGCTGCCGTACAGATGGAGCGGGGACGGGCGAGGGGCAGGGATGGGCAAGGGCGAGGGACGGAGTATCCGCGGGGCTGCGCACCTGAACAAGCGTACGCACCTGATCCAGCATACGCAACGGCAAAATTCACCAGGAGGGCCTTTAAAGCCCCCCCTGCCCCCCCCAGGCGGTCCTGCCTGAAAACACAAACCCCGGGGAGTTCAGTTTCGGCCGGCGGACGGGGCGCTGGTGCGCTGGTGAGTCAGACCCTGCGGAGTTCACCGCGACGGCTGGGCTCGGCGCGCGCTTGGCATGCTTTAGCAAACGCTTCTCCTGCCTGTGACTCATCGGCGAGCATTTACCCCCCCCCCCCCCCTTTTTATTGAAATCTCTGAATTAATTCGGGGCTGCTCCACATTCGTGTAGACTTATCACGGATGTGTTTTGGGGTTCAGAGACAGGTCAACAGCTGGGGGGGGGGGGGGGGGGGGGGGCGGAGGGAGGGGGCGGAATCCCTCTTAAATAATTAAACCCCGGGATTTCAGAAAGGAAGATATTAGTCTTCTTTTTTTTCTTCTTCTTCTTCTTCTTCTCAGCAAAGCAACAGAAATGAGGTAAATAATTGCTCACTATTAAAATGTAAATTTTTTTGGCATTTCGCAGACATGTTGCACGGAAATAAAACCCTTGGGCCCAAAATAACCACGTGAGCCAGACTCAGTGCAGGGATCCCATATAAAACGGGCAAAGGGATGGCAGTTATGCAGCTGCTCAAACTGAAATTGCTCATTTCAGTGCTAAGGGTTAAGCGTTCAAAAGGCTTAACATTCGAAATCTCTATGAACAGCGTAGCTCCAGCGGTCCCTGTCGGCCGTATGCCACAAGAAGCCTCAGTCCTCTCCGTGTCAGTCCTGTCCTGAAATGTTGTGAGTGTAGAAACACAACAAATCCGGAGTAGGATCTGTGGCTGATCCGGAATCAGTGGGGCAGCTCAACTTGTGTCTGCACATGCAGAATGATGTTTGCCGTCTGGCTAGCTAGCTTGCTAGGTTTGGGTTAACGATCTGTTGATACTTGGAAACTCGGTCTGTTTTTGTGTTTTAGTCCTGTACTGTGACTTAAAATATTTCTTTTTTTTCTCGAGTGGAAAATATTAGCTTTTTTTTTTAGTTACGTTACACTTGACAACTGATATTGTCTTACCCCATTGGCAAATCTTACAATGAGTAAAATTGTCTACCCTCATTGCCAATCTTTTTTTGTATTACTTTGCAAAAAAGGTCATAGAAATAAGATTTTAAGTCGAAAATATAACCCTAAAATACTTGCTAAGATTGACTTATTTTTTGGGTTTTGCAGTGTCATCAAGCCTGCTAATACATTTCCAATGGTAAATAGCGTATAAAGCTAGCAAGATAACTTAATTTCCTCTGATAATCCATATCACACCATCTCTTGCAATCTTTGTGACAATATTTCTCTTCTCACTCTGTATCGACATTGTCATAGCGTTAGCCGGCCAACTTAACTTGTTATTCCGCCCAAGAAACAAAGTGTATTTCCCTGCTCGCCCATATTTTACATTAACATTGCTCTTAAGTCTTTACATGCCCACACAGCTGCTTATATAACAAGCTGTGGTGCCTGCACAGTCCCCGTGGTACATTCTGTTCTGGTGAAGTGACAAGTGACTGCATTGACATATTCATATAATGAACCCAATACTAATGCCAAATCCACCAGAAGTGGGCATAGAGGAACCTTTTTTGCTTTAAGGAGGAAGTACAAAACAGAACAGCACTTGGTATCACTTGGTCGTTATTTTATTTGTTTCTGTATTTATAGTATGACTATTTAAAAATAATGATTTTTTAAATTTTCTTTTAAGACCATAAATAATAATGTGCATCTCAATATATACTGCACAATATCTGGAAAACTGTAAATTTAGTTCAGTAGAGGTAAAAAAAAAAATAAATGAGTAAAAAAATCAAGTTGCAGAACTGTCAACTGAAAATGTGGCCAATTTTCACTACTGTAAATAGTGGCTAACAAGCTTGGTTTACTTAGCTTTAATGACTATGGCTATATCTTCTTTTGTTTAGTGGAATAACATTTGCTAGCTTTCTGTGAATATTTGCTTGTTTGCAAGGTAATATTGAACTGTAGCAAATTGAAGCTCCTATAATTGAACTTGGTTACAAGTGTAGCTATCAATCAAGTAGCCAGCTAGAGCTTAATACATTTTCCCAAAGCCTTTAAATTATATTTACATACACTCTGACTCAAGAGAAAGATGTTGGAAATTGGGCAGGACAGTGATCTCCTGTTATGAGGTCTTCAAATGGGATATGCCCCTGAAAGCAAGTGTTCTGGATCTTGCACAGCTTGGTCAGAAAACTGTACCTTTAAACTAATTTAATTTAGGTCTCGTCCTACTAAAAAAAGGGCTTGAGGTAGCAATAATTAAAACAGAAATTAGTCTCTGGTCTGCTTTGGAACATTCGCCTTTTGCTCTTATCTGGATTGACAGTTTGGGAACATCTAACGCAACGTTAATTATGTTCTGGTGTCCTGTACCGTCTATTGTGTTCAATGTGACATTCACGGTGGCACAAAGCCTTTTGGATATCAAAGACCCCCCCTACCCCCCCCCCCCCCACCACCACCTTAATCACGGCAGAGCGTTTCCTAAGCAGATTATGACACCCCGAGTCGCTATCGGAGGTGGACGTGGACCGGTCTGCGCTCTGTTTTCGAGCGGCACGTAGGCTCGATTGCCTCGTTATCCGAGCCCGATTCGCCCTAACGCCGCCGGGCCAGGGGTCACGTGTCTCACAGGGCCCGCCAGGTGACACGCTTTCGGACACGAGCGTTCGAGACGCACGCGCGAGGCTCGTAACCGTCCCGTCCCGTCCCGTCCCGCGACAGAATCTCCCCGCGGTCTCTCGCGCTCGCCGCGATCTCGTGCGGCCGCCAAAGCACCAGGCTGAGGCTCACGTGCTGCGGCGGCGCGGTCAACAGACAGCTTTCACCGCCCTCTGTGAGTCTTTTTAAGCTTCCTTACGGGTCATTACAAGGGGAATGAATCTCACTGCACCTACCGCCGCTGGAGTTTTGGAGCCCATTAAGGTTCACGCGCGATGTCCTTTGAGGTGACCTCAGGCAGACCTGCTTGCGTACGCTGGGGTGTACCGTGGTCGAAAGTTCGGCGCGTTATTCACGGTTGTGATCTTTGAAACCTTTACCCGATCTGTAAATGGGTGAGTGGGTGCAAAACTTGGGAGTGCTTGTAAATATTCATCGCCTGGAGACAGTAACAGTAGCCAATAAGTTTTCCTTCTCTGGAACCATTGAGTTTAAAGCCATGTGATCTGATTGGTTGATTACGAGTATTCGATAGGGAATTGATTGAGGTGGCTGGCTGGGTGCTGATCACTGTCTCGCTGTCTAACTAACGACACTAATCAATGGCCCAAAGTATGTCGTGGGAAAGTTTTTCTATCAGAGAATACCGGGCTGTGACAGTTTTGCCTGGGAAGCATTGATCTTCCAGTGTTCAGAAAATGGCATAAAAGTTTATTTTATTTTATTTTATTTTTTTAAAAATATATATGTATATTTTCTGTAGAGTTCTTTATGGTTCTTAGCGTTAAAATATATTCATGCAACTGCCGTCTGGAAATGCACATTGTCATTAAGGGTGAACTTTCCCAGTCTGGAACGAAACACGGCCCACAGTGTAACTAACTCCCAACTAACGCGGGAAACATTTTATGAATAATAGATTGGCGCTCTTTATTCTTCCACACAGATTGCCTCGTAGCGTCATAGCCGAACTCACTTCCTCTCTCTCTCTCTCTCTCCTGTTCTCTCTCTCTCTCTCTCTCCTGTTCTCTCTCTCTCTCTCTCTCTCTCTCTCTCTTTCTCTCTCTCTCGCTTACCTCTGTCTTAATCCCAGGTGAAAGATTGCTTATCATCCCGAGACGAGGAAACGAAACTGCGTGAAAGTGAGAAGGCTCACAACGATGGCTGGTGATTTATGCGTCATGGTTTGCCACGCGCCTTCGCGATTAGCTCTCGGCTAAGTTGAACGCTACGTTCCACGCGATCTCGCAGTGGTGTTCGAGAGGAAAATACTACAGTATTAAAAACCTCCTGAGACACAGGTTCGATAAAAATGTAGTATGTGGAATAGAGCTCCGAGGTTATAGTCTGAGAAGCAGTGGCTTCGGGAGGGTGGAGGCCTGGCGCCTGTTTGTAGAGTAATACGTAGCATCAATCTTTGATCTTTAATTTGCATTTAAAGGAGCTGCAGGATTTATGCCTGTGAATTGAAATCTATGTTTGGCAACTCGGTCCTTCAGTATAAGATATAGAAGCAATCCACTAATAATAAAACATTGATAACAGCATTACAAAGGACACACACGCACATACACATATATGCACAAATATAAAGCACACACACACTCAGATGCACACACACTCACACAATGTGTATCATATATAACATGCTGTGTTTTTAATCACTAAGGGGCAATTCAATTTCATGAAATCTCAAAATGGTTATGAAGAAGGCATGCAGCTGATATAGCTGTGAGCATTTAACTAAGCTGGGTTACATTAGACTCCTAACCCTGGAACTGCTATTGTACCTTGGAGAATTTACGCGTGTGTGTGTGTGTGTGTGTGTGTGTATGCATGCGTGCGTGCGTGTGTGTGTGTGTGTGCATGTATATGTATATGTGTGCGCGTGTGTATGTTGTAAAATATATTTTCATGTGAATGAACTATTTTAGTCTTTTTTTTTTTTTACTGAAAACTGAACACACAAAACCAAAATGGACATTGTCCATTAGATTTGCAATCTGATATCAATCATGGATTCCTTATTATATCAATTACCTTACATAATAAAAGATCAAGGGTTGGGGGGGGGGGGAGAGGCCCATGTTTGCTCTCTCTTTCTCTGTCTCTCTCTTTCTCTCTCTCTCTCTCTCCTCCTGGTGGCGATTGATGTGTCTGCTCCTCAGTGCCTCTTCTTCGGTCACACAGTAAGACTCCTGTGAGCAGATTCTCCTCCACTCTC
Organism: Anguilla pacifica; assembly: GCA_039654925.1. Taxonomy (NCBI): domain Eukaryota; kingdom Metazoa; phylum Chordata; class Actinopteri; order Anguilliformes; family Anguillidae; genus Anguilla; species Anguilla pacifica. Next base: position 49,641,843 of record CM077296.1, read on the forward strand.
CTTACACCTGATGCACATACACCGTCAGGAAAAAACAAACGTTGAAAAACTGTACATACATACAGCAAAATGTCCAGTGTTAATTCAGCTCTAACAGAGCACATATGAGTCCAACAGAGACCGTATTTACACCGTAAGAGCTGATTTAACACTGAACACTTTACTGTGTAGGGCCACAGTGCCTTCTTTGCCCCTACATATTGTCTCCTTTGTCCTCTTTAGATTAGTATTCTGAGGTACAAATTGGACCCAGTGAGGGAACATTAACAGGACTTGTACCTTAGGAGGTGTAGCCCTTTTCCTGACAGTGTAGGACAGAAGCGGGGGTCTGTGGGACACAAGAGGAACAGGCCAACAGACCCGGGCAGATGGCAGACGGCGGGACGCATAGCAACCGCGGATGGCGCGACTGCCACGGCAACCATCAATATCCAACCCCCCCCACCCTCCGGCATAAATAGCCTAAATAAATGAAACCAGTTCAGCACTTCAGCGCAGCACTTTGTGGTCTCCCGGCACATTGCAACGTAGCGTATTTTTTAAGTGGGTGAGACTTCAATGATTTGGTGATTATATTCATAATGCTCTGAAATCTTTGCTTTGTCAGTCTCGTAATTAGTCAATTAGTCGCTGCCAGGGTATCGCCAGCATCTCAGCGGGTGCGGGAATTTGGAAAATGCACGAACAGGCGTTTTCTTTAATGTTTTTTTATGTTTTTTTTTTGTCTTTAATATTGCCTCATAATTGCACCAGATGTTCTTTTTTAGGAAGTTTACCGAAAAAATAATAATAATAACAACGCGAGAGTAAAATATAGATAGTTTAATGCCCAGGCAAAAAAAAAAAAAACATGAAAGCGCCATTGCATCGAATGATCTGTGAGGTCACGCGTCTTCGCTTCCCGAGCCTTCGCTTGATCTCTCCGCCGTAGAAGGCCGTGAGAGGGTCTTATCCAGATAAAGCTCATCAATAACGGGGCGAGGTTAATTAGAAAGCGCAGCGTGCGGGAATGTGTGTTTTCCGAGCCAAAGCGCTATTAGCGCGGATTCCGCGCCTCTGGCGGTCGTTTGCGTTCGCGTCGAGGAAACGTTAGTCGAAGCACGAGAGGCGGACGGCGATACACTTTCAGATCTACTCACGCGGAAAATAAGGTGAGACCGTTGAAGAGGGCCGTCTGAACGGCTCTGATTAGTATTGCTCTCGAAAGCATTTGTTTTCATTTTTAATGGATGGACGGTTTTTTTTTCTGTTTTGTTTTGATTTTGATTTTTGTTTTTCAGAACTAACTCAATTACTGTAAGTGCCCAATCATAAAAAAAAAAAACCCGTCGTAATAAATTGTCAATGCTGTTGGCTGGAACGTGATATAGTACAAAGCGCTGTGCGGATAGAGACGCTACAACCACAACCAGAGCACTTCATCAGAGGTTAATGAAGATCAGTGAAAAGGCGCTGCTGGGATGTCTGGGTAATAAACGCCACGGGGTTCATTCCGGTCGCTCCGTTCCATCCATCCCCGTCTCCTCCGTCCTCGCTTGACCCGGAATTGGATCGAGGTCCGTCCGCCATCTTTAAGGCCGTTCCGATCCGTTAAATTCTCCTCGGAGGAGCGGGGAGGCTCCCGCAGGAGGCTTCGGCGAGGATGGACGAGTGCAGCCTTTTTTGCGGAAGTTTTTTTTTTTTTTTTTTCGGGAACGCGTGGCGCGTGTGTGTGCGATCCACCCGTGGGTCCGCCTCTCCGCGTCTGCTATAGGTCTGCTGTGACTGACGTCGCTTCAAACCAGACCTGGATCAAATACGCATTTGTTTTTGAATCAAATACTTTTCTGTGCTCTGTTGATCTTGCCTGGTGTAATTGAGCCTGCCAGTACGACCAGAAGGCGGGGTTTGCACTTTTTGAGAGTATTTCATTGGTTACAGTACACCAGACAAGATCAGTAAAGCGTAGACAAGTATTTGAATCCAAAACAAAATAAGTATTTGACCCAGGTCTGCTTCAAACTGATGCTTGACTGAGCTGAGGACCTTCCTTTAGCCCAGTGGATCTCAAAATCGGTCCTGGGGGACCGCTGTGTGTGCTGGTTTTCATTCCAACCTCAACAGCAATCCCAGAGTGTGCACCCACACTGGCCCTTTCTGGATAAGACTGCGGACCCCCCTGCTCTAAAACATGAAAAGCACCTAATTAAGAAAAATTAACCAGCTTGTTAAAATTCTGGGATTTGCAGTTGAGGTTGGAATGAAAACCAACATACGCAGTGGTCCCCCTGGACCGAGTTTGAGAAGCACTGCTTTAGCCCCATACGTTACCTCATTTCCTCTGTCCTCATATCTCATCCTTGCCTCTCTTTCACATGTCCTCTGTTGGGTGGAGCTGAGAAGTGAGGAAAGAACACAAGGAAGTGATGAAGGAGTGAAACTAAGCCAGGGGTGCACAACAAGGGGCCGATCCGTTTCAGGATTTTGTGCCAACTTCAGCTCTTAATTATTTAATTATCCCAGTCATATCGTGATCTTAAATTTGCACAAGCGCCAGCTACAGCCGCAGACTGCAAGTGTTTCCTAAAGATTTCACTGTGCTGAAGTACAGGAGTGAACCAGCGTAGTTTATAGAGCTGTCAGAGAACTAAAACTGCGGTGGCCGGTTGGAACAAAAACCAGCATGTGGACCGGCCCTCCGGGACCGGAGTTGTGCACCCCTGAAATAAGCGATAGTAATGAACCCTTTGTGCTATGTGTCCTACTGAAGGCCTTTGCGATATGGCATAGGGAAATAGGCTGGCCATGTCACATGACCATCAGAGAACTGGGCTATGGAAACTCCGAGCTTGTAGGCTCAGATCCCTGATGTGGTACTGCCCTTGAGCGCGGTACTTAACCTGATTTACTTAATTAAAATATTCAGTCTCGTAAATTGATTGCACGCGCAAGAATGTCAGTTATGTAAGTGGCTGGCTCTGGATAAGTGCGTCTTAAGTGCCGAAATGTCGTGCGATTATGTTGTCACATTTAGCAAAAACCACACGGCAGACTGACTGGTTGGATAGAGTAGCTGGATAGTAAAGACTGAGTGGTTGGTAGAGACTTTGACAAGTGATTGAGGTTGACTGGCAGTTTCGGGAAAGACTGATGGTTTGTTTAAGTTGCCAGCGTCTGGACTAGATCAGCAGGTCATGCAAGTGCAAGAGAAAGGTCTTCATAGTGTCTCAGAGAAGTATTCCTTCTCACCCATTGCTGCTGTAGAGCAGCTTCTCGGCAGCTTTCGATAGTGCTTACAAGCAGTTACAGCTGGTAAAAGCTGCTCCCTGGTGCAATTATAATGACTCTGTGGAGATAGTATACAACTCTCCTGCCCGTATGTCTTCTCCTGATTTATCAAAACGTAATTTCCTTCCTCCATTGAAAATTTTTTTAAATGGGCTACAGCACCTTTTTGAGAGGAAATGAATGTTAGATTTTAAGATACACGGGGGGATTGTGGATAGCTAAATGCCTCTGACACAAATTCTCTCGGCCCATCCATCCATCCGTAAACATGTATTTTACTGCTAAATTTGAATATTTAAATGGTTACCTATTTGGCCCGTGGAAACCTGCCACAGATTTACCTCTGGGGGGGCGAGAGAAGGCGGCTTCTTGTGACTCCCTGCACTTGGCAGGTTCTATCTCGGAGGCCGAGGGGATGAATCTATCAAGTTTCTATTTTTCCACCAAAAGCAAAAAAAAATAAATAAAAAATAGACATGTGGTTTTCTGACAGGAGAAGGAGGAGGATGTGCTTTTCATGCGAAGGGAAATTCTACCGAGGTGCCTGAGGAAAGTGGAGACTGCAGTGCTATAGAAGTTTTGCACACCCTCCTCCTCCTCCTCCCGCCTCTCCCCCCCCCCCCCTCCTCCTCTCTGCCTTTCTATACAAGTCATTTTGTACTGTAGATGTGAGGAGAGGCAGAGATGGGTGGGTGGGGGGGGGGGGCTGGGTGCTGCGGGGTGGGGGGTGGAGGAGGGGGGGGGGTGGCGGCGAGGAGGGAAGGAGGAGGCGAACTGTCACGTCACACAGAGCTTTTGTCATTTCTCTGGATGTGCTGTAAGCAGGCTGGAAGTGTGAGGGTGTAGAACAGGGTGAGGGAGAGTTCACCGCGCGGAGACGGCGGTGCCCGCGAAGCCGTTAGCCGCCGTTGCCGTTGCCGTGGCGCAGATTGCCTCAGTGTGATTGGCAGCGCGGAGCCTCCTGCCCGCCGGCAAGCTGCGCTAAAGCCGACGCCCCCCCCCCCCCCCCTTGCTCCCAGCCAGATCAACCCAGCCTGTTTATTTAAGTACATCGGTCCGTTTATGTTTATGTTTCCGTTTCGGGGGCGACATAGCTCAGGAGGTAAGAGCGTTTGTCTGGCAGTCGGAGGGGTTGCCGGTTTGATCCCACGCCTAACCCCTAATTGCTCCCAACGAGCTGATTGGTACCTTGCATGGCAGTCTTTCACCGTTGGTGTGTGAGTGTGTGTGTGAATGGGTGAATGAGACGCATTGATTGTGAAAGCGCTTTGGATAAAAGTGCTATATAAATGCAGTCCATTTGCCGTTTACCATCTGTGCTAAATGATGGATCGAAGCTTTTTGTTTAGTTGTAATTCAGTGGTTTTGGCATGTATTTAATTTATTAACACAACACATCATAATCACGGGATCACCATGTTTGGTTCTGTGACCCGAGGTTGTGAACTTCTGTGAACTTCAAGGTTAGCCATTTAGTTTGAAGGAATATTTGAAATGTCCAAACTATATCTAACTATAAACATCCCTTGAGGTGTTCGCTGGCTGTATATTGGAAGATGCACATGTATTTAAGGTACAATTAAATATATATCCTGCAAAAAAACTCAGGTAAAGCACTGATCATTGTGCCCTTGGCTTTAAACTAACAGTCTGTGCTCATTGGCAGGAGCGATGCACCGATTCAAGTTCTTTCAGTAATTCATAACCTTGAAATGGCAAATTGTTGTAGTCACACTCTTAAAATTGGGGACATTCTGAGAAAGTGGCTTTCTATAAATAACTTGAATTACAGCGAGAGATTTGCTACCGTTTGACATGTCGTCACATTAATTGAGCTGATCTCAATCGAGTGAAGTTTCAGTTTTATTTATAGGTTAAAATGACTGCGGCATATTTGCTTCATTTAGACTTGTATAAGCGCTTGTGTGACGTGCATGATTAATATAACAAACATAATTATTGTTTGCACAGCGCTACGTAGTGTATTTTAAAAAATAATAATAATAATAATGACTGTGTTTGATAGGAGACGACAACCGGGTATAAAGGAAACAATTACAGACGAATAAATTAAGATGCGGTACTGACATAGGCCTACACGTTATTTGGTGAAAACCGTCCGTTGTCCCTAAATGTACGTTTTTATTTTGTCGCAAGTTGTTTTTTAGTTTTTTTTTTTTTAACCAACTGCACAAACACTTTTGTGATGCATCATTAATGGCACTTTGATTTGCGTGGAGTTCACTGAGGGGCCGCTTTCTCTCTCTCTCTCTCTCTCTCTCTCTCTCTCTCTCTCTCTCTCTCTCTCTCTGGGGGCGGAATCTAAACTTAGCAGCTGATAAGAGCGAGTGCGAGTGCGCGTGCCCGGCGCGGGACCCCTCCGGTTTCCGATCGAACGCGGTGAAAGAGGGGGGACGGCGCGTTCCTCCGCCAGCCCGGATAGAAGAGTAATGTTCCTCAGCGCACAGCTGCTAACTGCCAACAAAAGGGCCTGTCAGGATGATGAATGGGAGAGGGGCCGTCCCTTTGTTTCCGATGAGCCGCTGCGCTGTGTTAAGGACCATTAAAGCGAGAGAGGGAGAGAGCGGCGAAATGAGGCGGGGAGAAAAAAAAAAACTTCTGAAAATCAATATGGCAAAAATTGCGCGGGATCCTGTGGAAAAAAAAAATCTGAAACGGTAAAAGAAACGGATGGTTGATACCATGGGAAAACGGTTTGGAATGCCGTTGGGGGGGGGGGGGGGGGGGTGACATTAAAGCACATCCATTCACAATTTTCTCGCAGTCATGTACTCTGTACTCTCTTTTTAATTATTAAAAAGAGTAGAGTAGTACAGTAGTTTTGCGTGTTCCAGCTGGGAAATAAACTTCACCGACTTCCGTGGGCCTAGGGAGCGTCGGTCTACCGTTCGCAAAGGCTGCTGTCCACTCTTTTAGTCTTATATTGTGCTATTTTTATGTAGTATCTTGATTTTTAGAACTTTTTTGCTGTCTACGTCTGAAAGGAAAATAGTATTTTCATCTAATGATCTTGCCTCTATTAAAATATGTGCTGATTTAAATGTGTGTGTTTATATAATGTTAATTCGGCTATTATGTAATTTTAGCCAAATTAGCAATGTGTGTGCATGTATGTTTGTACTGCTATACGATATTAGGTGTGTGTGTGGTATATGATAGTTTTTTAGTCTACTCTAATTTTAGTCTGCACTCCAGGATTTAAGAGATCAGTATTCAACCTTTTTTTCTGGAGATTGCAAGTCCTATTTTTGACAAACCTTATACGACTTACTGCAAATGACTGCATCAGAAACTATGGAGAGTAGAGTGCTCCTGTCACCAGCTGGCAAATGATACGGTGTCACCAAAACCAAGCCAAAAAAAGAAAAACAAAAAACAAAAAAAATGGAGCCGGTTCTTCAGTTTCTGTTTGTGCACATCCTGCCATGCAGCCTGCATGTCTGGAGTTCTGCCAGGAAATAGAACAGATGTCAAAGGGGAGAAATTGCAAAAAAAAAAAAAAAGAGGATGCAAAAGAAAATAATTTCAATATTTATTATAATTACATAAACCCAGTTTACATTTTTTATGTAACCACACAGAGATGTTTAATCAACATTTGTCCCAAAGAAATTAAATTGACTTTTTCCATAATTTTAGTTTGCAATTAACTGCAGGTGTTATTTTTCTCTCTCTCCCTCTCTCTCTCTCTCTCTCTCTCTCTCTCCAGAATCACTGGTTGCTGAGTTCACTTAGCTGATTAGCAAAGTCAAAGAACTCACTGCAAACAAAAGAACACACTTGCATTTATCTGCAAGCGAAAGTTAAGGACAATAGTGAGTTTAGTCTAGCACACAGGCTCTTGAGCTGTAATATAATTTCATTTATTTCTGTGGGGGATTCGGGCCTAATGGGAAGCTAAAACATTAATTAAATTGTTTAGCATGCAATTAGAACGTTCTTTAGGAAATATATTTTTGTGAAAAATAACCGATCAAATGTATCATAATGCATTTAATGCCAATCGCACGTACTTCCTTTGCATTTCTTGAAACTTTTCACCATTTATGAAAAAATGCACAGCACTTTTTACATAATGTATAACATGCCGTAGGGAAATGCAGAGATGGTACCGACATTAAATTGTCATTGTTTGGTCTGAACAGGCACAAGGTTTTCTACCCGATGCAGACGGACATCACTTATTGCTCCCAGAGTGACATCGTGAATCCTCCGGCTTTTGCTGGGCTGTTAGCGGCACTCAGTTTACTGCGTTAGCCATCGTTAGCTTACCATAACAGAATTCCCATTTGACCTTGTTTATCAAGTGTGCCCCCAGCAAAATAAACCAATGGGAGTGCTGGAACGGCGTCATGTGACGGACAGTAGCCTTGTCCCATTAGCCCAGCGGCTCGGTCAGTTTAGCCTGCTGGCCTCGTGCGACCGCAGGTCCCCTCTCTCTCTCTCTCCTCTCTGCGGTTCGTAGAATATTCTAGCGGGTTCACTGCCGGACCGCTCGCTTCCCCCCACCCCCCCACCCCACCCCCTCCGGGGCAGATGCTCTCATTGGACAGGTCCCCCCCCCCCCCCGGGGGCCCGGCGCCACGGTGACAGCTGAAGGGCGGTACGAGGACCGGCGCGCCCGCGTGCGCACACAGTCGCGCAGTTTAAGGAGCCTCTCGTCCGCTGGAGCCAGGTGTCATCTGTTAAATATGCAGATGTCCCGCCAGCCTTTTCACCCGTCCCGGGGACTGCCACCGTGAGCCGAGGCCAATCCGGGACGCCGAGTCAGAGGCAGGGACGGAGGGAGGGAGGGTGTGTGTGTGTGTGTGTGTGTGTGTGTGTGTGGGGTGTGAGTGTGCGTGCGTGCGTATGTGTGTGTTCTGGTGTGCGTAGTGTGTGTGCGCGTGGGTGTGTGCCCTTGTTCTGTGTGTGTGTGCAGGTGTGTGTGCGTATGTGTGTGTGTGTGTATGCATCTGCATGAACACATAGACAAACGTATGTGTTTCATTTGGCGTACATGCACATGCATATGCATGTGTATGTGTGTATGTGTGTGTGTCAGAAAGCACATTCCTTCATGTGTGTGTCTGTGTGTGAGTGCATTTTAACAGGCTCATTAAATTGCTTTTTCCACGAGGGGATGGCAATTCCGGGCTTGCAGTAAATGATTCACATTGTAGCAGGGGAACAGGCTATTCCAACTTCAACTATTTTCAACTGAAACGGATGGCTTTGCCCCTGCATCACATTATCACTTTATTTATTTGCTTTACTGACAGCCTTTTCCCTGGGAGAATTCATCCATTTCTCACATTACGGATGATGTACAGCTGGCGATTCGCCAAAGATATTCCGCCTAAGTACCTCTTTCGAGGGTCATCATCATTATAACGCGAGACCTTCTGTGAAATTTGCACCTACGGTACAGATGGACTCCTCGTTACGTGCGTACGCCATTTTATGGATCAATGATAAATGCGGATAATGATGGGCTTGTTTTTTTTTAACGGTATTTTATTCTAGAATTCGACTGTTTCTACTTTCTCTAAAGCAGGGCGGGATAATGCACAGCAATAGCTGCATTTCATTTTCCTCAAGCACGGGGTCCAAGCCTCTAATTTAAGGAGAATTGTGGCAATTAAGTACAATTGATCAAGATACCTGGACAGAGGCTCACATATTCCCAAATCTCAGGTGTTTGTTTCAGCATCCCTGATTTGTTAGCTGGCTTTGCACTGCTAATCCATCAAATTAGTTGCCTATGAGGAGCGGGGTCGATAATTGCTTTCGGGCTATCGTCATGTTGGGACAAAGGCCGGTACAACATTGTTCTCTTCTTCTTTTTCCTCCAACTTTTAATCAAAACATGCCATTAACGTCAGTCAGGTAGTTTTTCACCTGCTGTGAGGCAGACAGGTAACATGGCATAAGATGGTGAAGGTCGGTTGATGGTGAGCGTCTTATGAGATGGAGAGTGTGGGTGGGCTGTAGCCCTTTGGAGAGTAGGTTTTTTTTTGGAATTTCTAAAATCTTTTCCAGAATTCTAAGTCAGTTTTCTAGAACTCCATTGCTTTCAGTTACCAGTAGTGATTGTTACATCAGCATTAGAATGTTCAGTTACACCTTAAAGGTGCAGTATATAAGTAGGTTTGTTTTTGAACACTTTTGTTCATATTTGGTTAAATCCCCTTCACATCTTGACAGATATCAATAAAATAAAAGGTCTAAGAAAGAAAATAAAATCCCGTCTGTCTGAATGCCCCAGGCTCTGAAATCAGCCATTCCAAATTTCACCGTGCCTGCATCTCAGTAACCAATCAGAACAGCTTTCTGCCCTGCCTGGCTGTCAATCATCCTGTTTACTCTGAATTTAGATGTTAAGACATACAGATTATGAAAGCCAAGATATTGTTTTGCTAAAATAAACTCTACAACAGCCCAAAATTAACATTTTTGACATTTTTCTAATTTCTGACTGATTATGTTAGAACAGGCCACATATGTCCTCTCTCTAGGACTGAGATGACAGGCAGCGTGTCTGCATGTGTTTGTGAGGGAGGGGCTTGGGAGGAAGGGCTGAGGGGAGGGGGTGGAAAGTTTTTCTAAATCTCTGTCTCTTGCCCATTTCTCTAAACTTTTGTACTGCATCTTCAAGGTGTAAGATCAGAAATACGTGATTAGAATGTTCTTTATTGAACAATCACGTGCTGGCAGTGTTCCATAGTATTAAAAAGTAAACAGACAAATTTGTGGGCGGCAACTATTTTCTGGCTGTATATCTTCATTGACATTTATATGTGGTAGTAGTACTGTAGCTCCAAAGAGGTACTCTGACATCATGATTGGGGCGGAGACAGGAATACAGAAAAAGCTTTTTCAAACATTGGAGGGCTACACCAACATGTTTTTTTTTGACCAGTTCTTTCTGCCAAAGAATACTATTTCAGAAATATTGAAGTAACAGGGTGGATTGAAATGTTTCATTATGAAGTTGGCATACAAACATGTTTATAGCAACAACAAAAAAACAAAAAAAAAAATAAAACAGTGATCTAGGGTGTAATTACTCTTTAAAGGGTTCAGGTACTTTGCATTAATTGCACTGTTACTTCTTGCTCCAAGAGTCATGATCATTTGTGCACATTATGCCTTATTTTGGGAAACATTGCAAACGATGGACTATTAGCTACTTGCTTGCTTTGCATGTGACCGTATTTCGCTTAGTATTAAAATTTTAGATTACACCGCTGGAAATGTACTGAAGAAAATGAAGCACAGTTAGCATTAAGCTGTTCCCACACTGGAGATTTTTATCTGTGGTCTTTTAATGAGTCAAGTCCCCTAGATCAGTGGTTCTCAAATGGGAGTCCGTGGCACATAGGCAGGGGCTCCGCAAAAAATTATGGGCTACATTGTTCCGATAGTTTTTAAAAATGAATAAAATATATATCATATATATTTATTAAAATCATATAAAATATGAATTCAAACTCATAGCCTATACAGCAGTGTGAGAAATAGGCCCAATACGAAATTATTTGTTCGATACGCATGTGAGGGGGCTCCTTGGAAAAATTTCTCCCATAAAAGGGGTCCTTGGTGAAAACAAGACCAGGTCAAAACCTAGCACATGGCTGAACCGGCCGACCAATGGTGTGACGTCATAACTCGGCCGACCAATGGTGTAACTTCATCACTCACTCAGACGCTCAGTCAGTCACAGACACTCGCGTTTGTAGGGCTGGCCCCGCCGTTGCAGTCCAGCCAAAAAAGATTGAGAACCTCTGCCCTAGGTAATGCATGCGGACAAAGTTCCACATTTTAAAATACGGAGAGGAAGAGGGCACGGCGGCTGACTGGAGGACTGATGCGGTAATCGGCGGGCTTGCTGCCGCGGTAACGGCTCCTTGTTGGGCTGTTTAAAAAAAAAAAAAAAAAAGATTTGGCCGCCCCACACCTATGGAGCGCTGCCTGAAGAGTAATGACTTAAAAAGGGTTGCCATGGCGAGAGGGACACTTTAAAGAGCCGTGGGGCCTCACTCGCTGACATTTGCATCGTTGAGAAATGCCTGGCCCCCTAACCCCCCCCCCGCCCCCCACCCCCACCCCCCCGTACCGCTCTCTCCCTCCCTCACTCTGACATGTCTATCACCAGCCACTGGAAGTAACTGCTCTCCTGGGCCTTTATGACAGATATCTCTAAATAAGGGACATGTAGAAATAGTGCCAATATGACAAGAATTTAACAGCTTGTCTTTTAGTAAGAGGGAATATTTTCGTAGTTTGTTAAATTTTTTTATTTATTTTCATCTCCCCTCTCTCCATCTCCATACACGATAATAATCATTTTTATGCATAATAATTTGATTTGTTTTTTTTGATGATTTGAAATAAAAGTAGTTATGTTCATTATCTTGTCTGGGAATTGTAGATAGATCTTTATGGTTTGCTTTTAAAATGGCTCTTCAGATTGAATTGCGGCTGGACTCATTGTCTCTCTTTGGCAGTCCTGTTTGCTGGTGAACGCATGCTCCTTTGTATACACCTGTCTGATTAGCATTCACTGTGCTGACACGCACTGGCCGCCAACAGCTGGGAGGTTATCTAGAGCCATCTGCCAGCTGAAGCCAGACGCAACTTCCTGCTAAAACAGCCATGGCTTTCTCCCACCTTCCCTACCGCACAGCCATGGCTATCTCCCATCTTCCCGCCAAAACAGCCATGGCTATCTCCCACCTTCCCACCAAAACAGCCATGGCTATGTCCCACCTTCCTGCAAAAACAGCCATGGCTATCTCCCATCTTCCCTACCGCAGAGCCATGGCTATCTCCCACCTTCCCTACCGCACAGCCATGGCTATCTCCCACGTTTCCACCAAAACAGCCATGGCTGTGTCCCACCTTCCTGCCAAAACAGCCATGGCTATGTCCCACCTTCCCGCCAAAACAGCCATGGCTATGTCCCACCTTCCCGCCAAAACAGCCATGGCTATATCCCACCTTCCTGCCAAAACAGCCGTGGCTATGTCCCACCTTCCCACCAAAACAGCTATGGCTATCTCCCACCTTTTCACCAAAACAGCCATGGCTGTCTCCCACCTTCCCACCAAAACAGCCATGTTAAAATGATCAGCAGTGTGCGTTTTCAGGATTCAATGGCCCTGTACCCAGCAGAGCTGTGTGGCTCTTCTGACCAAGTTTTGTTTGGGCACGTGGTGACCCGTGCGATTCGCCAATCAGCCGCGATGTGTTTCTGTCGGGGTTTGTGCTTATGTTCGCGTGTACAGAGCTCAGCTTGGCTTAATGATCAAAAGTAATAGGAATAAAAGCAAGGACGAGGGGAAGTACTGATGGGAACAATCGGCCACTTTATCACGTCCAAGAACTCTGAGACAGGTCTACGTAATTGTGTGGCAGGTCATCTTGCCAACAGAAATTAATATGATTTTGTGCTCCAGAAATAAAAACATTTTGTGCTCTAGCAGAGCACAAGAAATCTGAGGACTTGTGTAGATCAAAAAGTGGGCCCTTCAGTCGAATTTCTTGTTGCAATATGCAATTCTCTGACCTTTATTACATACAATCCTTTTATCAGAAATCTCACATTCAAACCTTAATAAACAAAATTTGAATGTTATTCTCAAGGATCCTGATTTAAATCTTTCTAAAAGCATTATCTCTTCTTGGTCCTGACAAGGGATTTAAACGTGACTATTTCTCAAATAGAAAAAAATTTAAATTTCTAAAATGAACTTTTGATTAGTAATTTTTCCATCATATGTGTAATGTTGTACCTAAAATGTGTTTCGGGATTCAAAACATTTTCTTCTGAATGCTCTTTATCGTCCACTAGTGCATAGCCAACCAGGATTCCTTTTTTTTTTTTAATGATCAAAGCTGATTAATGATCTGCACCAAAACGCGATGATTCAGTCGTTATGCTGCATCCTATGGTGTGGTAGAAAAGCACCACACGGGCAGCACCGAAATACCTGAGCATTCCTGCCGTTTTTGTTCAAGCAGAGCGTGTTCTTACCTCAGCCAGGAACATCGCTAATGAAAACATACAGCTCTCTACTCTAACCAGCTGGATTGTGGTCTGTTTTTGATGAATAATCTCCAAAAGACTACGCTAATACAGGCTGCCAAACTGAAGCAGAACTGTTTTCCACTACTTCTACATCGCAATCTTGTTCCTCACGTCATTCTTACCAAATGAGAAATATAAAATAAATTTAAAATAATGGTTTCATTATTTGTTTAAAATACACAATCTGGACAGTCGATAAAAAACCAGAGACTGTTATGACATGATGGTCTAGAGTTTTGTTTACTTGAGGTTGTTGTTACTGACAATAATAATGTCAGTCAGTTTACCTATAGCAAACAAGGGTTATCCAAACCTGTTGCCTGTTCTGTCACAAATCGTTCATGGTTTATGCAAAATCTTTAGGCATAACATTACCTTCTTTTGCCCTTGTGCTCTTTTGTGCTCCCTTGTGGATATAACATGTATAACAGAATAGCATGTATAGAACATGCATAACAGTGCCTAAAATATAGACATATTGCCATTGCAATTATGCAATAATATAACTTTCCAGTGAATATTAATATATATATATTTTTAATATATATATATTATTTTTTTATTTTATTTTTTTAAAATAAAAGATTCAAGTATATATTTTTGGTCCTGTTGAAAGCCCTAGCTGTGTCTTCTCCCATTGGCCTTTTTGACTCTTATATGCCTCTAGTGGTGGACATGTGTTACAGCAGTAGCCGCATTGTAAGTCAGTGTGAAGGGATAAAAAGCATTACTATTCAGCTGGCAACCTGTGTACAAGGGGTCCTGCACAACTGTCAGCTCCCTGTCAGTTTGGTTTTGTTTGTTGACATGTCATTTGTCTGTGACACAGTACGTCATGGGCTCGTATGTTACTCTGTCTCCTTTTGTAATGCAGCAGCCTTTGTAATGAAGTTCAAGATGAATTTCTCTTTGAGGATTATGAAGATTATCTTATTATTCATCATCGACTTGTGGCCAAAGGGAGAAAAAGCTGGCTCGCATAGTGAATGTAACAAATTACTTTTCAAAAATGAATGATAAATTCAGTTTTTGCATGCATATGTAGTCTACCTCCATCCACTGTTACTATTTTCTATTAAAATATTGATGGCTTTTGGGACCAAAAAAAAAATAGGTTATTTCAAAAATCCACCCAAAACATACTTGCCAAAGTAAATAAAATGTATACAAATTTACAAAGTGAATTATTAAATGAACAGCTGCAGGGAAAGATGATCTTTTATTTACCCTTCATTTAACCAGGAAAAAAACTCCAATGCGATCAAAATCTTTTTCAAGGGGGACCTGCACACTCTGCACTCTGTTCCTCAAAACAGACCTGAAAAGTCTGCAATCGATTTGAATTTTCTTCTTGGAAAACGTACGGTAGGACTTACTCAGTGAAAAGCAAACGCATGTAGAAATGGTTGCGTGTGCAACAGAGCACAGACAAAAGCCTAAAATGTTGCCTAAAATAATGTTCTGGTCCGTTTTGAGGCAGTGCGTGGGGAACCTTTTCCTACAGCAATTAATTTCAGCTCCCTGTGCCTGTAGTAAGCTAATGTTAGACTCCCTACTTGAATGTGCAACAATTATCTACACTATCAGAAGAACAAATTGCACCAATTAGTGAGAGACAATAGAAAAACCACCCATTGCTGTGCTGCTCCCCCGCAAGCTAATTACCCACAAGTCTAGATTCTTCTGTCTACGCTCAGTGATACCCAGACAGGTTCAACAGGTAAATGAGCACCCAGTCAGTGCTGGAGGCAGTGTTTCCCTTGCTTCGTCATCACACTGTAAATAGGCCCTGGTTCGAGCAATAGTGTGCCACTTGTAAATGGTAAATGGACTGGATTTTATATAGCGCTTTTATCCAAAGCGCTTTACAGTTGATGCCTCTCATTCACCCATTCACACGCACACTCGCACACCAACGGTGAAAGGCTGCCATGCAAGGTACCAATCAGCTCGTTGGGAGCAATTAGGGGTGAGGTGTCTTGCTCAGGGGACACTTCGACACTCCCAGGGCGGGGGATCGAACCGGCAACCCTCCGCCTTGCCAGACAACCGCTCTTACCTCCTGAGCTATGTCGCCTCTTGTGCTGAAAAACGAGCGGGGTGAATGTCACGAAACGTAAAAAAATGAGCAGCGTGAGGCGTGTGGTTTGGGTGGATCCTCCATCTGGCGACCCAGGGGAGCTGATTGGCTCCTCTCGATTAAAAAGAGCATTAGCGGGGCGCACGCTCCCTCTGTCGTGGGACGGGGGTGGGGTGAACCCCAGCATTGCAGGCAGATGGTGGAGATGGTGCTCTGGTAATACTTACCCCACCCACCCTTCGTTTTGCGGCAATGTAAATATAATGGGTAAGGAACTGGTCTTGTAACCTGAAGGTCACAGGTTCGATTCCTGGTTGGGACACTACCCTTGAGCAAGGTACTTAACCTGCTATGCTTCAGTATATATCCAGCTGTATAAATAGAATAGAATATCCTTACATTTATATAGCACTTTTCCGAATGCTCGAAGTGCTTTACAGTGAAGGGGAACTCACCTCACCCATCACCAATGTGTAGCACCCGCCTGGGTGATGCACGGCAGCCATTTTGCACCAGAAAGCTCACCACACATTAGCGAAGAATAAGTGGACGCAATGTAAATGCTGTGTAAGTCACTCTGAATACAGGCTAAATGCCTGTATTGTAATTGGAGGAAACCCCAATCAGCTGTCTCGTGTTTCCCCTCCTGCAATTGCTGGCTGTGTGACATCGCTCGCTCGCTCGCTCGCCCATTCCGCACTTTGACGACGCGTCGGGCGGGCGCCGCGACAAACCGCCCTCGCGTGTTCCCGCCGTTCCCGGTTCGGCGGCAGCGCGGAACACGGAGAAACGCGGCTGCTTCTGGCGCTGCGATGCATCAGCCTTGCACACAGATGAAAGCCAGTGATAAAGAGAGGGGGAGAGAGAGAGAGCAAGGGAGAGAGAGAGAGTTATGGTCGGGAGTTCGCTGTGTTTTCTCTTGCTGGTCAGCAGCTTTCTCTCCGTCCCCGTGTCCGGGCGCAGTTCGCTCCCGCAATTCTCTCTCCGACCCTCCGAAGGGAAGAGCAGTTGAATTAGGGCCCTTATCTTCACACTGTGTTTCAAAATATTGCATTTACACACCCTTTAAGACGTTTACAAATGCTCATGTTATCTGTTATATTTCAGTTTTTGTAATGCTCTCTGGGTCCGTGAGCACGATATTGCTTTTTATTTTTATCTCCTCATCTGCACAATATTACCAAATCTGTTTTTGCACCTCATTGACATACGTGCTTTTGTGGCTTTGAAGACCCCTCCTCTAGCCCACAGTTTTATGTTTCTATTGTGGTTATACTTCACAGAACTAATTAATTCACATATGATTTTTTTTTTAATTGACCCCTTTTCAAGGTCACTTAGGCCTTTTCCTCTTGCCATCTTGGTCCAAAATCAACTGGGCCTGCTCAGCATTTTTATACATGCCACAGAGCATGATAGGATGTTAATTGCTTAATTGTATCATGCAGCACCCCTGCATGAAAGCATCTGCATTCATTATGCTTCCTTTAATTTGTCACCCGTCTCTATATATATATATATATATATATATATATATATATATATATATATATATATATATATATATACATATATATATAGTTCTGATTTCCTACTTCCAGATTTATACTTCATGTACCAGTTATTGTACAGCATTGCAACTTAAACATGTCCCACACGTTCCTGAAGATCCTGCAATAAACCTGACCTTGTTCCGAGCCGCTTAAACAGTTAGCGGGTTTGTACGCTATTCTGTCTCCATTTTATAATGGCGAGGCGCGCGTCTGCACACAGTCTGAGGCTGCTGGAGTTTTCTGTCAGACCCCTTGCCTCAGGACCTTCCCCTGTGGATTGCTCATAAGCTCATGATCGTGCTATATATTAGGGGGCGGGCGGGTGGGGGGGGGGGAGGGGGAGGCTGTCAAGAGTCTGTGCACTTGGGGCGACAGCTGTATTTTATTTGATTGACAGCGCGATGCTGGTTCCTATTAAAATATATCTCTCTGAGCAACATTTTTATTGAAACCTGGCAGTGAAGTATCTTGGATTTCTCAGCTCAGCATTTGGTAATTAAATTTTTTGTTTTTATTTCTTTTTTAAATGCATTGTGTCACATTCAGGCTAGTTCGTTCCATTAGATTATGCGTCTTTTTTAAACGGCGGATTCTGATGATTTCTCAAGAGTTCTGCATATGTTTGGCTCGGCAGACTGTCGGTAGCGGTGGCAGAAGGTTTTTGTTTATGTAACGGAAATCCGCCCACATCTTAACCTCTGGGTGTCACCCGCGTTCATCGGTGCCAGACGGCTGTCTTTGGTCTCCCCCTGTTCCCTTCAGCGCAAAAACCCGCTTTGAAACCGGCAGAAAATATTATACAAGAGATCCTGCAGGAGCCACTTCAGTCTCCTGCGTCTGGTCCCCGCCGCTGCGCTGCTCTAAAAGCACCTCCCGAGCTCAGCTTTCACATCTACCCGTGCCGACTGTTAGCCACCGCGTTAACTTCTGCATCCAGAAACGACGCATTCTGGCAATCTCTGCGGCAGCGCAGTCTTGAACATGTAAAAATAAGTATTTGTAACGCGTGCGCCCGCACACACACACACACGCCCGTATTGTTAATTCCGTCCCACTCTCTATGAAAAACATGTTTTTTTTTTTTTTAGTCTTCAAATAACACTACAAACAGAGAGTGCTCCATCCTTCTTACTCTCTGTCTACTGCTCTCTGTCTAACCCCTCAGTCTAACTCCTCCCCTTCTATTTAGGTCTGCGTGCTCTCTCTTCTTCTCCTCTTTTCACTGTGCAGCTCTCATCCCCGTCTTCCTCTACAGAAAACCCACAGGAACACAGTGTCTGACTGAAATGAGTCCAATGGTTTTTAAAAAGACATTTTCCTAAAAAGCATTTTCCAAAATATTATTTACGTGCATTTATATGCATACCATAATGGTTAATAGCATGTTTCACTACCGTAAATACACATTAATCCAAGACAGTAAGGGCATGCATGCGGTGTGTTATGTAGCAAAAGCCTTATGACATGGCACTAGACATGGCAATGAAAAAAAATTATTTTATAAATTGTTGGGCAGTATCTTTTTTTTCACTGTTGAAGGTTGAACATAAATGAGTATTGTATTTTATCGAACCTGTGTTTTGTAGTTGCTCCAATGACCTTCAGCATGCACTTATTGTACGTCGCTTTGGATGAAAGCCTCTGCCAAATATATGTAATGTAATGAAATCACATCCATGGAAGAGGGAGCGAGAAGCATCGAAATGTGGAGGTGGGGGAAATTGAGTGGCCCTGCTCTGAAACAGGAAGTGCCTGATCTCGCCGTCCTCTCCTGCCCCTGATGATCTTTCCTCACTTTGCCAAGGCTTATCTCCGGTGCCAGTTCTAATTCAACAGATAGGCCTAGGCCCCATCGACCATGAGAGAGAGAACTATAGCACTGAGGAGAACTGCGGGGAGGAAATTTTCAGATTAAATTCCCTGGCATCTCAGAGAGAATAAACTTCTTTAGGGATAATACAGCAGACAGAAGATTAACAGAGGGTGAAAAGGAAAAATTGAAAAATATAAATGTGTGTAAGGTTTTTTTTTTTTTTTTTTTGAGACGGTGAGGATGAAATTATTTTTCCAGCCGTGAGGAGAGGCAACTGGGGGGGGAAAAAAAGGATTTTCTATTTATCGAGAGCGGATGAGGAAGTGGGGTTGTAGATCTCAATGTCGTGTGACAAATTCTGTTATCTTTCGTCTTAAAGTGAAAATGATCTCAATAAAAGATAATGTGTGTAGTTCAAAATAATTGTAATGTAGCTTTGATAACAAATTTGAGGGAGCATTATTATTATACAGTCATTCCAATTATTAAGAAACTGCGTGAGTCACAAAACACTGTAACTCCCCTTTTCTGTTTTATTCAAAGTTAATGGAAAACTGCACTGAAGGTAAATTGATTCCAGTCCTGTTCTTCAGTCAGAATATTTTAGGCTATTTTTTCTATTTTTATCTAAATCCCAGATAACTTAATCCTGTCCAAATATTCAGGTGCTCTTGACATTTTTCTGCATCTTTCCAAACACTCTTACGAATGGCCTGTTTGTTTTTTTTTTTCTTTTCAGTTTGTCCCAAACTGTGATAAATAAATTTGAGTCATTTTTCTTTGACTTTCTTTCCACGGACACCCAGTCCCCCCCACCCCCCATTAAATTATTGAGGTGACCCGACATGACAGGCCACTGACCCCCATCGGCCCCTGTTTGGCAGGGGTACACCAGGGTTCGCTAGGCTCGGCTCTGCGTGGCTGTGGTGGCGGGGTGGGTGGACACTGGGGAATAGCCGAGTCTGATTGGCCCGCTGAAGGACGCCGGGGAATAGCCAAGTCTGATTGGCCCGCAGAAGGTGACTGATTGGCCATCATACTTTTGCGCCAGTGTTCACTGCCCCCTGGCACAATATTACCTCAGAGATCAGAGGAAACAGCATTCATGGCTCCCGGGCAGAAGGAGCTCCACAAATTGGACCATACAGTACAGTATACATCATATGCCACATCATTTATAAAGCCTACTAGGTTCCTGGTACCTCAGAGGCCTGGCTAACATTCGTTGAATAGCTAATGTTAATGCTAGCTATGTTTTAGCACTAGCTATGCCAGGGCCCTTCGCTCGATCTTTAGCTAGCTTAGTATGAAGTTAAGTAAGCGTCCACAGTCATTGCGATCATAAATCTAGGTATCGTCATCGTGAATTTCAGTTAGCCATCGTGATTCTCCTGTTCATCCTTGTGATCAAACTCAAATTAACGAGGCTCAGGTTTATGTGCATGGTCCACTGTAGGCACTCAGGCAACGTGCACATCACAGGTATGATATTCCAGTTTAGGATTATACGACCGACTCACACTATGACTGGTGTTGAGGGCTCGGGCACGAAAGTATGGGGAACACTATGCGGGGTGTAGCTGTGATAACAAGCATCGTGTTTCATAATGCAATTCCTCCGCGATAATTCCCTTGCTAAGAGGGAAGTGTTGAGCGTAATTTAATTGATTCGCACTGCTTTAAGAGAGGGGAACAAAACTGTCACAAATGATCAGTTGTAAAGAATTAAATAAATAAACAAATGAGCACAACATATTAAAAAAAAATTCCCCATCTCATTTTCTTGAGGGTTTGTGGCCCAGGGGACATCGGTTTATGCCAAATAATGTATTCATACCTTCGAGCAGCTGCATTGCTCTTTGTTTTGGACAGAATGGCTCTGTTTATTTTGGGGTGGGTAAAACCGGGGATTTTGGGACTGCGCCACATTTGGGACCGGAGCGTCGCATATCTCGGAGTTTACACCCCCCATCCGTATTCACGCCTTGCAAATTCGTCTCGCAGAAACCACGTCCCGGTCCGGTCCATTCCTCACGGAGGTACCTGACAGAGGCGTCGCGTACACAGCCAGGGGGGAAAAAAACAACAGTGGAGATACTGACCCTGGGGAATTTCACACGCTACCCATGATCCTCTCTGCTCCCAGAGCCTTTTTCATTTACTGGACAGTCAGCAACCAATGGGGAATTTCATTATTGTTGCACATTTTAAATGGAGCAGAAGCATATTGTGACTGAATAGGCAAAAAAAAGTGCTCAACATCAGTGTGTGTGTGTGTATATATATATATATATATATATATATATATATATATATATATATATATATGAAACCAAGGGGGTGACTGAAAGGATTTTTAAACTGTGGCCCACATACTTGTGTCAGCAATTGCTTTCTGTTTCAAGTGTGTGAGTAAAAAAACAAAAATTCAAATAACCCAAAGAGAATATCAGCTCATTTTCAATGCAGTTCTCCCACAGTTCATTAGTTCATATTACATAACTATGCAAATGAGTAAATGGTTTTATTGCTCTAATTACACCACAGGGATTTTATGAGATAAAAAAGAATGATATAACAGGAGTGAACCAAAGTTGAACATCTGCTCTGTAAAATAATGAACCCACGAGCTCTGGTTCTGGATCAGGGTAGTGCTTGAACATCCAGTGGAAAGTTTTTCTATTTTTTTTTTTTTTTACCACACACTTAAGAGGTGCCAGGGGCTTGTCCACACTCTATTTCTGTATCTTTTTTTTTACCCCCCCCCCCCCCCCCATTCCACCAGTTTGTTTTGTTTTGGCCTGAAAGACAAAGTCAGTTAGCTTTTATGTTGTGTTAGGGTTCCAGGCGGTGAACTGAATTATCTCCGTCTGTAGGAACGGGGAGACGTATTACCCGTCATATGTTTTCGCGCCTGGGTTCATGCGGGGGTTCGTGTGAGGGGAGCGTCGGAGGGTCTGGCGGGCGCGCCCGACGGTTTCGGGCTGAGGTTCTGCGTCCTCCTCGTCGCCTCGACCCTCCCGGGCCGTCGCGGCCGCAGTGCAGTTGTGCCAATTAATTGATTAACTGGAGGGGGAAGAAAAGTGGCCCCGTGCCCTGAATTTCTAAAGACACTGAATGCAAGGCCAGATGACACACTCCTATGTTTCGGTTCCATGCCCTTTGGTTAAATGTTGTAATAAGCTTGTTTACGGTAGTGTATAAATTTAGCGCTTGATTCTGGTCGCGTGTGGGGGAGACACGGGACCGGTGCAGGGCCATATCACACCCTGGATAGAGGTGCTTTGACCACCTGCTGCACAGAGGAGTTACAGCAGGGCTTCTCAAACTTTTCTTCACCAAGGACCCCTTCTATGGGAGGAAATGTTTCAAGGACCCCCCTCACATTAGGCCTATTTCTCACATTGCTGTATAGGCTATGTGCAAAGACAAACACAAATTAAGAGAAATGTATTTCATAATATATAATTATAATAAATGATTATATAATTTTAATGAATGTACATGATATATTTAATTTAAATACATTTTTAATCTATATCAGAACAATGTGGCTTATAATTTTTCACGGACCTCCTGGCTACGTGCCAGGGGCCCCCTGGGGGGCCGCAGGTTTGAGAACCACTGGGTTACAGAACCAGAAACCCGAAAAAAAAAATCCTGTGTTCCCAGCAGGGCATCGGAAAAAAACGCCTCCCACAACCTGTCAATTACCAGCAGGACGCTTGAGTGACAGGTCGGTGAATGAGCCTGATAAGAAAGCACTTACAAGCAAATTAAAACTCACACACACAGCAAATAAACCGCAAGCACGAGCAGGCGAGGAGCAGAACAGCGTAGGTCACTTCTGTTTAATGTGCTCAGCCCTGCTATAGAATCTGCTGCAACCTGAGGGGCTGGAGATGTTGAGATAACCCCTTCAAGTTGATAGCATGGCTAAAATCTTAGCCAGCTTGTGAACCAAAAAAAAAAGGCCCATATCTGAGCCATTTCCCTTTTGCATTCAACACACTGCTTTAATACTGGCATTTGCTGGAGCACCAGTGGAACATGGGTTTTCTTGGCAACGTCACATATTATATGTTAAAAAAAGACCCGCTACAGAATATTAATAACATTGTTTTCGCCCCAGTGAAGGCGCATCAACGCAGAAAAGCAGAGGTGCTTATCTCTGAAAAATGACACTGAAAACCTGGAGCCATTTAACATTTCAGTACCTCTTACAGGCATAAAAGAGGGTTCATTACATTTCAAATAGGAGTGGTAGATGTTTTTTTTTCTGTACATCACATCAGCAATGCAGTCCTGCTGTAAATCTCAAAAAGAGAATTTTTGAGAAGGCTTGTGGCAAACCGAACACACACACACTCACACAAACACTCAGACGGCACAGATAGATTCAATATTCGGATAAAGTTCTGAACCCTGAAAGCACCCCCCCCCCCCGCAGCTCCCATTCATTTCCCAGAATGACGTTAAATCCTAGGACTGCTAATAGCATGAGTGTTCATGATGGTGCTCTGCTGAAATGCTGAGAGTTTGTACTGCAGCTGTAGAAACCTGCTCTTCAGCATGTCTTCTGTGCTCTGAGGCTAGCATTCCACATCAAAAACTCACCCATTATCCCCCCAGTCTTGTTTCCGCCCAGGGTGAAAACAAGACCAGGTTGAAACCTAGTATATATACATTACATTACATTACAGGCATTTAGCAGACGCTCTTATCCAGAGCGACTTGCACAGCTTTTTACATAGCATTTTTACATTGTATCCAATGGTGTGACTCCATAACTCGGCGGACCAATGGTGTAACTTCATCACTCACTCGGTCACTCACTCGGTCAGTCACGGACATTCGTGTTTGTAGGGCTGGCCCCGCTGTTGCGGTCCAGCCAAAAACATGTATCCAGGTAACCTACCGACCAGGAGGATCTCTACTTTCCCTCTCCCACCCAAATGGGTTCTGTAAAAATCCAGCTAGCTTGGATAGCTTGTTAGTTATGTGTGGCCATTTATTCTAGCTTTATTGTTGTCCATTTGTTTTCTTTAAATATCGTGTGCTGTAAATGAATGTTTATTTGTACCGTTTTAATATTGCATCCTTTTTAGCGTTTGCTCGTCTGTGGCAGGGCTACTCCGAAAGAGACCTTGGTCTCAGTCTCAGGACATCGCTGCATAAATAAAGGTTAAATTAAGAACGAAATGCATTTTTTTAAATATTCCCAATATGTCGTTTATACAAAAAAATGCAAGCAATAAATGGCGGTGAACACAATGTAATGTTAAAAGGTCTTAAAAGTCAGGACACTATGGTAATGGCTGTAATTATGTTATTATTTATTTGCTTGGTGTTATTTCCAGTACACATTGTGCATATTATCCATTAACATGCAGCTGGATGTTTTCCTGTACCTCTCTCAGGGGCCCAACTGCTGTGACTCACTCAGGGGGTCACATCCCTTTTGATAACAGGTCAAATTCCCTGACCCCCTGCTTTACACCTTCCGACCATTACCGTCAGTGAAATTCCTCTTTTCGAGAAGTTTTCAAATCTGCCCTTTTCAACCAGCTTTTTAAAAAAAAAATGTATTTGCAAGAGGAAAGGTGTTATTTAAATATTTAAATACATGCCTGGGTGCTTTCCATTTTACTTCTACAGTGCACCTAAATTAATCTGTTGAGGGAAATTGGAGGTGAGTTTTTTTTTTGTTATTTCTTTTTATACATGATTAAATTTCTATATAACTGTTTTTTTGAGCCAACTGGTCTCATTCTAATATAAGCTTAAAGCGACGAAAATCCCCTTTGGTGAAGTGAGCACAATCTGTGAACAACACTGATCGCCCCTGGTTACCTGTACGGGTAACATTTTGGGACAGATCACTGGAGGGAAGGACAATTTTCAACATATCTACACAAAGAGGATTTGGGATTTAAATTCATAATGACCATTCTAAATTCCAAGATGCATCCCTTCATAACTCCTGTGAAAATACAATATGTAAAGCTTTATTGTTTTGTATTATTCTGCCTGGTTTTTTTTCAATTAAATCCCAGTGTAGTCCCTTGAATCGATTTTTTCTTTCTTCATGTACTACAGTGGAGTCCGTTGGAGGAGGATTTCAACAGTCTGTATAACTTGAGAATGTTATGAGTGTGGCAGCTATCAATCTTAATTAAAATATTAATTCTGAGTGGGAAATAGTTTTGTAAACCTCTTAGTACATAGAGATGATTGATGTTTATATATTTAGGTATGAAAGATGGAATTATGAAAATTATGCACACCGGGTAGCGTAACCAGCCTACATTCCCATGAGTTAATTAATTAAAAGGCGGAACTGAATTGACAGTGTCACAGTTTTCACAGGATAAATAATTATTTGATTCAGGCGTGATTCAGACGTGATGTCCTCATCAGCTGCTGGGTAGATACAAAAGGATAGAAGATTTTTCTGATCACAAACCTTAAAAAGGGAAATGGATAGAAATTAGTATTATACTTCTTTTGGTTTCGGTCAATAATTACTGAAAAATACATAATATTTCAAGGTGGCAGCTTCACCTGTGCTTGTAATCGTTTGAGGTGACATGGCCTAATGTACTGTTGTGTTGGTTTGGTCGTGGGCGATGAGGGAAGGAAGAAATGAGCCAGCAGTTTCTGAAGCACGAGTAAAAAATTAAAAATTAAAAAAAGGCTGACCTGGATACAGTTTGTGAGAAGGAACATGGTATGAAATCTTCTTTACTGGCTGGACTTGAATGGACCTTTATTATTAATCCCTTTATTAAATGTTATATTCTGTCTCTGATTCAATAATTTTGTTAGCGCCTATGGCAAGACTGCCTGTTCTGTTCACTACCTCTATCTACTATCTGCAGTTCCTGCACCTTTTTGTGTGTGTGGAGACTAACAGTAAACACAGAAGGCACTGTGAAATTCTAATGGCCTACACTTGCAAACAGGAGAGGCAAATGAGAAGCAGGGAAGTGGAAGATTTGCAGTGTACCCATAATCTAGCTCATGGGTTAGATTGTAAGTGTGTGTTTCTGTCTACCAATGAGGTACAGTGCCCTACAAAAGTCAGAATGACGGAGGGAGGAGTTTAGCTAGTGATTGACACTGCTGTGGGAGGGGTTTATGGGCCTGTATTCTTGGACTGGGTATAAATACGGGTGAGAGATCCTGAACCACCTGCAGCGGTACAGATCGTGCTGTCTGACTAGGGGGAGGGGAGGATTCTGGGAAAAGGGCTGCGGACACTAAGAGGTTGACCAGAAATGTCGTATTCTCTGAACCATTATTGTAATAGGAAGTGTTATTCATCGATAACCTGAGTTTCATGTGTTCCTCACATGGATTTTATTATTATTATTATTATTATTATTATTATTATTATTATTATTATTATTATTATTATTATTATTTGTTGTTCTCTGCGGTTTTTAAACCGCTATATGTTCCTCTAATGCATGTTTGCGCATCAGGGGAGCAGTTGCCATGGCAACGCAGGAAAAAGTCGAAGTTATGCATGTGTAACTCTCGTCAGCCCCCCTAACCGTTGAGATAAGTGATACTAACGGATTTTGGTATTGTCTCAAAAAAAGATGCCATTTCAAGAATTTACACATTACGCATCGCTCAAAGAAAATTTGACATCCATATTTCTTTGTGTCACCCGCAATTGCTGTTCCATCTTTTTGTGTAAATAGATTGGCTAGGCCGATATATGCCAGCATTATCACGTAAATCATTTGGCATCATGCGCGCAGATTGACAACCAGATCTCATTTTCATTTTTGCTGGCAAAGTTGCATTTTTAAACATCCAAATGGATCGCTGAGTGCATTATCTCACCGTACTATTGCCATTTGAAGAGGGGAAAGCGTTTTGTTTGTTTTTTTCTCACTGATTTATTATAATTTCCCTTTGGAAAGAGTGCAGGCAGCTGGAAGAAGGCAGGATGTGACACACTGGAAACATTAAAGTCTGAAGAACTTCATAGGATACCCAGCCAGTCACAGGCAGGTCAGGAAGTGAAACCTGTATGAGATCCTTAATCAGTGCACGCCTCATTCACACTAATACTCTGTACACACAGACGCGCACACACACGCACACATGCTCGCACTCACACACGCACGCACACACACACACACACCCACGCACACACACGCACGCACACACATGCACACACACACACGCGCACGCATGCACACATGCTCGCACGCACGCACACACACACACCCACGCACACACACACACACACACACGCGCACGCACACACACACACACACCCACGCACGCACACACACACACACACACACACACACGCACACATGCTCGCACTCACGCACACACACACACACACACACACAAAAACCTTGAAGGTCAATACATATTTTTTTTTCTCTCTAAATAGAGACTGAGCAAGAGTCTGAACTACAGCGAGGTACCAAGTGCTTCCTTTCAAACACTCTTTATTCGGCCAAAACTCAAATGCTTATTATAACATTTCAACTTTATTTAACTCTCATGCCATTCAGAATGTGAATATGAAAATATTTGAATCTAGCCATGCCATAGGAACAAGGAACAAGGCTTTTAAACATAATTGCTTCAATAATTGTTCAAATCATCACAAAATGGTACAAAATGTTGCAAAAACATTTGAAGCGTCAGCCAATGTGGTTCCAACTGTGGAAGAAAGATGTTGCAGCATCAAGTTTGCACACCTCACCTGTATACATATTTGTTTTGGATTCAAAAAATTTTTTATGCTTTACTGATCTGGTCTGGTGTATTGGAACCAATGAAATACTCCCAAAAAGTGCAAACCCTGCCTTCTGGTCATATCAGCAGGCTCAATTACACTAGGCAAGATTAATAGAGCACAGAAAAGTATTTGACCCAGGTCTGCCTGGTACCATAATGTACGTAGCGCTAAGTGCCTACTGGTGGATTCATCAGTTCTGGAGGCAATGCGTAGACCACCGCAGTGGCACCGCACTCTGGAGAAATGTCCAGCCTGGCTACCATCTGCTCAGTCATTTTTACATACATTTTTTAAGGGCTGAAAGTTTGAAGGGGGGCCTGTGGGGGTTGGGGGACGGGGGGGGGACGGGGGCTGCAGGTGATTGGCAGCCAACAGGTGAAGGGCCCTCAGCAGTTTGAGCTCCGTCCTGGAAGCAGAGCGCACCGCAGTAACTGAAGACAGATACATTTTTTTAAAGACGGAAGATGGAAAAGGCCTTCGTTTGGCGAGGGAGAGCCCATATTAAAACGCTCCCGGTGGGAGTCGCTTTCTATCTCCCGACAAGATATCTTAACTTCGGACGGAGCGCTGAGGGTGTTTTGGGACCCTCTGCCAGCTCTCTGTCAGAGACCCACCAGCGCCCCCCCACTCCCACCCCCCCACCCCCCCCTTTCCCCACCCACCCTCCCTCCACCCACAGCCCCATCCCCATCCTCCCACAAGGCCTGTGGATTTCTGAGCCTCAGCTGAACCCTGTCTGGGTGTTCAGCGGGAGGAAAACGGCAGGATTTCCAGTAAGCCGGCCAGAGTGGACGAGCCTTTATTGTGGCTTTACTTGCTTCTCTCCATAGGCGGTCAAATCACAGGTGGTCTAAGCAGGTCAAGAGAGCCGCAATCACTGTGTGTGATCTCTAACCAGTAATAAAAGATGTTTAAGACAAAATTATTATACATATAAAGCAGTAAAATGTATGACATATATTTCCTTAAAGACATAAGTAATGGTTAGTTGATAATACGGTGCCATGTACAAGAGAAGTGAATAGCTTATTCAAGAGGGAAGTGTGACCAAACACTTTTTTTTTTGAGACACCCTTGGTGCCTTTTAAAGTCCTTTGATAACAGACAGGAAGTGTGTGTGGATGATAAGAATGTGTGAAGACTGTTGACTGATAGAGAGAGTGATCCTCGAGTTCCTTTACCACTTCAAATTTCTGCTGACTTTGCTGGAACAGAGACGGGTAGAAAAAAGGGGGGGGGGGGCGGCTATCAAAGCTCTGCTATGTCCTGGACCTCAAGGTCAAACATGACCTTTGAGAATGACAACTATGCTATTCATCAAAAAGGAAAAAAGAGTCAAGCAGTAAGAAGCTGTCCGTTAGGTTGTAGGAAGTAGTAACCACAAGTGTTTTCAAACATTCAATCAATCAATCAATCAATCAAATAATCAATCAATCAATCAAACAAATTTTATTTATATAGCGTATTTCACAGCAATTGTCACAATACGCTTCACAGACAACCCTGGCCTAAACCCCCACAGGAGAAAGCCTAAAGCAACAGTGGGCAAGGAAAAATTCCCTGTGGCAGATGGGAAGAAACCTCAGAAGGAAGCAGGCTGGAGGGGGAAACCCATCCTCCTCTGGTCGGCTCAGTCAATCGCTTTTTCTGATCATATATTCCATTGTTTCATAAATCAGCATCATAGCTTTTTTTGTATTGAATCAAAACTGTTTCTCAGACACCAATAATTGTTTTGTCACAAGCCGTAGTCGCAGTCCTCCAGGGCCTCTTTGCCCCCCCTGTAAAGATCACATCTTGAAAGACGATACTTATAGTCCCAATTAAAACAGGAAAACAAAAACTTGCACAAACTACAGCCATGAGCTTGAAATATGGTTTTAAGTCAATTTCCTTGTTGGATTCCTGTTCAAAGGCCTAAATCAAATTAGCATATATTAAAACCAGTGATGTTGTGGAATTTATTTATTTATTTATTTTTTTTTTGGGGGGGAGGTGGCTTTGATTCATAGAAGAGCTGATGTTTTCTCCTTTATTTGCTCGTTCTTTTGCTTTTTTTTCCCCCTTTCCTCTCCAACCGCAGGTTCACAGTCAAGAGTTTTTCAGGCTTTCCCTCGGATGAGCCCAGCCTTGCTGGATTTAGGCATCTCTCGGTAGATGAGGGGGAAAATCACATTTAGCATATGCTAGCGGTGAGATACCCTTCATCGAGCCGAGGAACCCCAAGATCCCTTCATTATCTCGCTTAAGGGCGAAGCAGCTTGATTAATTGCGGCAGACAGGTCGCGCGAAGATGATGAATATTTATACGTCGGCCAGGGGAGAGGAGCGGGGAGAAAACTCAATTTCGATGTTCCAGTTTACCTCTTCATTAAGCCCTTTTTCTCTAAGAGCCCGGGTCTCCCTGGGAGAGAGAGGTGTCTGCGGTTGTTACCGAGGGCCCGTGTGCTTTGTGTAGCAGGTGAAGGAGCCCGTTCGGAATAATGAGGCTTTGGAGCATTAAAAAAAAAAAAAAATTCTGGTCGTGCCATTTCCGAGCTCCCTCCGCTGCGCTCAATTAGGTTTTTTTTCTCGTTCTGTATCGTCCTGGCTTTCGCAGGTGTGAACATTAGACTCGCCTGGCTCTGCTCCGCATCTGTCTGGTACCACCAGTGTTTTTTTTTTTCCTTTTCTGATACCTTCTTCCTCCCCTTCTTCTTTTAATTGTCTTCCTCTTTTCTTTATCTTTCGCAGACACTAGCTGAAGATAGGGAAGGCTTTTGTCATTTTCATACTATGCTAAAAAAAAAAAAAAAAATTCAAAGCTAATTCAAGCGCGCACAATGCACGTTTTGAAAAAGCCATTGTTCTAGCTGGTACTTGGGCAGACTAGAACTCACATCACCACGTTGACAAATCGACTCCCTAATTAAACGCTTTCTCTAACAGGAGTCCACCCAGTCCAAAACAAAGCACCAAAACCTTGTAAGATTAAAAAAGAAACGTTTCCAGGCTGTAAATACGGATAGACGGAGAAGGCGATGCTAATGGGCCATTGTTTGTTTCTTCGTTTGTGGGCCATTCCTCACCTCCTGGACCCCCTCTGAAGCTGTGGGGGGTGGGGGGTGGGGGGGGGCACCCCCGAAAGGCTCCATTCACACCCCTCACACCGTGAGAACATCGGTCACATACTGATATTGAACCTGTGCTACAGTCATAGGTTTTGACCACACAGTATCCCCACAACAAACAAATGTTAGTACCCCACGCTCAGTGCCCCTCCGTATGGGGAACCCCCCACCGTGAGTCAGCTGGTCTGCTGACCGCCTCCTCCCTCTGCTCCCCCCGCGGGCGTGTCACCTGCTCAGGTAGTCCCGCCTCCCAGTAAACGTGGTACAGGTGCGGCTCCATACCTTGTCAGTCTGGAGACCTCCCCTCACCAGTCTGTCTCCGCTGACGGTGGTTACGTCTGATGCAGGTGTGCGGATGCTGCGGGGGTCACAGTGGAAGAACCGGCAGAGACACGCTATAGGAGACATACCATTAATTTCAGTTCTGACTTTTCAAGCTAATAAATCAATACATAAGTCATTAAATAAGATCAGACCACTCGCAACATGCGGCAAACTGTAAAATAACTTAAAAATAAAATTACTTTTTTTTTTTTTTTTTAAAGATAAATTGTAATGCTAGCAGAACCTATATGGGACTCCTTGGACTGATTTTGACTCTGCTAGAGTTGGGATTTAGCCCCTGGAAATTCTGCTGTGTACCAAAGAGCAGGAACAAAGTCGGAATAACACTGAGGGCTGGAAAACTGCATGAAAGCACGATAAGGACTTCCATTCATCCAGTCCAGCCTTTTAATTTCCCATAGAACCGTCCGCTTTCCGCACTGTGGCCTTTCAGCCAAACGGCATCGTTAAAGCAATTAGGCAGTGTTGAATTACTGCGTAAACAAATGAATGATTCTCACAGGCCTCCTGACTGGTCAAGCACTCTTGACTAATTGCGCTTATGAGTTTTTCCACTGGTAACGATTGCATTTATCATTGCCACTGCTGAAGTGTTGAAATACAGACGACACACTTACTAACACTATTGTTGATTGTACAGTAAGAGTAAGCCGTGGTAATGAATTGTTATGGACACTAATAACATAATTTACATTACTGTAATTAGGGGGCTCTGCAGTACTGTACTATATTTTCAACAGTTTTCTCACTTAGATGTCCTCTTGTCATAGAAGAGAAAGGAGCTCTTCAGATCTATTTGTGTTGAAACTAAAAAGGGGGGAGGGGTAGAGTGATATTTTCTAAGAGCTACCCATTGTGGACTAACTATGCTGTCGGCGCAGGTTACATACATTTCGCGTTATGTTACATTTTAGGCATGTAGCAGATGCTCTTATCTGAATTATACATATTATATTATGCTACACTGTAGCTACAATGGAGGTGCATGGTCTGGTTGCTACTAGCAACTGCTAGCTACAATGCTACCAGCTACCTGCTTATTCATGTTAACCTGTTCAAAGCAGTGGCTGACAACTGTAAATAATCAGCTAATATATTATAAAAATCTATAAATACTATAAAGGGAAAAACTTGGGAGCTACATAACCAGAAGGGGTTAATATTGTTCTGAAGTTAAGTTTTAACTTCATAGTTTCATAAATTAGATGTTCTTATTCTAGGTTCGATGAGAGAATTGCTGTCAGATTCAATGCATTGAATCCCCCAAAAACATCCAAGGGTAGTTGCCACCAAATCCCAACGTGTGAGAACATCTCCACTGCACAGCCAAGATGTCTCAGGATGCCCAGAGACATCGGTGGATGTCATTCTGGTCTGCAAGAGCCCCTTAAAAACACAGACATCTCCCCTCTTAGCAAGCACAATCTATTCACAATTTATCTACCCCCTTATTTGACTTTTTTGCTTATTTCGCCTGTCCAGGGAGAGGTAGGCCTATATTATTAATATCTCCCATATGCGGCTGTTTATATTTACTCAAGTGTTTCAGGTTAAGTACCCTGTTCACAGGTAGAACAGCAGCGGCCCGTGTTCCTTAATTATTGCGCGTGCCACTTCAGTGCCCCGCTTGTAATAATCCACATGCCTGGCTGCCTAACACGCGGATGACAATAGGCAGTGGCTACGTGGCTATGGCTACTACCTTCAAACGCAGACTAAAGACTCAGCTCTTCAGGCTGCACCTCTCCCCACCCCTCCCTAGCCTATAGTTTAGCTCAATGTACCTAGTTAGGCTAATACGATCACGGTAGTTTTTATTTGGGAGGATTGTTTTTGTCTGATTAGGCAAATGTGATTTCAGTGCTAGTTTGTACTTGGCAGGATTGTTTGTTTGTTTGCTGGCACTACGATCTTTACTTCACTCTAGTGTGTTTCTTTTGCACCTCTGCACCTTGAACTAATGCACTTGTTGTACGTCGCTCTGGATAAGAGCGTCTGCTAAATGCCTGTAATGTAATGTAATGTAATGGTTGGTTTTCAGAACTGTTTATGTCTTTAAAATTAAAAAACATACTAAATACCGCTGAAAGTTTATGAGACAGTGCAGAGCGAGAGCAGACGAACAGGCAGAAACTAATGTTTCCGGCTAAAATAATCTCTAATCAGAAACTGCAATCCTCCGAAATTATAGGAACACATTTCCGGACACATAATACAAAATCTAGGCTTGAGCCGCAGCATTGTTGAACGCGCGCTAATTCTCCTCTCCGACAATGCCACTGTACACAAAATGATAACAGGATTAAGGCAACTACTGGGGTAAAGAAGGGATGGTGCTGTCCCTGTTCTGTTGAGAATGCAATGCAGTGTGTGTGTGTGTGTGTGTGTGTGTGTGTGCGCGTGCGTGTCTTTGCATGTGTGCGTTCGCGTTTTCAAGGAGCCCGAGCGACTGTTTGCGTGCGCGCGTGCGTACGAGGGCGTATTTGCGTGTGTTTTGTGTTTTTCGAAGAAGGCCGGGGCAAACAACTGCGTGTGCATGCATGTGCGTGCGCGCGAGTGCCCGTTTCCAAGGGTAGCGTGAGCCCGTGCGTGTCCTCTCCGCCCCGCGATGGGCTTCCGTGACTCACTGCGGAGGCCCCCTGCTGTGGCGGGACCCCGCGCCCCCCCTTTCCGAAACATTAAAATAGATGAGGGGTCTTGGCGGGACGGGTGAACCTCGGCGGATAATTGCTCCTTAAGTGCCTGGCGAATGTTCACTCGCGCTCCTCTCTCCGTTTTCAACCGCAAACTTTGATCGCTCAGCCGTTCGGCTGGCAGCGACGACGTCATTAAAATGATATCCCAGCACTCCTCCTCTGTCAGCTTTCTTTGTGATGAAGAGGAAGCATAGCGGCTTGATGGAAATTCACTTGGGGCTGTTTTTTTTCTTTTTCGGTATTTTCGTATCTTCCCGGCCTGAAGCTGAACGGCGGTGCTTTCGGTTGTAAAATACGTTTCTGTTTTATTGCTACTGCCTCGTCCGGGCCAGCTGAATTAAATGGAGGTGAAAGAAAATGAATTTAATTTGAGGATTAAAGTGAGATTTGTCAGCTCGTTAACATTCGGTGAAAGCTCACAATTTTGTTTGCTTTTAAATTTTTTAGTTTGTAGAAGAATTGGTAAATAAAAAGAATATATCCCTGGATTACAGGTGATTTCTTTTCTTTAATTAAGAGGATGAGTTTGGTCATTCCAATGCATAAAAAAGATGATGTGTATTCTTAATATGCTTGTACTTATAACAAATGATCTTTTCAATTCAAGTTTATTGGACTGATTTAATCCTCTGGCTGTCACTACACCATGAGACTGTTTTATAAGTCAGTTTAAAGCATTTTTCTGCACACAATAAAATGTCCAGTGTTAATTCAACTCCTAACAGTGTTAATTCAACTCCTAACAGATAACATTTGGTCCCACTCTGGAATGTGGGTCCAAGTGTTCTCTTTTAAGAGTTGAATTAACACTGTTAGAGCTGAATTAACACTGGACATCTCACTCTGCAGTTATACATCTTCCATGAATTTGGTTCATTCATACATATTCCATAAATTAGTTATATCATCAAAATATTTTATCGGAGACGGCAAACTGGCACTTAAGATGATGGTGAAAGAAGACCGCTCTTAAAAAAAGAATGCTGTGGGATCTGGTTGAGTATGCAGTATGCTTTGTTTAGATTGGAGTACAGAACATTTTCAACCTTGGGTGGCATCTCTCATTCTCAAAATAAAAACAAAAATAAAAAAACCCAACATACTGTCATTAGTAATGCTCTATTGAGCATTAATGACTGCATCATATAAGCTAAAATTCTGGGATTTTTCATACAATCTGAAATGAAACTGAACTACTGTCAGTGCGTGCTGATATGAAACTGGCACTGATCTGAAATGTGGAACAGAGGGGACGTGCGTGCTCCACTTAAAAAACCTTAACAGCTCAGATGAGCGCCGACCCAGAGACGTGACACTCTAGAATGAATGAATAAATAAATAATCCTTCAGCCTTCTTCTTGGCCTTCTTCTGCATTTCCTCCTCCATAGCGGGAATGACCCATATTTATAGTCAGCCGGGGTCCTCAGTTATCAGTTGAACAGTTATAAACAATAACTGTGCTTTGTAGGCTACATGATACAAGCATTACAAAGGAATGAAGTAATCATATTAATACATTTCCAATCCTGAGCGTACATAAAAAATAATCTATTACAGTCCCGTTTTGGATGAACACATAACTGTCAATAAGGTTCGCAAGATGCGGGGTAGTTTTAAATCCTCATTTGAACCCTTAGGATACGCTGTAAATGATGTATCCAGTATGCTTATCTTTGCAGAAGTTTATTATCTCTGTTCCCTCCTCGACGGCATCACCACCTCAATACCTTCGCAGGCTACTGTCCTCATGGTCAGTGGCATTGTCATGTCTGGCTATGGGAGACTTCGGTTCCTGATGTCAACGCCACAGCTATGAATTCTTAGCCCCCCCCCCCCCACACACACAAATACATTTTCTAACAAATTAAAAATAGTGACACCCCTCATCCTGGGCCCGGGACAAATTGTCCCAGTTGTCCCCCTCTATCTGCGGCCCTGCCTGATGTTACTTATAATAATGTTGTGTCGGAAATGTTCACGCACCCATGGTGCTACGACCACACTATCATACTCTAATGGTGCATTTTGCAGTAACGGCATAATGTAACTCCCTATAAAAAATGCCCGGCTGCGTCGGGTGGATCTGGAAGCTTAGCTGCGCGCGAGCAGGCCGACGGCACCGCCAGACTGCGTGATCCTGCAGCCGGCCTCTCTCTCTCTCTCTCTCTCGCACGCCCGCTCGTCTGAGTGGAACGTCGAGCTCAGAGAGGGGGGAGACCGCTCCGACGCCGCTACGCGCGCGGGCGCCGCGGCTCGCCGCTCATCCGGCGGGGCGCTATTTCCGTCTCTGACCTGATTTCTCAAGAACGTCTTCGCGAGAGAGAGAGAGAGAGAGAGAGGGAGAGAGAGAGAGAGAGAGAGAGAGACATCCATTTACAGCGTATGACCTCGCTTCGATCGCTGCTCCTTATTTACAGATCGGCTCTCCCTCCGCAATTATTTCACCGTCACCTCTGTCCTCCCGTCAATTTTTAAACACCGTTTTAAAACGAGTGGATTCTTACTATTATATTTCATCGTCTGAAATCGCGGAATTATCATTACATGGAGAACTACAGTAGATTGCATACTGCATGTGTAGAAATCTAAATAAATCAGGATGAATCCAATGCTGTTAATATCTATATTAACTTATCTGTTACACAGCAAACGTGTTATTTTGAACAGTGCAAATAAAAAATGACTGACAGTTAACGGTTAATATGCACACTTTGCATCTTTCTCCATCACGCAAGCCCCTGTGGGGATATGTTGTCATGCGGGAGATGCAAGGCTCACCTGATTTATGATTAATGACACAATGTTTTTGACTGGATATTTCACCGCAAAGAAACTGAACTGACTGCCTTAGTGAATGATGCGTTGCTATAAACAGATTGTCCCCCCCACCCCCCACCCCTTTAGTTAGCACTTAAGGAAATAGGTGACTGTTGTTTGGAAAGCAAATTTTCTTTTTTATAACTCTGAAGGGGCAGCAGTATAGATTTTGCATGTACTGGAGCTTACAGTATATGTCCAGCACTGCCACGGAAAGGCGAGCATTAAATGGAAACAATTTTCTTTCCATTGATAGGAAAGCCAGAAATACTTGTCCAGCCATTGGTCTATAGGTGTCGGTGCCCATCTGTTCTGTGTACCTCCACACAGTGCATTTCTCGGTCAATATCTCTCAGTTTCTCAGTGATCGATACACATACATACTTTATGATATTTCAGCTCACTTTTATTTTGTTTTTATTTTTTAGAGCCCAAGAGGCATAGTGGACTTTTTTTTGTTGTTTGTTTTGTTTTTTTTCTAAAAAGTTGTGGACTACAGATGGGTTATTCTATTGCTACATTACACCCACTGAAAAAAAAGATATAGGCTGTCTTTTGGAAAGGATCTTTTTGAATAAAATAAAATTAAATCTTCCCACTTATGCTTAATCTTCCCACTTATGGGTTATTAACTATTAACGTTTAACTTAAACTAAGAAATTAATATTCAAGGCTACAAAATAAAGAAAAATTGGAGTAGTACTTTAAAAAGGATAGATAGATAGATAGATAGATAGATAGATAGATAGATAGATAGACAGACAGATGGATGGACGGACAGGCGGGCAGACAGATAATTCAATAGTTGTATTTATTTGTTTATCAGCAAGTCTAAGTGTGTACTAAGTGATGTACTGTGCTGACGAAAGTTCATTTAATGTTGCATACTTTGAACAATGTTCTTTTACTGGATGGAGACCATAGGACTCAGAGCACGACACGTGTAATGGCTGGCCAGTTTCATCAGACAATGTCCAGAAAAAGCTTGACAAATTGCTCCCAGTGATACAGTCCCCCAGAGTCATGGGGCGAAGATCAAAGGTACCTGCCCCTCCCTGTGCAGTCTCTGTGTGTGGGTTCAATTACATGTGCAATTGGTCTCAATGTGAGTGGCTTTGGTCCTGCTGCCATGTACCTTTGCTACACAGTAAAATGCCTGGTGTTAATTCAACTCTAAAATAGTGTTAATTAAACTAATTAACAGTTTTAATTTAAGTCTTTAACCGATCACATTTGGTCCCGCTCTGAATTGTGGGACCAAATATTATTTACGAGTGTTGAATTAACACTGGGATTTTTTTTTTTTTTACTGTGTACTGATGTTAATGTCAGATAAATATGAGGGTCTTTGTTAAAATTGTTTTTAGTTCTCTGTGTACATTGAACATACTCAGTGAGGAACTGCACAGAGAGGCCTGAGATTTAGGAGGACTCTGTAAATGGTGGGGGGGTGGGTGGGGGGGGTGTTCCAGGCCCAGTGCCCGGCAGTATTTTCTGTTCTCTGAGAATGTATTGCCCCTCTGTGTGAGCGGAGTTGCCATCCACAGGCTGATGAATGTCGGTGCCGGGGCCCTTCTCTCGTGCTAAGTTTCCATTGTCGGAGCGCCGCGGAGATTGCACCGAACACACCTCCCGGGCCCTTCATCACGGCCCTAGCACGCCGCCCCGAAACGAGGGAGGACAGACTAATGCTACTCGGTGGGTGTTTTTTTTGTGGGTGGTTTCTGAAGGTACCAGGGATGCACGTCATCTCTTAAAAGTTTTCCTAAGGTAGCCTTGCGGAGAGTAATTGTGAACGGGCGGACGGCCGTTGTGATCGACTGTCCCGCTGAGCTACTGCCTCTTCCTCCTTTTCTTCACCTTCCTCAGAGAAAAAAGCGTTGGCGTGATGTCATCACCCAGCCGAGAAGCCTTCTCTTGTTTGTCTCTCCCCTTTGCTTTGTAGTGCCTCTTGAAATTTCAACCCTCCACGTTACAGATCCAGCATGCCCACTTTTATTTAAACGATGCTCGGCTGTTGGGGTCCCTTTTCAGTTTTTTTTTTTCCCGGGAATTTAAGCTTGTTGCTTTTCAGCTTTTCTATTCAAAAGACAAATCTTAATTTTAATTAGTATGAACAGTTTTTTTATTTCATGATTTATTAATTAATTTTTTTTACTTTCAGCTGTTCAGCCTTGTTTTTCTAATTGTGAAAATGAACATAAGGCAGCGGTTTCCATGGTAATATTTTGTACTGGGAGTTGACTCGTTCAAATTGAACTCTTTTGAAATACATATTCTCTAAGTTTAACAGTAATATAAACTGAGATTCATGCCCTGAAAGATTGTTATTATTATTATCCATCCATCCATTATCTATACCCGCTTATCCTGTGCAGGGTCGAGGGGGGTGCTGGAGCCTATCCCAGCATCCCAGCGTGCATTGCACGAGTGGCAGGAACACACCCTGGACAGGCCGCCAATCTATCGTAGGGCACACACACCATTCACTCACACACTCATACCTATGGGCAATTTAGAGTCTCCAATTAGCCTACCTGCATGTCTTTGTACTGTGGGAGGAAATCGAGTAGGAGTAAGCCGAGATTCTAACCCACAAACTTCTTCCTGTGAGGCAACAGTGCTACCCACTGCACCACCGTGCCACCCTAATATTATTATTAGTATTATTATAATGCAAATATATAAAGTGACTGATTGCACGTCACACAACCTTCAACTAGTCAAAGAATTGCTTGCCAATGATGTGTAATTACGCAATGCCCTTATACATGGCAGAACTGATTTTAAAAATTACATGCCGACAATTCATAGTGAGCCAGGAAACGACTTGCTGTGGGCAGTTGGGTCCTCCTGGGTGTCAATTCAACAGAAAGAATTAAAAGGTTATGGTACTTCACCACAAAAATATCAATTTATGAAAATGTACTTTTTTTATTTTGGTGCCAAACTTGAGCCGTCCCATGCTCCTTGATACCCGCTGCTCCCCCTGCCTGTTTGACATTGGCAGTGGGCGTTTAAAAGGTGCTCTCGATTTGGAGGAAAAAAATGTAAATGTAAAAATTCCTTCAGTGTCCAGTGGCTGTCCAGGACTGCAGTTCATTTTCCTCTGTTCTATTTGCCAAATGCTCCAACAAAGGGAGAAACGTGTTTATTTTTGCCAATTCACAATCTATACAGTTATCTCTCACTGTTGTTATTGTTGCTGTTGTTTGCTTTGATGTACAGGCTTTAAACAAATCCAACATAAATGTGGTAACATCAATAGCACTCTGTCTGGTGTGGAACTAATGGACAGGGAGTCTGACAGATAGAACAGATTGATAGAATAGATAGAACTGACAGACAAATACTAGATATGCATAATAGATATAGATAAGGAGAAATAAATAAAAGATCCAGTACACAAAAAAAACCTTTTGGCTCTACTTTTGAAAATGCAACTTTTTGCATGAGATATTTATGTAGTTCCAGCAAGACTATTCTTTGTATAGGCCACTTTTTTCACTTCAAAAATGAATGTGCAAGTAAAGTCAACTGAATTTTAGCAGTTCCACAGAGTTTCAAAAGTCTATTTATAAGTCAAGCCAACTTAATTTTATAATCTCCACATTCAGACACTTTAAGTGGGATCTACTTCATCTTATAGTTACATTTATTCACATTTTCTAAGAGAAGAGAGTAAATGTAGGATGGATTCGGATTATATTTGGTTGGGATTATGTAGGAGCCTCCTGTTCAGGAAATTGTCTAAAACTAAATGTGTTTGGCACACATACAAATAAAGTTCAGAACTGGACATCTTCATGTAAAGATACAAACTTTACATTAATATGTAAGATTCACTTTTTTTCCAGATTCACTTTTTTCAGTGTACAAGTCATGTAGTCTAGTTCTTATTTCTAAGAGCAGAATACACATTTAGGGCCATGGATCTGTGTTTGTTGACCCACTCAAGGTCATAATTACCTGAAATGAGTAAGGGCTGTTGATTGTACGGGAGCACAAATCACCTTATTGCTCCAGGTGTCAGTCAGCACCTCTGCAACTCCCTCTACTACCAGCAGTGAACCCTGCTGCCCTATGGTTCTGTGTGCTTGGTGTTATTTGCTACACGTTTGACCTCACACGCTACTGTGTATCTGAGTATTAGAATCAGATTCGGTTATCGGATTCAGTTCCCCGCTGTCGTGCTGCGATGGCTTGTCAGCCTTTCCACCGAGCAGATTAGCATGGAGGAGCTCCGTTGAGCCAGTCAGGACACCCATTTGTGTGCTCTAACAGGAGCTCGGCGGAGGCTGTCTGCACCCCTGCCTGCTGGACTGACAGGTTCCGTTTCTCACCCCCTCCCCTCCCTGCCCCGGGGGGCGTGGATTGACACGGAAAGCTGGGGGCCGCCGCAGGTCTGAGGCTGTGTGTTCGCGGCCCGGCCAGAATCTCGCCCCCCCCCCTCGCCCCATCGGTTGACCCCAACTGACACTCTCTGGATGGTTTTTTCTGACATGAAACTTTAACAACGGCCAATGATTCTGCCTGCCACCGAGGACACGGCTAACCTCCTCTAACTGCAGCCTTTTAAAGCCAGACTACCTGAATCCATACAACCTGAAGTCATACAACCCAAATTCATACAACCTGAAGTCATACAACCCAAATTCATACAACCTGAAGTCATACAACTTAAATTCATACAACCTGAAGTCATACAACTTAAATTCATACAGCCTGAGGCCATGCAACTTAAATTCTTACAACCTGAGGCCATACAACCCAAATTCATACAACCTGAAGTCATACAACCCAAATTCATACAACCTGAAGTCATACAACCCAAATTCATACAACCTGAAGTCATACAACTTAAATTCATACAACCTGAAGTCATACAACTTAAATTCATACAGCCTGAGGCCATGCAACTTAAATTCTTACAACCTGAGGCCATACAACCCAAATTCATACAACCTGAAGTCATACAACCCAAATTCATACAACCTGAAGTCATACAACTTAAATTCATACAGCCTGAGGCCATGCAACTTAAATTCTTACAACCTGAGGCCATACAACCCAAATTCATACAACCTGAAGTCATACAACCCAAATTCATACAACCTGAAGTCATACAACTTAAATTCATACAGCCTGAGGCCATGCAACTTAAATTCTTACAACCTGAAGTCATACAACCCAAGTCCATACAACCTGAAGTCATACAACCCAAGTTCATACAATCTGAAGTCATACAGCTTAAATTCATACAACCTGAAGTCATACAACTTAAATTCATACAACCTGAGGCCATACAACCTGAATTCATACAACCCGAAGAGATTCAACCTGAATTCATACAAAAAACAGGGGTTGAGGGGTCTTAACCCTGCATGGGAAGATGGCCGATGATTCTGCTGTCCTTCCTGTCAGGATATCACCAGTAGTAAGCATTTATAAATCGGCCCCGAGAGATCGTGTCATCAGCACATCCAGCTAAACTCCTTCCCTCGGGTGCGTCTTCCATACACTTTCAAATATGTAATGACTTGCTCCAGAACAACTTTAAAGGAGTCCATTTTGTAGATCTACATATTGAAGGGAAATTGTTTATTCAAGTCAGGGTTTTTTGGCAGAGAAATGCCCTGTCATGCATTACATTTCAATCCAGTTCTACTGAGGAGGTTTTGAAATTATCATGGTACACTACGGCAAATATTACTTTTGTATTTCATCCAATTTATTCAATCCTATTTATTTCAGTACAAACCTCATATATGTTTGGAGTTTTTTACATGTTGAATAGTCTCAAACGGTTCGATTTACACCGTAAATGTATCATGGCCCGAAGAACGACTAGTACTGCTTCAAACCACACATGAATTACCTGTTGGTTTTTGCGTGACGCTTCTGAAACTTAAGACTGTTGCCTGAGGCGAACTAAATAAATAAAATTTAGCCGCCATTAGTTGTTCACTCACTCCAAACCTCGACGAAATCTTTGCGTTCTCTCTCTCTCGCGTTGTTTTGCTCGCTGGAGCCAGCATGTGCGTGTTCCTCCACACGCGTTGCTGCCGGTTGTGAAATCGCTTTACGCACACAACAACCCCAAGGGGTCCATGGTTCAGTTAGAAAGGCGGTGGTGGAAGGGCGGGGGTTGTGGGGGGGGGGGGGGGCGGCAGGGGGTGCTGGGGGGCTG
This sequence comes from Anguilla pacifica, assembly GCA_039654925.1. Lineage (NCBI taxonomy): Eukaryota > Metazoa > Chordata > Actinopteri > Anguilliformes > Anguillidae > Anguilla > Anguilla pacifica. The sequence goes on from CM077296.1 coordinate 49,684,584, forward strand.
GAGGCTCATACAAACATTGCCTTGAAGGAGCATGCTACCAGTGACATGCGATGGCGAGACTGCTCTTTTGCCTTTTGCCCCCCCCCCCCCCCCAGTGCTCCCATGATGCCGCTGGTGTGGTGGGGAGAACAGCTGGAGTCACGAACAGGTTGCCGGGCTGCACCTCAATTCCCATTTCGTTTTCTCTGCTGGGCTGTGTACTTCCTCTTTGTCGCAGTATTCGCCACAGAGTGAAAAGGCTCGGTGTTCATTCAACTCGAGCAGAGAGTACATATGAGTCCAACAGGGACCATATGTATCTTTATTAGTTTTTATTTAGCCTTTATTTAACCAGGTAAAAGTCTTGTTGAGCTTAAAAATCTCTTTTACAAGAGAGATCTGTCCAAGGGGCAGCATAAAAGACAAGCACTAAAGTTGCTTACATGTATAGTCCCTAATGGAGTACAAAAGAGTCCAGTATGAGCCATATGTACTCTGTAAGTGTTGATTTAACACTGAATATTTTACTCTGCCGGCAGACAGAGACTGCAGGGGACTGCTAAGCCATCACTGTGCTCCCGTAGCAAGCAAAGTTCAAAGTTCACCTCATCACTTCCTCGTGGCATTTTCATTGCTTTCTTCTTCTTCTTCTTCTTCTTCTTCTTTCTTCTTCATTTTCCGCTGAAACATCTGCTGATTTGCATGCGAAAATCATGTGATCTGTTTTTTTTTTTGTAAGAACACAAACCTGAATGTTTATCTTTAGGGTCTGTAAAGTTTATGGTAGTTTATCAGTGTGAAAATTTATCTTCATCGACCTCACTTCGGGAGTACTACAGCTGGACCATTAGCACTCTTCTGATACACCCACCTATGAGCTGGTGATTCTACACCCTACTGGCCATACAGTGGGAACGATGAGGTCCAGCGGCGATCACAAAGGAGTAGCGTCTAGCACTGAAGACAACTGGTAGCCAGAAGGTAACTGGACCCCCTCCATCAGGACCAGGACCATCATAGCTGGCTGTCGGCATATCAAAGGCTCAACCTGGCAAATTTTGGACCCTGTTCAGACTCATTGTGTTCACTGTTTCTACTGACTGAAGAAGCTCTGAAAGCTAAGCTTTCTTGACATTTATTCCTCTGTTTATGAAACTCACTCATCACATGCATGCTGCATGCCGAGACGTTGTTGTTTGAAGTCAGTTGGGGTGTTATAGTAATTACCGAATTTACAGCCTTTTTTTTAGTCATATGTAGTTAATGAGCAAATTGTGTTTCGCAGAGAACAGGACCAGTGGGCACTCCGTTTGATAATTAGCATGGAATGGTTCCTTTTTTCGTTCAGCGGAATGTATGAATCATTGAATCTTTGACAGCTTGTCAACTGGTCTTTTTTTGTCTCTCTCCTACTAACTGTCATTTCTGTTCATTCTTCCTTTTCCTTCCCTGGTCCTGTATCAGGATTTTACACAAAGGATGGGACATAAATAAATACAATGTCAGTGCCCGCTTGTCATTAACGATTGCTCACTGTGGAAACAGCGAAGCAGCAACATACACCTTCTTCTTCTTCTTCTTCTTCTAGATGCTGGGTTCCAGGAACTCCTTGTCAGACGTGTGTGTGTAAAAACACCTGCATGTGTAAGTAACAATGGTACACAACTTATTGGACTTGCTATGTGCATTAAACTGTCAAATGTAAAAAATTGTCTTCTTTTGTAGCTTACAGTTAAAAATCAATAATCCAACCAATAGGAATCTCAGGAATCTCATTCGAACATTTTTTTTCTATGCCAGCTGTCCAAAAGACCAATTAACAATAACCAGTCAAAGCTGAGAACTGTTAGCAAAAACAAAAAAATTCTGCATGCCTTGTGTTCTCAGAAATTGAATGACACCAAGGTGTAAGCTTCAGCGTACTCTAGCACTGTCAAAGAATAAACTAATTTTATTTGAGACAAATTGTGTAGTTTACTCTTATTTTTTGTTTCTCCTGTGAAATCTTACTCCAAATTTTATCTCTCGTTGGAGAGGTGTATTTGCATTTTTTTTCAATGAGAAGCTTGTCTCCTTTCTGTTTAATGCTTTTACACTGTACTGATGAACAAATAGATTTTATTAATTATATAAAAGGTAATATAACGTTAATTATATAACAAAATTGATTGTGCTATTTCCAGGTTCATAGCCTGCCTTGTTTGGTTGACTGGTCAGTCTGTAAGGTTTGTATCTATGAGGCTCAAGCATTGTGTAATAGACTAGTGTAACCTATTTCTTTTAAAACTTTGTATCTAGGTAACTGGAGGATTTTCTTGGCGTAGAGCAGGGAACCACATAAATAAAACAATTCTTCGGGAGATGTTTTGTTTTATGAGGACCATTGAAGTTGAACCACTTATCTCACACACATATAGTCTCTTGTTGACAAGTTCTGCAATTTTTTTGATGCAAAATTGCGCATTTGCTTATTTTTCCATTATCCATGTACATTTTCCCTAATTGTTTTCTCTTTTTTTCCCCCCACTATCAGTATAACACGGTTTTAAATTTGTACACATTTGAACAGGTCAAACAGCTGGTAGGTGGCAGACACTTGGGAGCAATTTAGTAGACGTAGAAATATAATGGTTTCTTATGGGAGGACATTTACACATGATTAATTGCTGATGGTAGACCAGGGTGCATCCTGGGTAAAGGCTGTGTAAAGATAGCTTATCTGTACAGTGGTATTTATTTACTTGTGTTTACAATAATAATTGTTGGTTTGTTCCCAGGCGGGCACACATATATAAACACACGCACACACACACACACACATCCACGCACAAACACTCGCTCACTCTCTGTCTCTCAAACACAGCGGAGTGTGTGCTAATCTCATGGAAACCACTGAACCATGGCCACTTTGGCCCAGGACCCCCTACTGTGCAGTTTCTGAATAATTAAAAAGGTATCAAAGGTCAAACTTACTCTGTCAAACAAACATATTTAAATTCACAGCGGCTGTAACTCAAGCCGGTTGGTAACGCTGTTGGGAAGGGGAAATCAAATTCACTCATATTCACATAGATATATGGCTATAAATACCACAATGATCGTTCTAAATGGCAGTTATTCAAACCAGCAGTGTTTACATTTTGGTTTTGAAAAACATGGTTTGTCATTGACTTTTCTATAATCCCTCCTAATCCTCCCAGTTTTGGAGCAGGAATTGTTCTCATTGCCGGAAACCCCATCAATTTTAGATAGGAGGAGCCAGGAATAATTGGGCAATAAAAATGTAAATTAACGAGACGAATGAACTAATAGCTGATTCGTGGGAGATTGGCCTAATCTTCAATGGCAGGTTTGTTGTGTTGTTAACTGGCTGCATTGTGACCCTTTCACTGTGTGGTGGGAGGAAGCTGCACATAACTGCAAACACAGCTATTAAAGAGTCCCCCATTTTAAACTTCAGCACTGCACCTCTGAGGCCGATGCCAGAGAAATAGATTTTTCTTTCTTTCTTTTTTCATCTCCATCTGTTGAGTTTTTTGTTTTGTTTTTTTTTCTTGTGCGAGGTGCCGTCATATCAGCAGAATTTATATTATTTTCATCCGCCCCGGCGCTGGAAGTTTTGTTCAACTTTTGCGTTTGATTGCTGACGCTGTGCGGATGCGTGCTTACATTATGCCTTCCGCACAAGAGAAGGTGTTCAATTCAGTGATGTGCGGCTTCAGTACAAGGGCTGGCATAATCGCAATCCTTGTGAGACTCGAGAACCGAGTTTAAATAATTTCTGCTCGACAGGAAAGTATTGTGTATTGATGAAGCGCGAGCTTTGCATTTCTGCTTTGAACTGGCTTGTCTGCCATGGGACAGTTGCATCTCTTTTCATTTTTATTTGAATTTTTTTTTTTTTCAGTTGAGACCTGACTTGGAAGTCTTGAAAATATGACTGAAGTTTGCTTTGGCCCGCCTGCTGTACTTTTTATTTGTTTGGGAGGTAATCCCTTTATTTAAGCAGCTCTGTACATTTTGGCTCATTTAAAAAAAAAAATTTTGTCTAATATTTCTTTCAACATTTGCATAATTATTGCATTGCCCTAAAATGAATAGTATAGGCTCCTCTTGTTATGTGTGCTTTCTCCACAAGGGGGGTGCTAGAAGGGCAAAATGGCAAAGGAAGGTAATGTAGCTATTAAAAAAAACTTGACAAATGTAGTGACAGATTAATAAATAGATAGTGACGAAACAGACATCTGGTTTGGTTAACCCTTATTTACTATAGGTAAACTGACTATATTTTTTATAAAAATGACCTGAAGTAGACAAAAAATTTTGCTATCCTGACATAGCATCACAGGTACATCACATATTGAGTCTGGCAATATGTGAAAATTAAATTTAAAACTGACTATCTAAATCATTTTTGGCTGAATACAGTAGTGATTTGCAATAATGCTGTGGCCGTTTTGGTATTGTCCAGTAGTAATATTATGGTTGATATGGGGACACACCATACACACACCAGAGGGGTGACACATTTCACGCTGTAAATTAAGCGAAAATGCCATAGTAACAAGCTGCCTAATCGTCGTTATCTCACGCACTTGTACTTATTTTTATTCACCACTTTATCCAGGCAAACTCATAAGCAAAGCTGTACGGATACTTGGTGGCTTTCTAGAATCACACTCAAACAAGTTGAATTATTTTGTCGTACAAATAAAATCTGTCACATTTTCCCTTCCCTGCATGTTGAGGTTCGGTCCCATCTGCTTCTTCTCGGAATGTGTTAGCTTGGTAGCAGCTTGCTTTTGTGTCACAGTGTGAAAGTGGGCGGTGCCAGCATCTGCATCGCCATCGAACAGGAAAATGTCGATTACATTATTTTGGCTCCAGATTTTTTATACTGTCCGTCACTAGTTTGGACACAGCACTGACGCCTCACAGCAAGAACATTCTGGGTTTGAATCCCGACCTGGGCCTTTTCTGTGTGGAGTATGCATGTTCTCCTCATGTCCACGTAGGTTTCCTCAGGGTACTACAGTTTCCTCCCACAGTCCAAAGACATGCAGGTAGGCTAATAGGAGACTCTAAGTTGCCCATTGGTATGAGTATGTGAGTGAATGGTGTGTGTGTGCCCTGCAATGGATTGGCGACCTGTCCAGGGTATATTCCTGCCTCTCACCAAATGCATGCTGGGATAATCTCTGCGACCCTGACCAGGAACAATCTGGTTAGAAAATGGATGGCTGGATGGATGGATGAACAGTGCAGACACATCTTTCATTTGGTTCCAAAGGGCTGAAGCTCTTTGTGTTGAGTTTGTCTGGTGGTGGCAGCAGGTATGGAGTTAAGTTTTTACTTCAGCTCAGCTTGCCTCTGGAGCTGCGAGCGTTTCACAAGCTGTGTTTTTTTCACCTACATTTTATTCTTCCACCAACGCAATGGTAATCAACAACTCTTCATTCCGTGATCTATTATTAAGTTACTTTCAGTTTTGGCAGCTTAGTATTAATAGATTTTAACAACGCTCACATTATTCATCATGCTGTGATTGTTATATCCTTCCGGTATATTTGAGCCTTTCATCTTTTGCTAAACAGTCTTCAGACTGAACTTAAAAACATGTCTGCAAAAACATGATCATTAAGTGATACACTCCATCTGTATTTAGAGTTCCTGAAAAAGGGTACAGATGTGTTGTTAATTTCTTCAATATATCTAGCCATCCAACAGGAAATTTGGTGCATTTTTGTACACACTTCAGTGCATGTGCCTGAAGTAATCCCAGTGGATTACTATTTTAGTGTTAATGACCTCCGTACTCTTTACGCCTGTGTAACTTATCCATATCTCAAACAAAACTGTGTGTGTGAAAGAGAGAGAGAGAGAGAGAGAGAGATGCACACAGTAACTGCTGTTGTAAAAGTGATTGTCAATCCAAACGTACAGATTGTACAGATGTTCGTAGCCTAAGAGTAGATATCGAGGTTAATTACGGCAAGCGTTTTGTTTTTATATACGCGGTATGAAAGTCAATCGCAAGTGCTCAGTACCTTCTTGACCCCCTCCTTTTCCCTGTCTCTCCAAGAGCTAAAATGCTTTTACAGGAGAGCGTGTTGGAGCTGCACCGTCCATCGCAGCCTGTATGGTTTAATACTCCACACAGTTTCATTAGCAGACCTACGTACAGCCTTCCCCAAAGGCTGTTATAGCATGTGCCCATCATAATTGCTCACTTTGATCCCGAAACTAGCTCCTTATTTTAAGTTTTAAGGGTTTTTTTCTGATCAGTCGAACACTTTATTTGGCCACTTAATTAGTGCCAGTTAATGCAGGTCCCTGTTTGTGAACAGAAATCATCAAAGATCATCAAATGTTCCTTTGAATCGAAAGAGGCACAGTACTGATATATTATGATACTTTTTTTAAAAAAGTCTTGTCATTAATACGCTTGTCTTAGTAGGAGTTGAGGATGTTCAACTTTGATGTTTTTCATCATTACCACTGATGGTATTAATTCATGAGCATGTCTTGAAGTGGTAATGAAATGTATCAATGAAATGTTCCTTCATGAAACGTATCAGAAAGGCTAGAAACATAATTACAAAAAAAAAAAATCTCAAATTTTTTTTTTTTTTTTCCGGGGTCATTTATTTAACACGATGATGAAATATAATGATGAATTCATTAGCAGCGGCAACATTTCTAGAAATGCTGATGAAAAGAGAAAAAAAAACATCTCATTAAAAGGAAATCAGCAACGATTTTAACGAGGCTGACCTTTTGACAGAGCAGCTGTAACCTGCTTGCGCATGAACACACACACAAACGCAGAAGGCGCCGAAGACAATACTCTGAGGAAACCCTGGTCAGGAAAAAGGCTTCAGTTGGTTGTGCTTTTGCGTTCTTCGGGAAGAAAGGCTGTTTTTTTTGCGTGTCCAGTAATAGAAGAAAATAAAATCGGAAACGAAGCGGTCCAGGTTAACGCTGTTTTGATCAACTTTCACGTTCGATTGCTGACACTGTGCAGATGTGTGTGTACATTATACCTCCCAGACAAAAAGAGGTGTTCCATTCAGTGACGTGCAGCTTCAGCTGTCACTGGCGTAATGGGTAGCTGGTAGCCCCCCTTGTGGACGACGGGCCGACAGCAGCCCGCTCGTCTCTTATTCACGCGTTCGAGGGGTCACGGGACCCTAATTGACACTTATTAGCGGTAATGAGGCAGCTCATCTGCGTGTATTGTTCCCGTACAGCTGTGTGTGTTTAACTCTTGATTGTTAACGTCTTTGACACAGAAGCCCTGAGAAGATGGCGCGCGTGGTTGCCGGGCGTCGCTCGCTCGGTCCGCATCGCACGCGCGGTGAGATTCCACGGCTCTCGCCGCGCGAGTAGCGAGGGTTTTACCGCCGCCGTTTTTTTTTTTACCACGTTGGCGGGAACGGCTCCAGAAGGGAGCGCGAAACGAAGGCTTCTAATCGATACCGAAACCGGCCGGTCTGAGGGGATTTCTGCCGCGGCTTCGCTTCGCCTGCAGGGGGCGCTTCAGGCAAAGTAGCGCTCAGGAGACTCGAGTCGAACCCGGTGACCCGGCAGAGGGGATGGATATAAGGTTTTGTGAGGGGAGGCGGGGGGGGGGGGGGGGGGGGGGTATTATCGCGCGGTTGCTTTGAAGGAGAGCCGCTTGCGTTCTTTTCAGGGCTGGGAGCAGGGGGGGTGGTGGTGGGGGGCTGGGTTTTTTGGGAGCAAGCGCACGCAGGCTTCCCGCTGAGCTTGCCTCGGGAGCTCGGCGCGATCAGAGAGCCAGACAGCGTACGCGGGACGCCGCGGGAATCGGCACTTCAATCAGACCCAGAGAGAGAGAGAGGGAGAGAGAGAGAGTCCGCGTGCCAGCCAGGGGTCAAAGGTCAAGTGGCGGTCTCGGACTCGGAGGAGCGGGGAGGCGAGGCGGAGGGAGCGCAGACGTGCGTGAGGACACGCGAGCCGCGCGGGGAATATCAAAACCCCGCCCGCCCCCCCCCGCCCGAGGTGGCGCGCTCCAAGCGCCCGCGCTGTCGCCCGCGTTTCAAACCCGCGGCGACGGGGTCAAAGTTCAGCGACAAATCGGCGTTCACGAATCCATCATCTAGCCCTTATTCCCCCCAATACAGCCTCGCAAAAGGACATATTTTCTCCCGTGTTTTTGAGTAACATTTCCATGACACTTTTTAAACGGCTTCATCCCACGCTTGTGCTGTTTAAAACCATGCACGGTTTTTTGAGAAGACCTCACATGGGCAGTCTCTACGTACCCAACAGACAAGATAATTTGAAATACAGATTTTGAAGAGATTACGGTGTAGTCTTTTTATACGTCTTTACACCAAACAAAACACACTTTCTCCTGAACAGAAACATATTTAAAAAATATGCAAAAAATAAAAAATAAAAATAGAACATTTCCCCTGAGCCAGCAGATTGGGATGGTGGGTGTACTGTCTGGCTCAGTATACCCTATACGCATACCTATAGAGCATTGACAGTTTGGCTCTTTTTATAGTTTCCTACAGAAATAAATTCGCCCACAGACTCTCACTCCACGCAAACATTAACCACCCTTGGACCTCATGTAAACACACAGAAACATCACGCAGGTCCCAGACTATTTGCAGAGAGATATCTTAACCTGCACTACCATGCCGCACCCAAAATGCATGCTCATATGTAAAAAAAAAAAAAAGAATATTATCCTGAATATTGGTGAAAATATGTATTGTTTTAAATGGCAATGTAATCTTCAGGAAATTTGCTGGTGCCTAAAGGGTTAAAAATTACTTCATGTAATTTCTTAAATATTTGTCTTGAGTTTGATTACAATCCCTATTCTCTCATGTTTATTAAAAACATATCACTTGTTCTGCAAATGTTTTTTTTTTGTTGTTATCTTGATTTCTTTTTGTTTCTTCCCTGCTTAATTTATATTAGTTATTCTATTTAGCTGATGTTGAGTGCACTTGGAGAGATGTTCTGCCTTAACGAGCCAAGGGATGTTTCCTTAATTGCCTTACATCCTTCAATTAAAGCAAGAGGCCTTAACAAACAAGGAACTCTTTCCTAATTGCCTCACACCTGTATGTTGATTGTTCCTGTCAGTCATTCGTAGTCTGAAAGCACCTGTTCCTCAGTGTTGTGTCATACCCTGACGCTAGTAAGCTGAAACACATACATACAACAAGCTTTTAAAGTAATCTCCTCTGTGGACATCCCATTTTTTATGAAGGCATTTTTAATACTTACACTGAAGAGAAGTGTCTTGATTATAAATTTTTTCTTGTTATCAACTTAAGTATTTTATCCCAGGTTTGTTTCAAACTTGTGTGGTCAGAATTTCACTCTCTCGCCATGTACAGCAGTTCATGCCAAAGTTCCATCTGTGAAGTGAGGTTAGGGTTAGGGTTAGGCTTGGAGCTAGGATTAGGGTTAGGGTTAGGGTTAGGGTTAGGCTTGGAGCTAGGATTAGGGTTAGGGTTTGGGTTGAATCTAGGGTTAGGGTTGGAGCTAGGGTTAGGGTTGGAGATTGGGTTATGGTTAGGGTTGGACCTAGGGTTAGGGTTTGGGACAGGGTTTGGGTTGGATCTAAGGTTAGGGTTGGAGCTAGGGTTAGGGTTAGGGTTGGATCTAGGGTTAGGGCCAGGGTTAGGGTTGGAGCTAGTGTTAGGGTTGGAGTTAGGGTTAGGGTTAGGGTTGGAGCTAGGGTTAGGGTTAGGGTTGGATCTAGGGTTAGGGGCAGGGTTAGGGTTGGGGCTAGTGTTAGGGTTGGAGTTAGGGTTAGGGTTAGGGTTGGAGCTAAGGTTAGGGTTAGGGTTGGAGCTTGGGTAAGGGTTAGGGTTGGGGTTGGGCTTGGAGTTAGGGTTAGGTTAGGCTTGGAGATAGGGTTAGGGTTAGGGTTGGAGATAGAGTTAGGGTTAGGATTGGAGATAGGGTTAGGGTTAAGCTTGGAGCTGGGGTTAGGGTTAGGGTTGGAGCTAGGGTTTGGGTTAGAGTTGGAGCTAGGGTTATGGTTAGGGTTAGGGTTGGAGCTAGGTTTAGGATTGGAGCTAGGGTTAGGGTTAGGGTTGGAGCTAGGGTTTGGGTTAGAGTTGGAGCTAGGGTTAGGGTTAGGGTTGGAGGTAGGGTTAGGTTTGGAGCTATGGTTGGGTTAGGGTTGGAGATAGAGTTAGGGTTAGGGTTGGAGCTAGGATTAGGGTTAGGGTTAGGGTTAGGCTTGGAGCTAGGATTAGGGTTAGGGTTAGGGTTTGGGTTGAATCTAGGGTTAGGGTTGGAGCTAGGGTTAAGGTTGGAGATTGGGTTATGGTTAGGGTTGGACCTAGGGTTAGGGTTTGGGTTAGGGTTGGAGCTAGTGTTAGGGTTGGAGTTAGGGTTAGGGTTAGGGTTGGAGCTAGGGTTAGGGTTAGGGTTGGATCTAGGGTTAGGGGCAGGGTTAGGGTTAGAGCTAGTGTTAGGGTTAGGGTTAGGGTTGGAGCTAAGGTTAGGGTTAGGGTTGGAGCTTGGGTAAGGGTTAGGGTTGGGGTTGGGCTTGGAGTTAGGGTTAGGTTAGGGTTGGAGATAGGGTTAGGGTTAGGGTTGGAGATAGAGTTAGGGTTAAGGTTGGAGATAGGGTTAGGGTTAAGCTTGGAGCTAGGGTTAGGGTTAGGGTTGTATCTAGGGTTAGGGCCAGGGTTAGGGTTGGAGCTAGTGTTAGGGTTGGAGTTAGGGTTAGGGTTAGGGTTGAAGCTAGGGTTAAAGTTGGAGCTAGGGTTAGGGTTAGGGTTGGATCTAGGGTTAGGGGCAGGGTTAGGGTTGGAGCTAGTGTTAGGGTTGGAGTTAGGGTTAGGGTTAGGGTTGGAGCTAAGGTTAGGGTTAGGGTTGGAGCTTGGGTAAGGGTTAGGGTTGGGGTTGGGCTTGGAGTTAGGGTTAGGTTAGGGGTGGAGATAGGGTTAGGGTTAGGGTTGGAGATAGAGTTAGGGTTAGGGTTGGAGATAGGGTTAGGGTTAAGCTTGGAGCTAGGGTTAGGGTTAGGGTTGGAGCTAGGGTTTGGGTTAGAGTTGGAGCTAGGGTTATGGTTAGGGTTAGGGTTGGAGCTAGGTTTAGGATTGGAGCTAGGGTTAGGGTTAGGGTTGGAGCTAGGTTTTGGGTTAGAGTTGGAGCTAGGGTTAGGGTTAGGGTTAGGCTTGGAGCTAGGGTTAGGGTTGGAGGTAGGGTTAGGGTTGGAGATAGGGTTAGGGTTGGAGATAGGGTTAGGGTTAGGGTTAGGGTTGGAGCTAGGGTTAGGGTTAGGGTTGGAGGTAGGGTTAGGTTTGGAGCTATGGTTGGGTTAGGGTTAGAGTTAGGGTTGGAGATAGGGTTAGGGTTAGGGTTGGAGATAGGGTTAGGGTTAAGCTTGGAGCTAGGATTAGGGTTAGGGTTAGGGTTAGGCTTGGAGCTAGGGTTAGGGTTTGGGTTGAATCTAGGGTTAGGGTTGGAGCTAGGGTTAGGGTTGGAGATTGGGTTATGGTTAGGGTTGGACCTAGGGTTAGGGTTTGGGACAGGGTTTGGGTTGGATCTAAGGTTAGGGTTGGAGCTAGGGTTAGGGTTAGGGTTGGATCTAGGGTTAGTGCCAGGGTTAGGGTTGGAGCTAGTGTTAGGGTTGGAGTTAGGGTTAGGGTTAGGGTTGGAGCTAGGGTTAGGGTTGGATCTAGGGTTAGGGGCAGGGTTAGGGTTAGAGCTAGTGTTAGGGTTGGAGTTAGGGTTAGGGTTAGGGTTGGAGCTAAGGTTAGGGTTAGGGTTGGAGCTTGGGTAAGGGTTAGGGTTGGGGTTGGGCTTGGAGTTAGGGTTAGGTTAGGGTTGGAGATAGGGTTAGGGTTAGGGTTGGAGATAGAGTTAGGGTTAGGGTTGGAGATAGGGTTAGGGTTAAGCTTGGAGCTAGGGTTAGGGTTAGGGTTGGATCTAGGGTTAGGGCCAGGGTTAGGGTTGGAGCTAGTGTTAGGGTTGGAGTTAGGGTTAGGGTTAGGGTTGAAGCTAGGGTTAGGGTTGGAGCTAGGGTTAGGGTTAGGGTTGGATCTAGGGTTAGGGGCAGGGTTAGGGTTGGAGCTAGTGTTAGGGTTGGAGTTAGGGTTAGGGTTAGGGTTGGAGCTAAGGTTAGGGTTAGGGTTGGAGCTTGGGTAAGGGTTAGGGTTGGGGTTGGGCTTGGAGTTAGGGATAGGTTAGGGTTGGAGATAGGGTTAGGGTTAGGGTTGGAGATAGAGTTAGGGTTAGGGTTGGAGATAGGGTTAGGGTTAAGCTTGGAGCTAGGGTTAGGGTTAGGGTTGGAGCTGGGGTTTGGGTTAGAGTTGGAGCTAGGGTTATGATTAGGGTTAGGGTTGGAGCTAGGTTTAGGATTGGAGCTAGGGTTAGGGTTAGGGTTGGAGCTAGGGTTTGGGTTAGAGTTGGAGCTAGGGTTAGGGTTAGGGTTAGGCTTGGAGCTAGGGTTAGGGTTGGAGATAGGGTTAGGGTTGGAGCTAGGGTTAGGGTTAGGGTTGGAGGTAGGGTTAGGTTTGGAGCTATGGTTGGGTTAGGGTTAGGGTTAGGGTTGGAGATAGGGTTAGGGTTAGGGTTGGAGATAGAGTTAGGGTTAGGGTTGGAGATAGGGTTAGGGTTAAGCTTGGAGCTAGGATTAGGGTTAGGGTTAGGGTTAGGCTTGGAGCTAGGATTAGGGTTAGGATTTGGGTTGAATCTAGGGTTAGGGTTGGAGCTAGGGTTAGGGTTGGAGATTGGGTTATGGTTAGGGTTGGACCTAGGGTTAGGGTTTGAGACAGGTGTTGGGTTGGATCTAAGGTTAGGGTTGGAGCTAGGGTTAGGGTTAGGGTTGGATCTAGGGTTAGGGCCAGGGTTAGGGTTGGAGCTAGTGTTAGGGTTGGAGTTAGGGTTAGGGTTAGGGTTGGAGCTAGGGTTAGGGTTGGAGCTAGAGTTAGGGTTAGGGTTGGATCTAGGGTTAGGGGCAGGGTTAGGGTTGGAGCTAGTGTTAGGGTTGGAGTTAGGGTTAGGGTTAGGGTTGGAGCTAAGGTTAGGGTTAGGGTTGGAGCTTGGGTAAGGGTTAGGGTTGGGGTTGGGCTTGGAGTTAGGGTTAGGTTAGGGTTGGAGATAGGGTTAGGGTTGGAGATAGAGTTAGGGTTAGGGTTGGAGATAGGGTTAGGGTTAAGCTTGGAGCTAGGGTTAGGGTTAGGGTTAGGGTTAGGCTTGGAGCTAGGATTAGGGTTAGGGTTTGGGTTGAATCTAGGGTTAGGGTTGGAGCTAGGGTTAGGGTTGGAGATTGGGTTATGGTTAGGGTTGGACCTAGGGTTAGGGTTTGGGACAGGGTTTGGGTTGGATCTAAGGTTAGGGTTGGAGCTAGGGTTAGGGTTAGGGTTGGATCTAGGGTTAGGGCCAGGGTTAGGGTTGGAGCTAGTGTTAGGGTTGGAGTTAGGGTTAGGGTTAGGGTTGAAGCTAGGGTTAGGGTTGGAGCTAGGGTTAGGGTTAGGGTTGGATCTAGGGTTAGGGGCAGGGTTAGGGTTGGAGCTAGTGTTAGGGTTGGAGTTAGGGTTAGGGTTAGGGTTGGAGCTAAGGTTAGGGTTAGGGTTGGAGCTTGGGTAAGGGTTAAGGTTGAGGTTGGGCTTGGAGTTAGGGTTAGGTTAGGGTTGGAGATAGGGTTAGGGTTAGGGTTGGAGATAGAGTTAGGGTTAGGGTTGGAGATAGGGTTAGGGTTAAGCTTGGAGCTAGGGTTAGGGTTAGGGTTTGAGCTAGGGTTTGGGTTAGGGTTGGAGCTAGGTTTAGGATTGGAGCTAGGGTTAGGGTTAGGGTTCGAGCTAGGGTTTGGGTTAGAGTTGGAGCTAGGTTTAGGATTGGAGCTAGGGTTAGGGTTAGGGTTGGAGCTAGGGTTAGGGTTAGGGTTAGGCTTGGAGCTAGGGTTAGGGTTGGAGGTAGGGTTAGGGTTGGAGATAGGGTTAGGGTTGGAGCTAGGGTTAGGGTTAGGGTTGGAGGTAGGGTTAGGTTTGGAGCTATGGTTGGGTTAGGGTTAGGGTTGGAGATAGGGTTAGGGTTGGGGTTTGAGCTAGGGTTAAGGTTAGGGTTGGAGCTAGGTTTAGGGTTAGAGCTTGAGTTAGAGCTAGGGTTAGGGTTAGGGTTGGAGCTAGGGTTAGGGTTAATGTTTGAGCTAGGGTTAGGGTTGGAGCTTGGGTTAGGGTTAGGATTGCAGCTAGGGTTAGAGCTTGGTTTAGGGTTAAGGTTAGGAATAGGGTTAGGGTTAGGGTTGGAGCTAGGGTTAGGGTTTTTTTGTGTAGTGGTTTTCAGTCACTGCGTATCTAGACTCCTGAGAAATGACCAACCCCAGTTTGAACCCGTAAACCGACACAAAATATGACAGCCTGACTAATATGCCAATCTGGGCTGTGGTCCCTGAGCTTGCAGACGGGGGGAGATGGAAAGGCTTTGAAACGCTGGAGGCGAGGGAGACAAAGCAGCCCTTGAAAGATCAAACGGTCCAACCTGGCGGTGACCTCTCATCCCACCGACTGATATGAACTCGATACTCTGTGGGCCGTCGGCAATGTGAATTTCTGCACTCTCCTACTTTTGATACTTTTTTTAAGCACCTTGTATTGAAGCGGGGGCGGTGGTGTTCTCAGATACAACTTTGATCATGTCTTGCTTTTATCTGTGCAAAATGAGGTGGGGGGGGGGCTGTCTTTTTGCATTATGAAATTATCATAACTAATTGAGTGCTCAACCGTTTAAGGTGTAAGATCACCTTAAATCACCTTAAAAAATATGTGATTAGAATGTTCTTCACTGAACATTCTAATGCTGATGTAACAATCACTACTGGTAACTGAAAGTAACGGAGTTCTAGAACACTAACTCAGAATGTTGTAAAATTTTATTTTAAAGCCTAATGTTTTAAAAATGAGTTTAATGTCATTTTGATTATTCGCTTCAACTTTTTTTTTAATGCAGTAATGCCACTGCATAACTGCCCAGGGGTGCTGGGAATGACCAGGGAATGAGCTGAGAAGGATACCCCAGGGCCTATAAGTCAGACTTCACAATGACAGGCAGCAGGTGGCCATGCAGGTACCCCATTCATGCTTGGTTATTGCAGGTCTGGTTTCATGAGGTAGATGTATGACTGTGAGTGAAACCTCTGAAAAATGATTATGTGCGGTTTGGGTTTCAAGCAAGGAGCTACCTGGCCAGTCAAATTCTACCATCCTTTTTTTACATGTGGAGCATTAATTTGACCTGGTAATTTTATCAATTCTTGGTAAAATTATTTTATTTAGTCCACATTCTGTGTATTTGCAATTTGAGAGATTTTAGGGAGTTTGAGAGATTGAGATGGTGGACTGTGGGGGAACCTCCAATTTTTCGGTGTACCAGTCAAACCCTGGGTGTGCCTAGGACACCCCACACACAGTGCTGTTTGCCAGAGACGGCCATTTTCATGGTATTTCTGCATATTGAATGCTGTGGCAGATTGCATTAAAAATAATATTGTAAGTGTCATGTCATGTAAAACCCTGTCCATTTTTTTTACACGCATATTGAGATTTAATCCTCTTGGTACAGGAACAGGAAACAATGCATTTTCTAGTTAATTTTACCTTCTCATACTCTTCATCATTTCTGCACTTGATTCTTTTTAACTTTTTCCTGTGTAATACATTTAGAAATAAATAAATAAATCTAGCTCTTCGTGTCATGTCTAGGTGCAATAATTCTGTTTCAAAGACCCGGGAAAGCTAACCCACAGGTGCGGTGTCTGCACAACACCTCTTCAGTGTTTATTCTCTCATGGCTCATGAGTGGCGCCATTCATTTCGGCGACCCTGTGCTCCTCTGGCCTTCCCTCTGCGGTGACCGTGCCACCCTGTTTTGGGACGACGAGCGTTCGTTTGCAGCGGTTGAAAGCCTGTGAATATTTCCCCTACCCGCCCTATCAAAAACCAGCTCTCGGGTTCACAGAGGTTTAGGGTGACGCTCCCGGCCCGGGGCTGGAAAGCTTCCCCCCTGCGGAGCCCCTTTGAACCGTACCCAAGGGCATCGCCACGGTAACCGTATAATGTCCCGCTTGTGTTGGGTCTCTGGGCCCAGAACCCTGGGAATCAGTTAAAAGCTTTTTTTTTTTTTGTTGCCCCCATGCGGACAGAGGGGGCTGAGAATGCCTGCGTGCAAGATAATCCTCCAAGAATCCAAACCTGGGTCTAAGGAGCCTATTGTTTTAACGTGTCTCGGTTTTTGCCATGTTTTTCTGGGTTAATAGCAATGCTGATGTGCAGTGGGAGTATTAGTGAACTACTACGAAGCAAACTGATACATTTTTTTTTTTTTTTTGACGGATACTTTGCATCCATATTCTTTGATGTAGCTGTTCGTTGTTTAGGATTTGGATTCAGTCTTGTAAGGGGGGGGGGAATGCCACAATTAGGAGAACAGAGGTCTTTGTACACACAAGTCTTCAGATGCAATTCATCTTGTGGCCTGTCTGAGTTGGGAACGGGCAAGACGATGCAGAGCATCATTATGAAAGCAGAACATGGGGCTCAGAAATGAAACCATGCAATATAATAATAATCTCAGAGCGTATTATTAGCCTCTGGGGCTTGTGTGTGGGCCAATCAGAGCAGCGCATGTCCTCAGACGCAGAGCTCCCTCATTGGGTGCGTTTAGGGCAGTGGTTACGCAAGACGCGTTTTGTAATTGGAGATTCCATGTGAGAGGCAGGTAACCATGGCAACGGACCAACATCAAATACAACGGTAGCCATGCTAAGTTTTAATATGAAGTGTTGGTAGAGCTAGAAAAAAACATTTATTTATTTATTTACTTATTTATTCATATTCCTAGGAAAGCAGCGAATAAAGAAAGTAATTAGTGTTGGGTCTGAACTTGGGTGAACGACTGCTGGGGTAATGCATCGTCATGGTGAATCATGACATAAGAACAGTTAAATGATGTCAAGACTCTGCCAATGGCACTCGCTGAAATGGGAACTGACTCCTGCGGTCCTCCAGCTGCAAAAAAAGAAGAAGAAATAAAAGAAGATTCACAAGGCCCGTCGACGAAGTGGAATGCGTGCGGCCAGGGGTGAAGGCCGCTCAGTTTATCTCCCGCTCTCCTCCAGACCCCGCCGTCAACACAAGGACACTTCCTCATTGATTCCAGGCGCGGGTCGCCTGACGCGCTTCCAGCCAATAATCCGCAGTTAATTGAAATTGATACATTTTCGGCAGTCGCCCCGCTCCGTGGTCCCGGAGCTCGGCCGCCCCAGCCAGAGCACCCGGCGCTTACCGCTGTCGATACTAATGCCCACCACGTGGCCGGGGTGGGGGGGGGGGATTGTCTGGGTAAATTGATGCTCTAGGTCACGGGTAATGACCCAAACTCAAGGAGCCGGAGCCGGGGCGGACAGCAGGCCCGGCCCTCCCCGCGTCGGCCTTGGGTTTTACCCGACGCAGCGCTTTTTCGCTCAGTGCCGCTTTGTAAGCTCAGGTAATGAGTGCTGAGGTGTTCACGCGCTGCCTGCCTGTGTTTCCTGATATCTTCCCTTGAAGCCGCTGCTGCTGCTGACGGGGGGGACGGGGGGACGGGGGGGCAGGAAGCCGCAGCTGTCTCGCAGAGAGGCTACAGGGCGCTGTAATCTTTCCTGAATGGGACTTTTAAACTGTCTCGTGAAATGGTACAGAACCGGTACCTGGTTACGTCTTGAGCTATTCCCATCTCAGAGAGCTTCTTTTTTTTATGTTTCTTGAATTCATGTGGGTAAGGAAATGGGCCTGACCTCCTATTAGAGACAGACTGAGAGTAAAGTATTCCCACACTCCAGTGCTATCACTGTTATAAATAACTGCAATCAATTGCTCAGCTGGTCTTGTCAGGAAAGGCTTCTCATGCTAATTGCTCTAAGTACTTAAAATAAACTGGAGGAGTGAAGAAGATGCTGGCACTTTTCTCTCTTTCTCTCTCTCTCTTTCTCTCTCTCTCTCTCTCGTTCACACACACACACTCACACTCATTCTCACTCCGTGTATGTGTGTGTGTGTGTGTGCGTGTGCGTGTGTGTTTGGTTGTGTGTGTGTGCGTGTACGTGCGTGTGTGTGGGCATGTGTGTTTGTGTGTGTCTACTATGTGTGTGTGTGTGTGTGCATGTAGATGTGCGTGTACGTGTGTATGTATGTGTGTGCGTGTGTATGTGTGTGTGTGTTTGTGTGTGTGTGTCTACTATGAGTGTGTGTGTGTATGTGTGTGTGTGTGTGTGTCTAATATGTGTGTGTCTACTATGTTTGTGTGTGTGTGTGTGTGTGTCTTCGTCTAATCCCTGTATTACCGTACATTATCTCCCAGGGAAAACAGCGTATCTCAGAGCTTCATCCAGCTGAATCCAAATCATGCCTCACATTTACACTCCTGGGCCACAATATGAGGTCAACTAAAGGTA
The DNA here is from genome assembly GCA_039654925.1 of Anguilla pacifica. NCBI lineage: Eukaryota > Metazoa > Chordata > Actinopteri > Anguilliformes > Anguillidae > Anguilla > Anguilla pacifica. Next base: position 49,703,002 of record CM077296.1, read on the forward strand.
AGTTAGGCATCATTCAGAGCAGAGTCTGCTGAAAAGAGGTTTTTTTGACGGATGTAAAAAGTTCACATCCAGCGTTTCGCACTTTGTTAACGCAGCAGATTCAGTGAACAGCTTCAGCTTCTTCAGTTTTTTTTTTTTCGGTTTTTTTTTTCAGTTACTCACCTAGTAGAGACTTGAGATTGCGCTTTTGATGGAAGTCTAGCCAATATAGCACCCAAAGCCATGCACTGACAACGTTTTTTTTTTTTTCGAAGATGTGTAGAAAGCACATTCTGGGATATTTTTTGAAGCCTCCACTGCTGTCTGTTCACTGCCATGATGTCTGTGGACATCTATGGATATTCCAGAATGCCTTGGCGCTGGTGCACAAACTCTCCTCAATTGACTTCATTGACAGCCTTCCAGGACATATGAATTTTGAAACATAATTATCTCTGCACACCCTGCCAGGCCGAACAGCCGGAAGGCAACACAGCAGAGAACAGCAGTCAGAGAACGACCGGTCAAAGAACGGAAAGCATCGGGCTCGTTCTTAAACCCCGTAGGTAAAAATAATTTTTAAAAAACTGAGATAAAATTAAAATAAATAGGTTCATTTAATTAGATTTAACTTGGTTGAGTCAAATTAAAATTCTCGGATGTGACCACTTGAAGAAGATTTTTTTTTAAGTTTTACTTTTTTATTGTGGATCTGAAAAATTTGGTAACTACATTCAAGTAAGATCCACTTTTTTTAACTTAAGGTGAGGCAAAAGGATTCAAACATTTTGGCACCACCTGGGTATGTAAGACTGCTATCAATATACACCATTTCACTGATGAAGGTATATTTCTGAAATATTCTGAATCTTTCAGCCTCATCTTAATTAAATGTAGTGTGGATGTAACCTCTGAAATAAGAGTAATATATAACTTTTTACTGCAGACACAAGATAAGTACTTATTAATAGCCCAACTGAAAATTGTTTGGTTGGATCTGATTGGTTGTTCCTCACTAATTAGCTTGTAGACCAATGGTGAGGCTGTAGAGTTGGGTATATAAGGCAACCATTAGCTTGCACCACCGTGTTTGAATTTTTCAAACTCATCTTAGCTTAAAAATGCTGAGTACAGATCATTCCTGAATGCAGTTACTGAATTCTTCAGATCTATCTTTAAATCTCTGTTTTTTTTACCCAAAGGGCTGAAAAAAGAGTCCAATCCCAGTCTGTTTAAAGGACAGAATGGGGTGACAATTTAAATATTTAACACTTTTAAAAAAAACATATTTTACCAAAAAATATCAAAGGGTTTGATGATAATTGGGGAAAGCTGCATTGTTTACATTATCAAAGGCAGTTAATGGCAGTTATTCCTTGGAATACATGTGATCTGGAAGTTTATTTTGTTAGCTAGTGAGTTACATTGCCAATATAGCCCATATTTTTTCTCCATTATGTTTAGATAAATTATTCATAATAGTATTATATAAAAAAATATAATTGTTTACTGTTGGTGTGCCTTGAAATTCACATTATTGGCACAAAATTGATAAGTACTAGAATTCACAATAGCAATTTTATAAAGCCATTGTACTGCTCCTGGCTGTTTAGAAAATTACTCTCAATGATTTTTGTTCTTGCAGTGGACAGATAAAAAAGGTGTGAAGCTCACGCTTCCTCATGTCTAAGACTGTGCAGTCTTCACTTGTTTGAGGAAGATCTTCCAGTGTACAGGCACCTTTAAACAACAGCCCCTCCTTATTAATATATCCCAGACCTCACTGTCCCCTGTGATTCTATCTTTATGAATATGACCCAAACCTCACTGTCCCATTATTGTAGCTTTATGAATATATCCCAAACCACACTGTCCCATGTGACTCTTTCTTTATTAATATATCCCAGACCTCACTGTCCCGTGTGACTCTTTCTTGATGAATATATCCCAAACATCACTGTGCCCTGTGACTCTTGTTAATTCTACACAACAACAAAAAATTAAATAAAATAAATAACTAAAAATCCTGATCATCCTTTTGTTGTGCAGCAGTTTGGGAGAAAAAGGACAGCTTTCCTCCCAGCAACATCTGACACCTCCTTAATCCATTTCACCCCTGCTGGAGTGGGGGGGGGGGGGGGGGGCAAACGCGCCAACAGCAGCAGCACCATCAGCAGCAGCCGCAAGACAAAAACAAGACGGCCACTTTACCCCCACCGCCGTCCCTGATGTCTGCCGTTAACAAAACACCGCGGAGCGCTCTGATAGTCGAGCGCCTTTAATTTTGTGCCCCTAGGGGGGGCTAAAGGAGGCGACCTAATTGGCATGCGCGTGTGGAGGCTGGCGTGCCACGCAGGTGGGGGGGTGGGGGCGGGGGGGGGGATAAGAGGTCTGTTCTCCGGGAGCCCTGCATGTCTCTGGACCGGGACAGCTGTGTGTGTTTCTATCATGCTCAATATCACTCAGCACTCTGCCCGTCCCCCAAGGCTGCAATTATTCACTCCGGCGTGTATTTATAGCGCCCCCTGCCCCCCCCCCCAATCCCCCCCCTCTCCATGCGAGCGCATGCATGCCGCTCGTTACCGTGGACACACACGTTTTAAAGCTGCCCAGACAGACACGCGCCTTTTCTCTTTTTTTTTCCTTCTTCCTTCGATGAACCGGCCCGTTCGATTGGACGCTGAGGGGCACGCGAGCGCATTCGATTCGTTAGCCCGGGCGCTGCCGCCGGAGCTCGTCTGGCAGGGGCTGGCCGTCGCACTGCATGCTGGGATTGATCGACCTGCGTAATGCTATCCCATACGCAAGATGACTTCTAGACAACTAAAGTCTGACAAACTCTTACAGTTAACAACAATCTGTCCTAAATCATGGGTTTTTAGTCTTAATGGTGCATCATAAGATTTTGAAAACATTGAGAATTATGCAGCTTCACACATCATAAGATTCTGACAGGATTATTTTGGAGATTTTTTTTTTTAGCCCTCCTCTTCCTGTCGGAAACTCACGACAGGTGTGCTGATGTCAGACAAAATCCCTGTCCGGGTGGGATTAGTTTCACTCGGAGAGGTCAGATCACTGAACAGTTCATTTGGTCAGATACTGTAATTTTGTAATTTTCAGACCGTGAAATCGCTTAAAATATCCCATGTCTAGTGTAAAGCCAGCATAAGATCAGGTGGTGTGTTCCCCTTTCTCTTCAAACACAGCCAAACGTGCCACAGGTTTAGTTAGCATAAAAAAGTTCATGCTAACATTGGGGGGGGGAGGTGGGTTGACGTGGCAGAGCCTGGTGTGCAGCAGAAACGATAGAGTAATATAGTACAATATGAATATTAATATTAACCAGTAACATTATTAACCAGCACGCAAACAATGAAATCACCAGCTACAGCACCGTGGTCGGGTGAGAGGAGGTAATAATCCGGGTAGAGTGAAAGTAAAGATCGAATTAGTATGCAGGGAAAAGTTTTTTTTACTACTGACAGTGGGGCACTGTTGTTCGAATGCGGAGCTCTGTTGCAATTTAAATAGGCCTTTAGAGGCCTTGTTCGATACTCTGACAAATAGGCTTTTTACAAACAAATTTGGGCCAGCTTTCTAGATTTTATTTTCTCATTATTTATGCACCCTTTCCCTTTTGTTCCAGTAATAGCCAAACCCCATTATATTGTGTAAATAACTAAATGGCCAAACACTTGAATAAATTCATGAGTCAAAGTTATGGATGAACCCCTCAGGCTGACTAATGGCATAGAGTCCCGTGCTTTTTTCCCGAGCCGGGGAAGGATCTTCTGCAACAGTGATACACAAATGATCCTATCCAACAAGCATGTCCTTTGAAAAACAAACATATATACATCATTTTTCCTTAGAAACAGGAAGATATCAAACTTTTATTTTAAAGTGGAGAAATGAACCTTATGTCGGTGCTTTTGAAAAAGTCTTCCGTAAAAAGCCATCCTTTATTCCTGGGGGTACCTCCTCGACTTGACAGGGCAAAAGAGCCGCAATCAAAAAATGATGGATGTGATGTCAGTTTGTGAGATGGACCATGTATCACTTCAAGCGCTGCTTTTCATTGCCCCCCCTTAATGAATTACACAGCAGAGTCATACCCTGCTTTAATAAGTTTGCCAGAGAAACAGGCCTCTTCTGTCTCCCCGAATACAACACAAGGCGTTTGATTTTATTACCGTACTGCAGGTGTGATATTATCCCTGTCACAGACGCTATTAAAGGAATGGCTGTGAATGTAAATACTGTCATATGGAATATAATAGCATGGCTTTTATAGAGTGTATTCACTTCTCGGGGGTGTCTCTGAGGTTGGAAGGCTGGTGCTTGCTCTTGTGGCTTCTCTGCACTTAAACCTGTTGCTTCTGACAAAAATGAAAGCAGTTCAAGTCCAAGAAACACTTCTCTATGTCGCCTTCTTTTACAGGCAATATTAGAGAATGGCATGAAAACCATGCTCCAGTCTGCTAACACATAAATACATAAATCTGTGATTAAGGAAATCATTCCTTAATTACCAGTGATTTAACATAGATTATTTTTATGTCAGGTCCTCCTTGCAAATGAGATTTTGATCTCAGCTGGGTTTTTTCCTGGTTAAATAAAGCTTAAATAAAAATAAATAAATAAAATTTAGAATTTATATCACTGGATATTTAACTACAGATCTGTCCTGTATGACTTGATTCCACAGAAGCAGCAAGTGACAAAACGGAGGACTGGATTCAGTTAACATTTGTCATTAATTGTGACTAGTGAAAAGCAGGTTTTACTTTTTCTTCACAAAAACAGTTTGGTAACGGTTTTATTTGCCAATTCAAAGGTGACCGATGAAGTCTCTAAACTGGGCACTTGATTTTATTTATTTAAGTTCTCAACAAATGTTGCTGAAATTAAGGTCCGACCTGATCCAAAGTACAGAACTTGCTGTGGTCCTCAATGGCCAACTGAGCTCCTCAGGCACATTTCAGCAACCGGTCAACCAATCAGGAGAATCTACACCAGGGATCTCAAACTCCTCAAAAACTTCTGGAGGGCCGCAGTCTCTGCTGGTTTTTGTGATTTCCTTTCAATCAGCAGGCAATTTAGGCCAAATTAGGAAACAAGGTGTGCAGACTCTTTGGTCAATCATTGACTTATTGTATGCATCTAATTACAGGAACACATCATTACATTCATTCATTACACATACTCATTACAGCCATTTAGCATTTCGGTCATCACAGGCATTTAGCAGACACTCTTATCCAGATTGACTTGCACAACCTTTTTTTTTTTAAATCATTTTTTACATAGAAGCAATGCAGGTTAAGTACCTTTGCTCAAGGCCATGACGGCAGTGACCTACCTGAGAATATAACCTGCAACCTATGAGCTCCCCAACCACTATACTACACTACTACCACTTATGTACCCCTTATAACCTCTCCATCTTGCCTCGTGTAACCTCCTGCCCACTGGCTTTCTGTCCTGTGCCAACCTGCCTAAATTCATACTCATAACACCACCTTCGAAACACCCTTCGCTGGCGTCCGACATGCTGCCAGCATTCAGTTATGTTCTGTCACACTGGCACACCAAGCTGTGAATGGTACCGCCCCTTCCTACCTCCAGACAATAATTACGGGATGCTGTCCAACCAGATCTCTCCATTCAGCATCCTCCCACCAGCTGGCTGTCCCATCTCTCTCCTCCAGCTCCCAGCATCCTCTCCTCACAGCCCCACCCCCCCACCCCCACTTCACACTGTCCTCATCCTCACGACAGTGGGACAAACTTTCCCCGATCAGTCAGGAAAGACCAACTTACTGGCTGTGTTCCGCAAAAAAAAAATCTCAAAACACACCTTTTCAAATTATACCTCAAAGGTTTCTATTAAACTCACTGTTTCTATCTATGAGAAAACGACTCAAAAAAACCCCCCCTCCTATCCTTTCATCTCCCGAGTCTTAAGGCAAACACTTTGAAGGTGGAACTTACATGATTGTGACTGTACATATCTCCCGCTCGTATGGTGTTCGCTTATCATGTGAAAAACACTTTTGTAGGTCGCTCTCGGCCAAATGATTAAATTGTAAATTGCAAACCTTAATTTAAGCCCATAAGGCCCATCTCTGCAGTATCTCGCTGTACCATAACTTCACTCCGTTCCAAATTGTCGGGTCCTGTAGCTGAAACCGTTGTCTTTTCGGAAATGTATTTATTTTTTAACGCACACCTTCTCAACCCGGGTGACAGTGATGAATATTCCGCGGCACTTGAGCCTCTCCAACCCCCAGGGATTACCTTCTTTTCTCTGCCTCATATTTCATAATCCTATCTTAATTCACAACAGGTAACACAATTGACGCAGACTCTGACAAGCCTTTTTAGCATTGATCGCACGGGCAGAGCATTACCACGAGACCGCGAAGCCCGTTTATTCAGTCAAACTGCAATGCATCACCTGGAAAGGGAAACATTCATCTGTTTCAAGCGGCGGCCATCTTTCTCTCTCCTCCATGTTTCCTGTATTTTTTTTCTCTCTTTCTCTCTCGTGTCTGTTAGTTTATTTCAGTTATCTCATTGAGTGAGTGTCTTTCGCAGTGGACCTTAATTGCTGTGAGTTCTCTCTGCGATTGAGGCACCGCGTGAAATCAGACGAACGTGACAGTGTTCGGTCGCCGCCCCACAGCGATTTTTTGATCTGGCCCACAGATGACACGAATCCGGGGGAGGCGGAGTTTGATGAACGCAAATGGACGGGCGGAGATGGTGCGCTGACAAAGATACGCATCTTGACATTTAAATGGCAGCAGCCGTGACAGGGGGTCAGCGAACATTGTGACAGTGACATCACCCGACGCCCCCATCTCCCCCACCCCGCCGCTGACATCAATCGCACGCGTCTCTTCAGCTTCCTGCCCCCTGGCCCCGGAGTTACGCCGTTAGAAACATAAACGCAGAAGGCCTGTAACGGCCGTCCTCTGGACGCGGAGGAGGCTGGCGCCCGCGTCGGCTCGTTACGCGAAAGAGTCGTCGAAGCGGCGCACGGCGCAGCTCGGCTTCGAAAACCAACTGCCGCTTTGATGATGTCATCCGCATCCGATGTTCATCGCAGGTGCTGAGAAACAACTCCCCGGGGGGCCACGCTCAAATTTGAGCAGCTCTTTGGAATTCTGCAAATTCGCCATCATAATTTTTAAGGGCTCTTGCCGTCTCACGTGATGTGTCTTGCCATTAACTTCGTAATTCACTATGGATAAGGCGATCTGCCAAACAAATAACTACATAATTCATATATGACTTTGTATATTACATATTTGTTGATCACGCTTATTCCAGTAGAAAGATATGAAGGGTGTAAATACCAAATACATCTGGGATGAGCAGCGGCATATGTACATATCTAAGGCTTGCCACCTGGAAATAAAACCCTTTTAAAAACGCATTGACGATACTACAAAGAACTCAAAGGCATCGTTTTATCCCTTGTTGGTAATGACGGTTTAATTGCCTCAGTAAGCGGCTAAAATAGCTCGATGTGGCACGACACTCGCGGGTTAGCGATGCCCCCCCCCCCCACCCCCCATTCCATCTGACAGTGATTGCATTGTTGTCTTGTTTGACTAGAAAAGCAATTAGCTCACGAGGCGACACCGCCATCTCTGAAATTGTCTCTTCATTGGAAGCCGGAATGTTGATGGTACCACATTCCGATGGCGCCTCTCTCTTCCCGGGTTCACCTTGACCTGCCTGGCCCACAGCATCCTGCCGTGACTCGAGTGGGAATGACTGGAATTGTTAGCGGAAGCCGTGTGTAATTAGAAACACTGCAGGTTGTTGCTCTCTCTCTCTCTATCTTTCGCTCTCTCTCTCTCTCTCTCTCTCTTTTTTTTTTATTGAGGGGGGAGGGGGTGTTTAGTCATTGATTTCAATCAGCGGTCCTTGCTGCATATTATGATGCTTGAGAGGGGGAAAAAAGGACAGGAATGAAAGCGCTCACTCAAAATTCATATGGAGCATTTATTCAGTTAAGTGTTAAGTCAAAGAGTGTCATCCAGTTCCTTGGATGTGCAGAATAAGCAATAAGCAAGTATTCATTTTTACTCGGTTATGTTATAAATACAACTTGCTTGATTGGGCACACAAGTGATTTGTAAATCGAATGTAGCTGATGATTTCATGCATGCTTGATTCGCGTTCAAAGAAAATGCTTTGGCATGGGAAATTGCATGAAAATAATCATGGTCAAATACTTAAACTGCAATTGATATACATCCACAGAGCTTTAAAAAAAAAAACATAAAACTCTCTTTCTTATGCATTTATTGATTGAGAGATCGGGGGTAACAATCCAAACTTCACAGAGATTAACCAGAACCAAATTTGCAAACCTCTGCCCTAAATCGATAATTTATTATTATTTTAAACTATTTATCATAATTTAACCAAAAACCACATCGACATTTTGTTCCACACTTGGTGTTCATCAAGATTTCAGGCCGGCTTTCCCTCTTCCTAGATTTTATGTCATTACGGGCATGAGGTTTAGCACTTAACCATAAAGCAGAGCCTAGGGAGATTTGGTTTGATTTCATCAGAAATAAAAAGACTTGCGCTTAACCTCGTTTCAATCACACACCGCACGTGTCCCGTAAAATCGGTTCCGGCGGTAAAGGGTGTTTGATTGAATCCGACCGCGGTTACTGAAGGACTCGACGCCGCGACGGTGTCACACTGGCTCGGATCGACAAACGCTTAGATCCTCTGGGCCAGCCAGAACAGTCGATGAGCCAGCGAGAAGCCCCTGTTCTCACAGGCACCCCATAGTGTGTTTCTCTCAGGCGCGACCTTCACTGAGCGAACTTCAAGGTCGAAAACGTGCCGCTCAACACAAGTACTAAAAGCCGAACTGTTTTTACACTTTTTTTTTGGTTTTGTATTAATGGCGGGCATGGTTGCTCCTCCAGGACAAGCACCTGCTTTCTTGAACATCCACAGAGTGACACATACCCAGAGAGTTTTGTCCCAAATGTTGTTTTCTTCTTCATTAGTCATTGAGGAAAATAAAATGTTTTGTTAGCTTCTTCCTCTTGCCATTGCTATGTCACTAACTCACTGAATCACGAAACACGAGCATACGCACTCAGGTCAAATATGATGTAATAGAAGTAAATGCACAATATAAAGTTTGTTTCTTAATGTTAATCAGTAATACTGGAATTTTAAAACACCGGCAGCAGTGTGTTTCTCGTTGGCGTAAATGGGAAAGTTAAGCAAAGAAAATGAATCTGTGTGATATACTCTACAATCCAAGCATCGGACTGGGAGGACCTTTCTGAACTGTCTTATGCAGGGTCTATGAGGAGGAAAGGGTAACACTGACCTACTCATTAAAAACTGACTGCTGGACAAGTTGGTGCCAGGTTCGGAGGGGCAAAGGGTCGGGTGGCCCTGAAATAATTACATTGGGGGGCACTGCTGGTGGATGGTAGGGCGGTCAGTTTAAACTCTTCCTCTGTCAGACACACACACACACACACAATAATAATATTGTAAAGTGCATTTTTAAAAGCGCCCAATCATAGCTACCTGTGTCTGTCACGGTGACTTTAACTAGTTCTTTTTTAAGTCATTTTTGTAATGACAAATTAATTAATCAGCTCACGTGAACTGAGAAAACAGACATGCCCGTGTTTATAGGTCAGTAGGCAACTGCAGTTTTTTTTTTCTTTTTTACTTTAAGAGTTGTCATGTAGCTATACAGTGTTCCTTGTGTGGTGAATTACTGTCTAAAAACTACCATCATTCGCTGCTAACTGTGTTTATCGTACATTTGAGAAAGTGGGAAGACAAACTTTGGCTCAGGTCTCCTCGCGTCGTGAAAATAGTTTTGTTTCATGTTTATTTGTGGAATTTGCTTGCATTCTGGAATGGATATGCCATATTTTCCCTTTGGGTTCATCGCATGTTTGGCTTAATTGGTTAAGGTCAGCAAAGCTGTTTGGCCAAAGTTTTTACTATTCGTTTTGGACTAGTTGGCTAGCTAGCTAGCCTGATGGTTACTAACAGTAGGCTGTTCAGTATATGATGGTTCTGAGGTGACAGAATCTGCATTTTGCAGCAGAAGCAGTTCCCTGTCATATCACTGCGCTCCTCGCAATACATGATTAGTGTGTTTATGCCAGGTACATAAAACGGTAAAAGACAATAGGTCACCAGTGGAAATCATGAACGCTCATCTCTGTGGATAGGTCATTATTGGGCAGTAGTGTAGTATATTGGGTAAGGACCTGGTCTTGTAACCTAACGGTCACAGGTTCGATTCCCAGGCAGGACACTGCTGTTGTACCCTTGAGCAAGGTACTTAACCTGCATTGATTCAGTATATATCCAGCTGTTGTGTAAGTCGTTCTGGCTAAGATAAATCCAGCTGTTGTGTAAGTCGCTCTGGATAAGAGCAGCTGCTAGATGCCTGTAATGTAATGTAATGTAATGTCATTGCTGAAAAACCTGCAACCAGCCATTTAGATACAGAAGCCAAAAAATAAGATAAAAAAATGGACTGCTGGGAGTTACTTCAGTAGGACCTAGAGGGAGAACAGCAGACACATTTAAAAGAAGGTGCAAAGACATAAGGTGTGAAAGAGAACGATGCTTTTAATAAACTAGCCAGACAGAGCAGAGACAGCTGGGTCTGTGCTTTATGTGTGAGGAGCGCTTGAGGCGTGGGGCTGTGCATGTAAACACTGTGATTCAGGGTCTCTCATGGCACTGAAAAAAGGGGGGGAAGGTATAATCTGAATATGTAAATCAATATAATGCAAGTTATTAAAAACATGGAGCCCAACGAAAAGTTAGGGAAAATGGAAATATTCAGCCCATACTGAAATATTGCACATGTACTAGCAATGTGTGGGTAGTTTATACATGCAGCGAGCACCTTTAAAATGTGTTTGCAGATGAAGCGTGTAGCTGCAGAACACCTTTTTACATCATCTTTACTTTAGTTTTGTTTTCTCACGAAAGGCTGAATATCTTCAACTTCCCGCGGTGATTTTCCTGAAAAGCCAAAGTGTCCTTTGAAGTGTCATCTTCAGCAGGAAAGGTCAAACGAATACCCAGGGAAAACCCACAGTCGTACTGCGTCTCAAGAGATCGTTCTAAAGCAGTGGTTTGCAGCCCAAATCTTACAGTGTTTTTTTTTCTTTTCAGTTTCGCATTTCCTCCGGTGACCCTGCGGTTTAAATGGACCATTTCACCAGTTTCCACCTCATCTTCACCACAGGGAAAATGGCTGCTACTGCAATGTATCCTAAAACATTCCTCTCCGAGATTCTCTTTGTTCTTCGGGGGTAATCACGACTGAAAGTACTTCAAAGCCGCAGCAAATGAACCGTTTTTCGAGAAAGAAACACTACAAAAACCCGACGATGTCCACTTTTCCGTCTCCGTCGTCCTCACCGTTGTAGGGCGCGATTTGAAGCGAACACATCAACACTTTTGAAGTCTTATAATAGAGTAGATAAGGAGTGTGCGCGCCTGCAAATATTTGAATGTTTTGTCACAAAAGAAGATGTAAATGTCTGTAAAGCCAGCCAGCATATTCTCAAATATGCCATTCTTAATTATACATAAAATGCAGACTAATGGCTTTTGTCGCATCATAAATTAACTGGGTATGAATATGAAAAATGACTGTCTCTGTAGCAGTACATACGAAACCTCATAATCTGGCATCCAGGTGGAAGGCAGGATGTGTTTGTCTTGGCATGTCCGTGCAGAGTACTGCTGGATAATATAAAAGCATTTTTTTTTTAAAGAAGCTAGGCAGCCAATCACTGGTAAGAACAATAGACTTACTCCTCCAGGACAGTGCGATGGGAATTATGTGATGCTAGAGGACCCTCATAGTAATTGAGATGGTTGACAGGAACTCAATCGATGGTCGTACATAACTTTGACTCAAAATTAAAGGCAAGTGTTCTTTGTCTTCAGTTGAGTGAGATTCAGCAATCACCGAACTGAACTCAGTGTTGTGTAAATCAACGTTAGGTATGACTGTTGACTGAATCCAGGCCTCTGTTGGTATTCAGCCATGACTACATGATGGTAGGTAATTATTGGAGGTGGCTACTGGCACGACAGACCTCACCAGTAAAAAAGGGCAAAAATAAAATTTTATGAAACCCCGCTTGTTAGCAATCTCCTTTTTAGGATTCTGTTTTTGAATATATGCAAAAAATAAATCAGCAAATTTGTTGACAAGGTAAACCCATATTTGAGGATTGTGGGAAGTCATTTTTAAACATCGCTAGTAGTCTCAGTTCATATTTTACTGTTGCAATACGGGAAAATGTATTCTGGTATTTGAGAGAGCCGGTAAGATGTAGTTCATGGTTTAAATTCAGCTTCAGTGTGGATGAGATGTGGAGGTTATCTTACACAGAGGTGACATCTAGTGGCTACCCCACAAGAATGTTGAGCATGAAAGGTGTTTCACATAAATTACATTTTCTTTTCATGTCCAACAAATGAACAGTCACTGTCCCAAATCCAAAGAACGCTCACTGTCGGATATGTTGCGCTGTTCTAAACAAACACTAAGCAAATGTCTGTCCAATTCTGCTCGCCCATTAGTTCACAAGCAACGAAATGATACATATAATGTTCAGATAAAGGCAAAGGGCAGTATGTATAGTCGTTTTTGTTTATTTAATTGCTTGCTGCTCTGCATACGATTAGCCTACCTTCTGCTTTTTAAAAGCGGACGGAAAATGAATCGGACTTTCTCGCCGCTGTTGCGGGGGCATGCGTCTGAATGACGCCACGGTTTTCCCTCGCTAATGAAGGCAGTGATCCCTCCCGCGAGGAAGGGAGGGAGGGTGATATTTCAGCCTGTCTCCGCGGCTCGCTGCGGGACGCTAGCGCGCGCGAGCTCGTCTCGGCAGGTGCTCACGGCTCAGAGGCCGCGCGGAGGCGGGGGAACGATGGGTGAAACACCCAAGATGGCGACCCCGCCAGTCTCGTCCTGGACGAGTCTTCGGGAGAAAGGTGTGGGGGTCATTTCTCTGTCGCACCAGGAAGCAAATTGGGGGCCATTTCTGCCCCCCGGTTTATTTTAAGCTTTCCTGAGACGTGAGCGCGCCCTGCCTACTGTAGGAATTGTTCCCTTTTTGTAAGTAAGACTCGTTGTTCCAAAGTGCAGGTTAATAGCAATTTAGTAACAAAGCAAAAAATAGAATCTGTCTACAGTATGAAACATACCGGCAGGTCAATTACAAAATAGTGTTGTGTGGTTACATGCTTTTGTACCCCACACTGGAAATAAAATTCAGGTTCCTGTACCTCAGTGGGTGGCAGGTAAACAACTGGACATTGGTTACAAATGTATGTGGTGTGGATGGTAACCAAATGGTCATTGTCACCAAGGTATGCTAATTGAACCCTATCACCCCCATTAATCACACTGGCCTCACCCTGGTGATGCCATCTACATGGGGTTTTGTGTCTGAACCCCCTCCCCTGGATAATCGAGTTAGGTTGATTGTATTAGGTTGATTGTATTAGGTGACCATCCAGAATGCTGAAGCAGGTATTGCATCTTTCCTTACACTGCTCTTTGCTGCATGTAAAGGAGCAGCAACTGTTTTCAAAATTAAACTGCACAGCTGGGAACCTTTTCCAATCTGTAAACGCTGTGAATGGTATTCAAAGTTATTCAATCATATGTTTTCTCTTCCTCCTGGCCTGCTATTAAAATGATAAATACATGTATTGTTATGCTAGAATTTGTCACTGCTTGTTTCGGTGAAAAAACATTAACCAGTGAACTAATTGTGTGGAATGTTGTTTTAGCTTAACAGACATTATTTGAAGAAATTTGCAATGCTGAAGTACTGTCACGTAGTTTCCATTAATTAAGCATAGTAAAGACTGTGGTGTGGGGATGGCTGGTTTAAGCAGCCACACCTGCCCTGGGTCAAGTTAATTAGACCTGGGCAATTGGATAATTGGTTGAGAATTAGATAATTGGCCAGGCTAATTGGGCCCAGGAACAGGAGTGCCTGCACCTGTGCGTAGTGAGGTAATCACTGCGCACAGGTTAAATCTGCCATCCCCACCCACACCAGGAGGAGCCTCTCTGTCATGACAGTGTTTTAGATCTGCTCACTTGGCTATAACATCTTGCCAAACCCTTGCAAATAAAATCTGGACTGTTGGAACATCTTCTCCCTGTGTCTCTGTGCTGGAGGGCCCCAAGGAAAGCCACTTCGGTGGCCTGTGGCAGGTGTGTTTGCCACAAAGACATTTACTTTGGATGCTCTGGTCACTGACCTTGCTCAACTGACAAATGGCTCAGTCTGACTTGGGAAACCACTCCACTGACCATGGATTTAGGGCCCCATGAAATGATCTCACATTGGACCCCTCCACCACAGGCCACCCCCCATCCATGCACAAAAATCCATGAGGGCTCCTGTCAGTCAGTTAGGTCCCTTGGAATCATCCTAACCGCCACACCCGCCACCCCATACAGCACCCCTGGTCTCAAGCCCAGTTCCTTAACCCTTAGAAGAGTAGGTTTTTTGGAATGTTTTCTCAAAATTCTAAGTCAGTGTTCTAGAACTCCAGTGCTTTCACTTACCAGTAATGACTGTTACATCACCATTAGAATGTTCAGTTAAGAACACTCTAATCGCACATCTGTGATGGTGCACCTGAAAGGGTTAACCACTACAACACGGCCACTTCATGTCTTTCGCAGCAGGTCTCAGTCTTCCTGTCGGAGAGGGAGCGCTCCCCTCCCCCCCCCCGAGCGTGACAGGAACAGAGTCCCGCAAACACAGGGCCGCGCCGTTGGACACAAGCAGGAAGATGCTCTCTCTGTCAGCCCAGGCAAAGCGGGGGACGATGAGAAACGACAAGAGAAGCCGGTAAAGCTTGTTAGCTACACCGCTACCTGTCACAGGGAGGCTCACGGGCCAGTGATGAGAGAAAGAGAGAGAGAGAGAGAGAGAGAGAGAGAGAGAGAGAAAAAAACGATTGGTGGCCTTTTCAGAAAGCGACGTCAAGTCTGAACGGGGGAAACGAGGAGAAGTCATAAGCCCCCAATCCCCCCCCCCCCCCACACTCGCCTCCCCACTCCCCTCCCCAGTCCTCCCCCCGCTCCACTCCCCTCCCCCAAGCATTCACAATTTGCAGAAACACACACTGTATGGACCGGCTGACCTCATCATCCGCCGGGCTGGTCCGAGCCTCGGCTGCGTGAGAATGAAATGCCGCGCCTGTCGGAATCGGCTGCACCCCTCGGCTTTCAGACAGCGCTGGCGGACGCGCCGGCTCATCCGCGTTATAACCGACACGGACGGGAAAACCGTGTCACCGACGGCAACGTTCCCCCCCCCCCCCCCCCCCCCCCCCCGACTGGCGGTGCTTACTGGAAATTAGGGAGGAGAAAGTTTTCGGGTGAATCCGTGGGCACGTGTACATCATAGCACAGCAGAGTCACGCTGTAGACAGGTTGCCTTTGCATCTCTCCTTACACTGTTTTAGCTAATGTAAAGGGTGGAGAGCACGTGTGTGTCAAGATGCCAGATGCATTTTTGGATTTTGCAAGAGCAGAGGTATTTCAGTTTAAATGCTCTTCTCATGATCATGATTTTTTTCTGTGTCTCAGTCAGAAATTATTTTTCCCACAGTCAACCCTGCGCCAACTTTTCATAAATAGGTTGGAGTGTTTTTTTTCTTCTCCTAAGGTATAATTGAACATATCTATGAGCGGAGGCACCTCATTGAATTTCTGCGCGAGTGGGTTACCCTGCTGTCTAAACCTCGGCGTCCTCTCGTTCACCCCGAAAAGCGCTCCCCGCCCGCCCCCTCTCCCCCTTTCATCCGCCTCTGCAGACGCGCGGAGAAGATGACAGCTTTTCAGCGACACGCCGCACGGAGAGGGGAGGAAGAAAAAAAAACAGAAAAGGGAAACTTTTTGAAATTCCTGTCGACGGATGTCACGGATGGCATCAAACAGACTGAGCCGGGTGAAAAACGCCGAAATCTCGCAAAAGCTCTCTCCTTTTGTGAGCCCCCCCACCCCCCCTCGGTCTCACTTAGCGGTGGCTTAGACACGACCAGTTGACGCCGATAAGCTGTAAAAAAAAAACGATGGGGAGAAAGAAAAAAAAATCACTGATTTTTTTTATTTTATTTTATTTATTTTTTTTGGAGAGAGATCAAGGGACGCGGCGTCGCGCGACGCCGCGTTGATTCCAGCAGGTGGGCGGCGGTGCCGAATCGAGTCGGCCCGTCACGGAATCCGCCGTGTCGGGCCTGGAGATTTGGCGCGCGGGGCGCGTGCAATATTGCCTATTGTGCGTCCTGCGGGGGCGGAGAGCCCGACGGCTTGTGAAGGCATAATCTAAAACCAGCCCCAAGAAGAGGCTCGGGGAGATTAGCGCTCGACGCTGGCTGTCCTGGCCTTTTATAAATCCCATTATCCAGCATGCCTCTGCATTAATGCCCTCCATTACCGTGTGGGTAACAGACTTGGGGCCTGGCAATGCGTCGGCAAAGGTAATGCGAGCAAACCTTTTTCAGTCGGAGGCACCTCCTGTTGTTTTGTGGGCTGTCGGCAATGAGGTGAACTATTACCAATTATATGCTTATGTGCTGGAGGGGTTGGGGGGGTGGGGGGGTTGGGGAAGGGTTCAGACCATGTAAATAGATGCGACAGACATCGCAGTGAATGTTATACAGGGCAGGTGGGGGCAGGTGGGTGTCCAGGTAAGGGAGCCAGCGCACGTGGTAGCCTACACGATTCGGATGCGCAAGGCAGATTTTCCGAAAAGAAGCAAGTCACATGACAGCTACGGCGGTGAAGAGTCCCCAGTCAACCCCCCCTTCCCCCCCCTCCCCCCCACCCCAACCGCCTCTCTTAACCACCCCCCCCCCCCCCCAGAAAATGGGATATAAAACAATGCCGACACACACTGAACCGAACGCCGTGTCCCCTAACTGAACTCGCGATGCTGCGTTTTCACACTTCTCCTCGGGGAGAGTATTCAAATTGGCAAGAGCGCGCAGACACTGAATAAGCAGACGCAGGCTTTTCGGATTGATTTGTGGAATTATGCTCATTTGACGCCGAGGGTGCCGTCCTTTTTTTGTGTCCCTCTGTTAGAGTTTCTCCGGAGTCCCACGGTTCAGTGCATGCTGTGTGACATCATCGCCTTCACTTGCTGACAATAGCTGACAATATTGAACTTTTAAAAAAATCACACTTGCTGTATTCCCTTACCTTGTTTCAATTCATTTTTTTACTTTGAATTGTTAGATAAGTGTGCAATTATATCACAACACTGGATTCCGTAAAGAGAATAATTGGGATAAATTGCTTTTATGATCTGGAGAAAGAACATTGCAATAAATAAATAAATAAATAAATAAATAAATACAAAAACATTCAATGAAGTGTGTGAACGTTAGTGTGGCAATTCAATTTAGGTGCTTAAGCAGAAACCAAAATGACAACCAAAGTGGCATTTACGGAATAATGTCAGTTTACAAAGCCTTGCAGAAGGTTTTTTTTTTTTCTTTCTTTCTCATTACTGGAGCTAAAGTGATGCCAACGTTATTAACGTGGCTGCGGGACGTTTGATTTATGGGATGCGGTGTCGGGAGGATTCCCCAATGTCGGATGAGTAATCACAAGCATCCGCGGCGGGTCGGTTAGGCGTGGGGGTGTCACAGGGGGGCACGCCGAAAGATCTTTTCCGTCTCTCGCCCCAGAGGCGCGACTCGTTCCGACTTCCGGCAGGCGGTAACTTTGCTTTGCCCGGAACGCCGGTCGAAATCGTCCTCAAAGATACTCAACTAGTAAACATGACCACAAAGGCGTTGCAACAGAGAGGGGCTAATCGTATCCCGTACATCTTTTCTGTTGTTTGAGTAAGTGGGATAGCCTTCAGGATTAGTATGTAAAACATTATGAAGTTGCCCACTATCTTCCACTTAGCATTACAGCAATACTAATAAAATAAATTCCAAAAAAAAATTTTTATTGAACTTTTCTTTCTTCCTTTCTTCCTTTTCCCTCTTTGTTTCAACGTCGAGTTGACAGAATGATTCACGGAAAAGTCTTTCAGATCTTGGTTTCTGATTGTTTTCTGCCCTACATGAATCACTATTAAAACTGTATGTAACTATTTTGAAAAAAAAAGTTTGGGAGAACATTATAGTTTGCGTGACTTTTTTAAAGTTAGCTGATTAATGAACTTTTCTAAGGGCTTGTTTTATTGAGTGGACTCTAAACTCCAGGTGTCTCACACACCACTTTTTCATGCTTTCAGTTTTAAAAAGTGATATTAAATGTTCTCAAAAGCTCTGCAGTATTAGAATTTTGTGGTGAAATGATCCTTATATTATCTGAACTTTGACCTCTGCGCTTAGTCACTCTCATAGAACAGCACAATGCAACTGAATGTCAAAGCAGTAGCTCCAAAAATAGCTCTATTTTTTTTTTCTCTCAATGTGCAACTTTTGCCCTCAGGTAAAAATATTTAGATTTTATTTAATCCATTTCTATAAAAACCATTGTCGTTTCAGCCGCATTGTCAGGCCTTCATTTTATTGCATCTTTTGCATAATTTTTACTGAGAGCAAGACTTGCACGTGTTCATTGATCAATTCTTTATATATTTTCTGGCTGCACCGGCTCACAGCCGGTTTGAGCATTGTCTCCTCCTCTTCTCTCCATGTAAACGATAAATAAATAAAATGCAAATTAATCGTTTTTTGAAGAGCACCCAAAAAAGTGAAATTTGTATGACACCACAATAGGTTATCTCAGAGATGTTATTTAAGTAGTGTTAATATTTAATGCATGTTGATATGTGTTAATAAAAGCATGTTCACACTGAAATATGCAGAGATATTTTTAATGCATTCCAAAAGTCACTGCAGACATTCAGAATGACACTATGCAATGTCACAATTGGATAGAAATGTAAAATCTTTTTATTTTTTATTTTTTTATTTTAGGTTTGTTGTTTTGAAGTTAAGGTTATATCTGAAATAGAAATGCTAAATTATTGTTGTATCACTTCCAGTTAGTATAAAAATTCACAACATGTTAAACATACAGTATTATCAGTTTTGGTTTGAGTACTTTTCTTTTTGTGATAGTCTTATATTGTCATATTTACTTATATTATATTAGATACCTGATGTATCAACCCATATCTTTGCTTAGCAAGTGGTCCAGGAAATAAGCACCCGGTAAATAATGAATTATTCAAAGTAACATGATTTTATTTTTTTAAGTGGCTCAAGAATATGTTCCATGTTTTGCATGAATCAATAACAAATATATTTTAATCCAGGAATTATGAAATTAATAAAATGCTTTTAAGATTCCTGCATGAATATACAAAGTTTACTTTTTTTTCTTGAAATCAATGACCCCATTCAAATTATTATAGCAACTTTAATTTGCATTTGTTTCTTAACAACTCACTGCTGGATGGTATGCAGAGTCTTTAAATGTGTTGAAGGTAATTCGGTAGTGTGGGTTTTTGTGTTTGTAAAAGTGAAAATAAATAGAAAGTCACCTCAAATACATCGAGTCAAAATGAGTTCACAGCTTTCTTCCACACTAATTTTTTATGCTCCACTTCACCTCTTGATTCCTGAGGCCTCTTCTGGTACATGTGGAAAATATATAGTGATTTTCATATGTAGAGCTACAATCAAATATATAAGTTTTTATCTATTATTATTATTATTGTTGTTGTTGTTGTTGTTGTTGTTGTTGTTATTGTTATTATTGTTATTATTATCACATAAAGTGGTCCAGTTACTTGAATTGTTTTTGTTTATTTTATTTAAATTTATTTAGAAACCCATTAGTTCAATTGAACTATTCTTCCTGGGTCCATACATAAGTACACCATACAAGTACCACATAATAATTGCATAAAGGTACAATGCAAATATTTTAAAAAGATAATTTAAAAATAATGAAAAATAATACAAATTTAAAAGAATTTTAACTTGAATTCAAAAAATGACAACAGTGTTTGTTGCACTTACATCTTGACTTGTCTTTTGAAAACCCGCATATCCCTGATTATTTGTACTTCTTGTGATAACCCCTGCCACAACTTTACAGCGCAATGCATAAATGTGCGCTTCCTGAACTTTGTTTTTGTCTTTGGTAAATTAAAGTTTTGTCCAGAGACTGCATATCTAGTTGTATAATTATGTCTTGTGTTACTGTAAGGTTGCAGCATACAAACTGCCTCGGCTAGTTCCACTGCTCAGTAAAGCAGATAACCACAGGACCGATGTGTGCTCCAAATGTATGAATATCTTTATTAAAATGTTTAGAGATTTGCCAAGAGAAAATGTAATGAGCTCATTTTAATGAAATAAATTGCAATTACAATTTAATTAGCAAACAGCAGAGTAGCAGCACATTTTTTAGTTATTTCACAAGTAATTATTTTGTAATTTGTATACACACATGCACGCACACGAGCACACACACACGCACACGCATACACACACGTACATGTTTTTAAAGAATGATTATGGGGCCCCCTAGTGGTCACAGGGCCCCTAGCAGGCACTTATGTCACTTATTGGGTCGACCTGGCTCCGCACTCAATGATCAAATGTCCCTAAACCCTGCAAATATAATGTGCTTTCGATGTTTCATTGTCAAGCTTCTGCGAATCTGGAACACTGTTAAGTGACCCTGTGGTGTAAGAACAGCGGTAGTGTAGCACAGTGGGTAAGGAAGGACACTGCCGTCATACCCTTGAGCAAGGCATTGTTTCTGTATGTATCCTGCTGTATAAACAGACGCAGTGTAAATGCTATGTAAAAAGTTGTGAAAGTCGCTCTGGATAAGAGTGTCAGCTAAATGCCTGTAATGTAATGTAATGCTATGCAAAGGAGAGGTTTCAAGTGCAGGAGTGTGCAGTGGTTTAATGGCATCATTCACGGCTGTGTGTACAGTCTGAGGGCTGTCTGAAACATTTGAGGCAGGGATGAATCTAGAAATTGTTTATTCATGAATTTTTTTTTTTTTTTTAAGGGCCACATTTGTGCATGCATGTGTATGCACACATACACTCCCCACCTCTGAAGGGGTCCCCTGGACTCACCAGTACTCAGGAAAGTGTTCCCTGTTGTACCCCTGTTGTAGCCCCGCCCCTTCCAATGTTTTCCCTCCTTAGCTCCGCCCCTTGATTTCACGCTAAGGTTCGTTGAACTCTGCTGGCTGTCTGAAAATCAGTTCTATCACAGGATGCCAAGACTTGAATGTTGTTGCTGTAATAATCTTTCTTGAGGTATGCTCTTCAAGTTCCTGCAAGGAGAGGTGGTGCTGGAGCTGAAAGTACTGCACTGCCCTCATGTGGGAAAAATAATTATTGTTTTAATTTGGAGGACACAACAAACAATTCGACTTGTACACTAGTGCAGTTAAATGCTGTTTGTGAATTAAAAATAATTAAGTAATATTTAACATTTTATATTAATACATTTTTTGAAAGTATACATTTTTTTTAATTCTCAAAATTGTATTCACGCTTATTGAGTCAAATCTTTGACAACTGTGCTCGAAACAACAGTGCAAAAATTGGTTGATTGACTGGTCTATCTCACTGTTAGATCCAGTTCTATTAATCCAATCTATATTTCTCCTTAACTTTGGCGCCAAATTGATTTCATAATGGAATTAAAAATATGTAAAGTTTATACACATGGTCATAATTACAAACTTATAAACAAATTATATACAATTAAACAGTGGAAAAGCAAACAGTGTATGGTAAAGCAAACGTCATAATCATTTATTTTTTAAAGAAGGAAATTACATTTGTTTTTGAGAAGGAAGGTATTTTAGCATTACCAGACACAACAGAGAAGACAATCTTTGTCTGAAAGGCAAGCGATAGTGTTAAATTATTTGCTTGTAATCCAAACTGTAAGCTGTGTTCTACCAAGGGATCTAAATACATTTATTATGCAGAGTGAACATTTCTCACAACGCCATCACTGTAAATGTAATGCTTCCTTCCCTTGTATAATTATAGCAAAGCTTGGGAGAGGAACATATCAAACTGATCACATTATTCCCCTGTGTCCTCAACACAGAGGTTTACTCGAGTGAATTGAATGAATTTAAATAAAACATGAATTTCCCATGCCCTCTACATCTTGTGAGCAAGCAGCAGGTAAGTCCTAAACCCTGACTTTCCAGCTTTCATCGTAGCTGTGCTTGCACAGAAGATAGAGACCTTGACCTCAAAATGATTCTACAGATCAAAGTACTTTCGATGAGACAGAAGTGACACTATATCAGGCAAGACTATAAACCGACGTGTTTCAGTTATCCGCAGTAGAGCTGAATTAACACTGGGCATTTTACATTACATTACATTTAGCAGACATTCTTATCCAGCGCAACTTACACAATTTTTGCATACCATTTACATTGTATCCAGTTATGCAGCTGGATATATACTGCAGCAATGAAGTTAAATACCTTGCTTAAGGGTACAATGGCAGTGTCTTAACGGGGAATCAAACCTGCAACCTTATTCATCCTTACTCATTATACTGCACTGTCACCTCACATACCCACACAGTAATATGCCACTGCAAGAGTTGGGTATGAGTTGACTGCAGACTCTGCTATGATTGGCTGACTGTCGGTCCTTCATCTTGCCCATCAGAGGCCTGATGGTTTCCTTTTGTAGTCTGGACCTTCCTGGGTTGACTGACTGTCTCTCTCTTGAAATGGCTGGTCTCACTGATCTCAGTCGGGTTTTCATTTGTATTAAACTCACATGGGTCCCTTTGTGGTTATCGATTGACATAGTTTTTTTTTTTTTTTTTTTACTTTTAAAAAAGAAATGTTAATGTGTAATCCAGCTGGAGTATCAGACTCTGAGTATCAGGTGAACTGTTTTCTGCAGATCAAACAGAGACTATCATACTACTGACCTCAAACTCCGGGCCAGCATTTCATGCTTATGCTGACTGGAGAAAGAATTCTTTATATTATCATAGACAGATTTTTAAATAATAAAAAAATAAAAACAAAGAACAATTTTCCATC
Organism: Anguilla pacifica; assembly: GCA_039654925.1. Classification (NCBI taxonomy): domain Eukaryota; kingdom Metazoa; phylum Chordata; class Actinopteri; order Anguilliformes; family Anguillidae; genus Anguilla; species Anguilla pacifica. The sequence goes on from CM077296.1 coordinate 49,726,109, forward strand.
AGACCCTATACAACCTCATGCAATGTATTGCCATTGAGCTGAAAATGTGTAAATTGGAGCTGTACCACACCATTTTATAATATTTGGAATAGCTTTTAATACACGTGTGCAAAATTGTCCGAAGCAAATATTTCAATATTATAGCTTTTTTTTTTTTTTTTTTAACAATTAGTTTTATTTAAGAATTCATTTTCAGAGGAAGCAGATTGAAGAAACTAGCTTTTATGTTGGGCGGTGACAAAAAACAAATGATATTTTCCCCTTATTGCTCAGTTATGTAAGTTATGCTTCCTAGGAGAAAGAAAATATATTGTCTGGAGCGCCATGTCCCTCTGCTGACTGATCTCCTGCTTTCCCAGGCTGAAAATAGCAAATGTCAATCATGTCTGCAACTGAATTTCATCGTGTGCAACTGCACCCAATCTGCCAGCCAGGGAACCTCTTTATCATCTTACTCAGTTTGAGTCATTCCTATAGATTCGATCAAGTGCACTTTTTTATTTGAAGACATATGCAATTCAAACAATTTCAGTAATTTTTTTTTAGGGTTTAGTTTAACAAACCTTAAAGCCATACTAACCTGCCTACATGCTTAAAAAGAAATGGGGGGGGGGCGGAATTAGTGGTGCCTTGGCTTCAGAGGAGAGCTTGTGTGAGAAAGGAATACAATCCCCATTTAATCACATCAATCAAAGCCAAGAAAGCTTTGTGACCTCAAAGAGCCTTGTCTTAATGTGGTATCCATCCTGTAGAAACTGCATCCGCTTTCTAAAACAAGAATCGGACTGATGGGGCTTTGCAGGCTGATGACAGTGATAATTAGGGTTGCCAGATTTAGAATTCGTGAAAACCAGAGAGCAGGCACACAGCTGTAAGCTAATGACGCAAGGAGGGGAAAACGGGGTGCAGCCGGGGCCAATGCTGGGGTGGGGGGGGGGGGGGGTGGGGGCACGGGCGATGGCTCTCAGAAAGGATCACTAACTCAGATCAGACATTATATTGTCCAGTCAGGAGCACAAACTAGACCTGTACAGATTATTTGAAAACCAGACACTCTGGTCCAAAACCTGACATCTGGCAACCCTAGTGGTAAGGGGCTAAGGAGAGGCTGGCGTTCAAAATGTTCATTTGCAATTTATCCCCCTAGAGGTTGTTTATGTGCCCCATGGAGAAATAAGTATATAAAGTATAATATATATATACATATAATATGTGATATATAAGTAAATAAATGCTGGGATGGGCTCCAGCACCTCCCACAACCCTGAACCCTGACCAGGAATAAGCGGGTATAGGCGATGGATGGATGGATGAATAAATAATCCTGAAATTTGAATTACTGAATGAGTGTTCCCAACTGTAGTCATGATTTGATTAAACTCAACTGCATTATATTACATTACAGTCACTGAGCAGGTGTTCAGCAAACGTGGAGAAACGTGGAGAAAGGCGCGATTTCCCAAAGAAGGCACGGAAGGCCCACTTATAAACAAAAACAATAAAAAAGTGTTAGCCAAACAGTTAGCCTAACAAATGAACAATTAATATTGTAAACAGAAGCATATATATTGCTCTACAGCTATACCTGTAATACGTAAGTTATTCCAAAGGGAAATCCTGAACAAAAGAAAGCGGATAGCTGAAGAGGGTCAGGGGAACCATGATGCAGGTGGAAGAGGTGGGTATTAGCCTGAGTGGGAAGATGGGTAGGATTTATTATGTCCAGTGGGAACCTCACGCGCTACCCATTGCATCATGGGGAGTTTCTTGCTGGTTTTTTTTTTTTTTTTTACCTGTCTGATTCAATGTTCTAAGCCCTGGGTTTTCAGCAGAGAGTTCCTTAAAGGAACTATAGGGGGTCTCTGTAGGAGGCACAGTACTATATATAGTAGATATACCAACTTAAAAATATATATATAACCCTAACTCATGATGGATGGAGCCTGGGTGGGGGTCTCAAGATCAGAAAAGGTTACTGTGTTTTAAGCAAAACAATGGAACACATCCCTGACTTACTGTCACTGTGCACTAATGACAATCCTATGTTCGATTTCACCGTCAGGCCTGTGTAATTTGGCTGAGAAGACATTTCCCAAAATATTTACTTTGTGCTGTGTGTACATTGTCACTGCGCACAAAAGCAGAGGGGGGGAATAACTACCACGACAACTCATGCCCAGATTCAACCCGACCAATTGCACTTCCCCTCTAAGCTCACCCCCATGTGTAGTATACTACCGCATACTTAAAATACATTTAACGTTTATTTAATTATACTGCAAGTATGGTGAAAGTGGACTACACTTCCCATGAGCATGCCTATCCTGGCTGAAGAAAGTTAGACTGAGATCAACACAGGATTAGTTTTCACAGGGTGTGCTTTTACTGAAATGATCAGTTTCAGCCAGGATTCCTTTTGGTTCGTTTATGTGATAGAGTATATGTGTTCAATCTTTCTTTTACAGTCACAGTCTACCACCGCACTCATTTTTAAGGTCAAGACTGAGTGAAATTGAAGGTGTAAATCGAAGGTTTTTTGTCAAGTAAAATGCAAATTCATTGCAAATTTTCATACTAGGGAAAGTTTCAACGGAGGTATTTGGGTCAGGTGAGATAAATACACCTGGCCCAGGTTTTTTCATGCAGCGCTAGTTTTTTTCACTGAGTTCTATCCTTGCGGTTAAAACTAAACTCAAATGAACAAGAACTTAAGGTGTATTGACCTTGGCGCTCAAGTCTGACTGCGTGTGGTGGCCAGTACTTGTTCTTCAAACTTAATAGCTTTTTTTTTTTTTTTTTTTTGAAGCAAATTTCATGCATCATTTGTCAAGATGATGACTCTGACTACCGACCATAGCCTGCTAATAAGAAGCATCTCCCTGGAGCAACTCGGAACAATAGCACATTGTGCGGCGAGCACTGCGCCTGGCTCATGTTGAGGTGCTAACGCCACGGGGTGTGATCTGTTCAGTGACCATGTGCTAAGCTGTGAACTCCTGTCTTTAGACTGTTGTGCCAAAATATGACCCAAGCGAGTAGAGCTTGGCTTATATCCGGTAATTCCCTGTACTGGCCTGGGGTGTATAAAAATACCAGCGATGCTACAGGATAAAAATAGTTCACTATTAATTTGATACGAGTGATCCTATTGGCTAGAGGCTAGACAAGAGGGAGAGCCAATGGAATCATGTGTACCATATAAAGAGCACCCAACTTTGGTACAACTGATCCTATTGGTTAGAGGGTAGTAAAGGAGTACGGAAACAAGATGGAAGACCAAGATTTGGTGGATAAAAAAAATCTAGTTATAATTAGGAAGTTTTGGCTTTAGAGTCCAACAAGTTCAACAAGTGCAGAATTAACTGAAAACTTGTCAACTACGGTACTGAGCATTAAACTCCATTGCTTGAACAACAGCAAAGCCCCACAGGCTCTGGAAACAAAACAAAAAAATGTGAAACGTTAGACATAACTTTGTGCTATGGCTGGTAAAAGTGCTGAGGGTTGAGGTGGAGTTGCTCAGGTGCAGTCTGTGCAGGTGGGTCTTTAGTCTGTGTCAGAAGATCACCAGGACAGTCAGTGGAGGATGGGCTCCCCCTCTATAGTTGGGCTCCTTCCGAGATTTCTTCCAATTGGGGAGTTTTTTTCTCACCAGGTTTTTCTCCTCACTGGGGAGGTTTTTTTTAGTTTTTTTTTTTTACCTCATGTGGTTGGTATTCGGGAGTTCAGGCCTGGTTTTTTGCTTTGTCTTCGTGACAGTTTTCTGTAAAAAAAAAAAAAAATGCTTTACAAATAAAACTGATTCCAAGATGGCTGACGTCACAGCGCCACAAAGAACCACAAAGCGATGCCTCGTCTGAACTTTGGCTGCCTGAACCGGCCACATGGTGGCGCAGTCCTCTGAACCAAAGCGTTAAATGAGGGCATCTTATTTTGACCTCAGTTGATAGGAATTAAAGTTATGCTTACCGGATTGCCCGCTTATTCTAACCATATGGCCGAAAAATTGCGTCTGCAGCCAAAATGTGGAAACATACAGCTAATGAACCGTTTCACTCCAGCTATTTTGTGGTTATGTAGCAATCGCGTAACGTAAATTACTCTCTGACACCTGTCCAGTTTTAAGGACAAAAGCCTCCGTGTTTTTCGCGCACATTTGTTTTCTATCTCAATAATTGGCGCCTGATTTTATCCCTATGAAGTTTTGGAGTGTAGAATGGGGGGGTGTTCTCAGACCTGGCTTTAATTAGGTTCATTTTCAGACAGTTCACGCTGTTTAGGCCGGCGATGTTTTTCTCCAGCAGAACTGCGACGTTGAAGAATAGATACTTATATACTGAAATCTTGCTTATCTGAACACTCTTTTGTGAGGTAGTGAGGTATAGAGATGTTGGCTGTACAGGAAGGTACACAGAGTTAAAATGAAAACTGATTCTATTATGACATTCGTTATAATAAAAGAAAAGGTCAAATAATTGCCTGTGGCATTAAAAAATGGCACATTCTGCAAATGTTCAATTTTTTGTCTGTGCCAAAGAATATTCAGAGAAACTGAGTGATTCATTATTGCATGTAAACTATTGGCATTTTTGCAGAATTTCATTTGTAGATCCAAGTTATTCAATTACATATGCATGAAATACATGCATTAAATTCTGCCAAACCGAAAGAAAAAAACAAAAACTATTGAAAGCATTTAGTTAACTGTAATTATCACATTTACCATTTGAAAAGGTGACGCATTGTACTGTTTATCTGTACAGAAGTTATTCCTGTGCTTACAAACAAGATCCACTGTACTTTGGTGCCTCTTTTTTACTCAAAGGTCATAATAAATAATTGTGATATTTCCTTTTATTACATGGCCTATTCTTTGATAATTTGCCATAACCCAATACACACTCTCAGAAAAAATTGTTTCTTTGGCTTGTCTCCATAAGAGGAAGCCTTTTTAGTTCTTTAAGGACCCCTCTGTGGTAGGTGTGAAAAGTGTGAAATCTCCCAGATTGAATCATTTTGCCCACTAAAGAACCCTTGAGCTAGATAGGATTCCACTGTGGAGACACAGGGGAGCCGTTTGAAACCCTTCCTTCTGAGAGTGTATGATTTCTGTGGCATTTATACTCAGGCAATGCACACACAGTTTGAAGGAAAATTGCAGACCAAATACAGTAAAAGAGTGAAAGGCTCAGTCTGCATTATGCTGCAGTAAGATACAGTTAAGCAGTAAAAACAGAATATTTAGGTGGTTTCTTGTAATAATAATTACCCATAATTATCCACTAATTACCCACTTCAGGTTTCCTTGCTATATGAACATATCCACGGAGATTTCTCAATTTCATGGTATAAACATTTCCCATCAAAATTCGAATTTCAGTCAAGAAAGCCCTTACCCATTCGCCAGCAGCCATCCCATCATGCACCCTGCTCCCACCGAATGGCTGAAGCTGAGGAAGTGTGGGCTTGGTTAGTCCTTGATTGTACTTGACCACATTGGTGGTGGGTGAGGTGAGTTTCCACTCGTCTCTGTGAAGCACTTTGAGCATCTGGAAAAGTGCTGTATAAATGCAATGATTCATTCATTCATTCATTAATTCATTCATTCATTGATTCACTCATTCATTCATTCATCCCACAGTGTTTCACCAGGGCGGCTACCGTCCCCTTCACTTCACCAGTGTGGCTTCATATATATAGACTGCATGCCTGCTTCAAGATTAAAAGCGACAGCTTCACAACTGCCAATCGCAGGTATCTGAGCTCTTGCCAAATACATCTCTATCTGCCTCAGACTGCCTGGCAGTTTTTCACACAGCAAACAGAGGCAGTGTACACAACCTGACAGGATGGAATTTTAATTTCCTTCATTTCCACTGTCCATTTAAAAGTTATTTGACACATGGTAAACTCTAGCAATCCAGTCGCAAGATAAAAGCACACTTTTCAGCTTAGCTAAACCGTATTTTTATTTTCATTGAATTCACACTTGAGTTAATGAACCTAAAATTATTTTAGCCCTGTGCCTGTTTATATCATATCTGTCTTGAGAAGTGCCTTCTTTGTTCATACGAGTACTAAACAACACAGGTATGCAGACTTTTTGTATTTGCTGGTTTTATTAATACATTATTCTGTCTTTTGCGACCTTTTTTGTTTACTCGAGTTCAGGCATAAATGCCTGGCAAAACTTTGCAGAACTTGGCACACTGTCAGAGGGGTATTTCAAATGGCCAATGGGTGATTTTGGCACCAACTGACAACTTGGTGGCACTGTCCCAACCAGCTGAAATTGATAGTTCACTTTCTGTAAATGTTTAAATATAATTTCAGTTAAAGTGTGCATTTTGGATTGGACTTTTTTTGTGAGAAGATATTTTAGATATTTACAGAAGTTTCTGGCGTGCTTACAACTTTATGAGGGCTGGTATAGGGACGTATAGAAGCTTGTGGTCTAAAAATAAAAATAAAAAACAGCAGCTTGCACAGTGATTTTATTAATGTTCTGCCTCCAGTACAGTATATATTACCTGATTATTCTTTTTTTTAATTAATTTTTTATTACATTTTCTCCATTCAATGAAATTCTGGCACAGATTTTTATATCAACATTCAGTATCTGATATCAGACAGGAATATGAGGAGTGAAGGTAACCGTGTGGGATTAGCATAATGCCAGTGATGTAGGCGTCGACATTTTTGGTCATTAAGTTGCACTTTGGAAAATTTGCCAAGTATTATGTAATGAAGTAGCTAGCCAACTGTTGTACATGTGTTGAATACATCACATTGCAAAATCACGTTGCCGCAGCTGTCCCCGAATGTTCAGCTTTCACCTGATTGGGTGTGCTTGTTTTGTATTTGTAATAACGTTCAGAGTGAAAACCAAAAGGTGTGCACCTTGAAATCAGCTAATCAATAAATACTGTTGCTGCAGATAGCCCGAGATTCTGCATTTTGTGTGTTCTGTATTTAGGGTAGATTAATACAAGCCATGTCAATTGATCTGTTTTCCCAGGGGATTGTACTCTCAGAGTATTACACATCTGCACAGGTTTTTTCAGATCAATATAGACATATCTTAACTCAGGACTGAATCGATCAATGTACATTTTCACAAATTCGGAACTCTCGTGAAAAATGTTCTGACCTGTGTTAATGTGACCTCTGGGATATTCGCTGGAACAGGATGACAAAATGACAAAAATGGCCTTCTTGTCACTTTCACCAAACCACCTTTAGACAAACCAGATCTGTTTAAAATGTGGCTAGCTGTCTGAGACAGGATGTGTCAGAATACTTTCTTCGACCTCTCGGCCTCTGTCCGTTGCAACTGCTCGGCCATAAATTCAGGCTTGGATAAATAAAGTTTGGCAACATACCTGAAATTCCCTTCTGTTTCACTGTAGGACAATCAAAGCTAATATTAGAGTGAAGCCCAACACTCTTTGACATTTGACTCTGCCTCTTGAGAAATAAAATCACAATAAGTTAGCTACCTACTTTGAACATGTTTTCTGAAGAGGAAGTCTGACAGTTTTATTGGGATTATTACTCTGCATTTCAGTGTTGCATGCCGTTTTGCCAATAATCTCAAAATTGGCCATCCTCCAATTTACAGTTCAAATGCTTAACTGCTACTGTAACAATTGCTGTTTTAAAAGGATGCAGAATAAACAGGGTGATAAAATCATTGGTCTGTTAGTAATTATGTGAGTACTACTTATCTCAAACTCTCAAATTTTCCAGTAACAGCTGTGCTATGCGCAAAAGAATGAAATGTACAATATTGTGCATGCTGTATGTTATAATCAGAGGAGTAGATTGTTTGCCTTTTTGAATACATTTTATTCTGTCAGGAAAAAAGGGAGATGGAAACTACTCCCAACTTATTTTGTTCAAATGTGTCTTTCCAATGTGTTTCCATGTGGATTCAACATACTGAATAGCATATAAACACAAATAACCAATAAGGTAATGGATCTATAGGCAGCTAGATTTTCTAAATGATTTTCATTTTATAGCAGGCCTTAGTATGGCAGGGCTAAACACAGCAAAATTATTCTGTACTTGAGAATGTTACAATGCTGTCTTCTTGAAACACAAAATACCTGAAAGTGTATGCAGCTGGTTGTCAACACAGGTAATGTAGTCTTTTTTTTTGGGGGGGGGGGGGGGGGGGGGGGAGAATTACTTAGCAACCCCTCCCATACCAAAATGCTCCACAGATTAAATGGCTATAAATGCAAATTCATTCAAGCACAGCAGACCTCTCCGTGGTAAAAATGCCATGTTTACAGTATAGGTGAAACTTAAACAATTTGTTCATTTTGAACATAGAACTGCTGCAGCCTGAATCCAATATGGGCCTCTTTTTGTTTTCTTAACAGTGTAAACTCAACCTATCCGCGTAGGGGGAGGGTGATTGTGGGTGGAACCTGTGCGTCTGACAAGCAAACGCTGACGCCAATGTAAAGGCACATGATGATTCGAACTATCCAATCGCTTTGTTCCCGTTACACGGCTGTCCAATGAGTTAGGAGTGTGGGCGGTCCTTCCAGCAGAACGTCCGCCCAATGCCAAGCGGGTAGGTTGTGCAGAACCTGCAGTTTCAGTTTGTTTTATTCACCATTTTGTGTAGCTGAGGGTAAAATTAAACTAAAATTCCTTTTAAAGCACATTTCTTCCTTTTATTTTTTTTGTTTTACGCGTGGAATTGGGCGATTTTATGTGACGTTGCATCACGTCCATAATAGCAAAATTGAACGTTTTAATTTTTATTTTCCTTGGATTTTTCCCTTTTTACATTTTTTAACCTCTACAGTATTTCTGCAAAATGTCAAGACCAGTAAGGTATGTTTGCTGAATGTTTTCTTGGTAGCTGCAACTGCATGCACGCTGTGAATCAACAAAACGCACCGTACTGCTGCCATATTCTGCTCTTGGGTAACATAGTTTTAGCAGAGTGAAAAGGTTGTAATTTCGTGTTTTTACTACACCCGTTTGCTAACAGTGATCTTTGCAGTGTGATGGTTAGCTTGCTATCGAAGGCTAGCTTTCTGGCTAGCTGCACGTCCTTTCGCGCGCGCTTCGAACGTGCATCCATTTGCAGACTGGCTAATACATGGGCATCATATGGGCTGCTGCGTCTGGGTTTCATTTCTGTTTAGCGGTATCTGGCAATTACAAAAAACGAAGCTTACTTTCATAAGCAGTGGCGAACTAAAATAAAAAAATATGGCTACCCATTCATCCTAGGCAGCCTCCAAGAAGCAGTAATAAAATCCCAGACTGGATATGGTCGTCATTGGTTCAGCGATGGGGTTGTGCTGTGCCCGTTTGCCTTTTAGTGGATATAACGTTAACGTTTGTTTTAACCTTTCACGCGCTTCCAGGTTTTACTTGTTGGTACGCGTTTGATTTGGAAGATTGGAACAATAAAATATTGGTGAATAACCAGGTAGCTCGCTAGCTGGCTAATGTGGGGGGTGGTGGGTAAGCAGCAGACCTTTCACGTTGGAAGCAGTAAATTAGCAGGCTAACACAGTATTGGAATGATGTCAGAGGGGGGCGGGGATCTGTGAAATTACCACACCCCCTCCTTGCTCTATCCTATGTGGGCTGCGTTTGTAAGAGAAATGCTCGGAATTATTCGCTGGCTTGGCGCTGCGGTGGTATATGTTTAAAATCTGACGCTGTCAATCGGATTCATTACAGTCAACAACGATGGTTGCCTATTAGCTCAAGCTATGTGACAAATGTGATCTCATTAAGTACCAGTGGTAAGTTGTGTAGTTAGATGCATAGGTAGCCACGCTTTTCAACTGACGATTTAGTTGGCTAACTAGGTACACAAAGCATTGTTTTGCTGCAACAATGCTCAATTGTCAAGTCTGTTTGCGTATGTTCAAACTACATTAACCGGTTATCACTAACTTTAGCACACGTACCGCCACCCTACTAAAGTTTTGAAATGTGTGGGATGTTTACCTAAGGCATTTAATTGGCATTGCAGCTAGCGGACTGGTTGGAGCTCTCTAGGATCAGCTTTACGTCATAGCTTAGTCGAGTCTCTGGACAGGGTAAACGGGATCCAAAATTCCAAATCTGGGACCCTTGTGTACGTTCCCAGATTTTGTTTTATTTGTCCCCAATACTTCCTTTGATAAAACTGCATTTGTTCGTCTTTAATTACATCCTCTAACCACGCACGTATTACCAGAAGGTGCAGTCTTTAAAATGACTATCTTTTTTAAAGCACTGCCGTGACATTTCTTTTTAAAAATAATATTGGAACATTTTATGACTCGGATTCTAATTTTCTTTTTTTCTTCTTCCTTTTTTAAACGTTCTTCACGGCCCAATTACCAGGTAATGGATCAATTTATCAGAGATCTCAAGGTTCAAATTACAGTAAAGGCACAGCCACTTGTAACCATGCCCCCGATTAAGTTAGTTGACCGTCACATGAAGCCGCGATCTGTTTCACTCGGCACGTCCTCCGTTCACACAGTTCCGGGTGAGTTCAGGAAATTCGAGCTCATTCACTGGCTATCACTAGGTACCTTAGTAGGGGGTACAAGCTCTTTGGCATGTCGTGTATCAGATGTTGTTTTTGGAACTGCTTTGCAACGTGTGCCATTTGCTCCGGATTAGGATGAAAATCCCTTATACAGAAAGAAAGAAATGGTTGAGATCAGGCCTCGCCAACGCCGAAACTGCTCATCTCACACTTGGTTTTCACACGTCCCCTGGCCGTCCTGTGGCTGTATTTCTACTGCTGTTGTGTTGCATTGCCTTTCAGGTAGCTGAGGATGATGTCTGTAAGGTGAACCATTGGTACATTTTCTTTTATTTATTTGTCATTTTCAATTTATGAAACTTCTATAAATTTAAAACAGGTGACTTGTCATCAGCTCAGCCTTCATTAACTTAAAATTGTGTAAGATTGCACATTGGGAGGTTGATTGTCATTATGCCAATGATCCAAGGAGTAGATGTACATAATTGCTGGCTATCTAATTACCTGTCTGTGTACTTGTCTGGAAAACTGTCCTTGTTGTACTCTTGTGCTTGGCTGTTGCTTCATTTGTTCTCGCACTGGAACAGTACTTTCTAAAATGGCATTGTGTTGGAATTGCCAAATTTTTTTGTGACAAAAAAAAAAATTGAATTTCCCGCTTGTTCACTGCTGTAAGGAAATCCTGGGTGGAGCTGTAAACGCTATTATTTAACCCTTTGAAGAATATGCCTTCTGGAATGTTTTTTGTTTATCAGGGTTCTAGAACTCCATTGCTTTCGGTTGTTACATCATCATTAGAACATTAGAATGTTCAGTTAAGAACATTCTAATCGCATATTTTTGATCTCACACCTTTACTGCATCTTGAGGGCGAATGTGGCTGCTCAGGATGGGACCTTGATATCATGGGAACTGGTAAATTGTAGGCTAGGTCTTTACATTTTATGAGCCATGGGTGGGCAAACCAGACGTCAGTGTGCTCGTTTTTTGTGCTTCCATGCAATCACATCTGGTAGTCCAGCCAAATTTTTGCTAGCCCGGGTATACTGGAATTATATGTGTTTATCTGGGTGCCATTTTCTACAAAAATGTGTTACAAACTTGCCAAGTCTTTTATGTGCTGAGTGAGTGTTGTTCTGTATTAAAAGGAATTGTGCAGCAGTTTGATTTTCTAAAATCATAAATTCAGTTATTTAATTGAAATTATAGTTTTTTGCTTTTGTGAAAAACAGTGGCATGACAAACTTGGGTTTTACTTGCAACTTCATAAACATGCTCTTTATTTTATGAGCACTTACAAAAAACATTTTGATAAACTTCACTTTGGTTGCTCTCCACTATTCAGTGTGCGATTGTCAGGCATCTTGAGTACATGAGAGATCAATTGGCATGTAAATTTCTTAGCAAGAATTTCCATCAACTGAAATTAACATACAAGGAGCTGTTGAGCTGTTTGTTTTCACAAGAGCAATTCCACCAGCCATTGGCAAGGTAGGCCTACACTGTAAGCTTAGGCAAGTTAGATAATGTTTTACAAACCCTGCTGAAAATTCCATCTTAAACCAGCCTAAGCTGGTTTAACCAGCTTTGACCAGCTGTGACCAGCTAAGAATCCCAGGTGGTCTTAGCTGGAATTTTCAGCAGGGGAAACATGGAGAACTACTTAAGTAACATTACATTCTGTTTATAAAATGCTACCTAGCAGTCTTATAATGGTTTTAAACAAGCATTGTGTTATCTAGCTGACATTGACAAAGATTAGTCCGGATGAATGGCACATTTGAAAATATTAACGCAGTGAGAGATTTCTTTACTAGGGTTTTTCTTAATGCTAATGATAATAATTTAGGTGAGTGGACAGCTGCTGTCACGCCTGAAGTAGCGTCGGTTTGAAAGGGGAATATCCGAAATTTCAGCCCTTCTCTTCTGTCAAAATGCTAATTGGTGCTTTGTTCAGTCAGCGGTTTTTGCCTGCCTATCTAATCAAATGAGAACCAACTGAAGGTCACTCTAGATTAATGACCAATAATCGCAGTCCGGCAGGTTTGCTTCAAAAACCTCGGTGGAGAGAATGGCTCTGGCAGTCTGGGGGGCATCGATAAGTTGCGTTTTTGGATGCCTGGGCCAGAATATTGGCATCTGGGCGACCAATTTGTGCGCCCCATGACCTTTAGGCTAGACAGACAGGCTCGACGTACTGTCGGATCTTGATTTTAGGTCACGCTCCCCTTCGCTTGGCAAGGGCGTTAAATTATGCAGCATCTTGCGGTGCATATCCATCCTGAACCTTTATCTAAAATGGACCCCAGCGGGATGCGGAAAGTATCCCGCTCAGCTGCCAGTGTAAAAATGCGAAGCTCGCGCTCGTCGAGGGAGAGCGGGCTTGTTGCTAGCCTACCCTATAGAGCCGTTATGTGGAAATGAGCTGGTGCATAAGCGGCAGCTCCTCGCCCGGATGTTGTCTGCGACTCCTCTCGTTCGTTTTTACGGCCAGCGTGTGTTCAGTAGCGCCGTGTTCAGTAGTGCTGAGGGGCTGTGAAAGATTGTGAAGACCCTGCAGTTCGCCCTGTTGTTCTGCCTGTACGTGGTATACATTACCTATGCCCCAGCGCCATTACGCTTTGTCTGGGTGTACGACTACGACGGCTCAGCTTGCACTAATAACTGGCTTTCTGCTTCGTCAGAATTGGGCCTGCAGTGTCCGCCATCTTGAATTCTGTCGTCGCAAAAAATGACATAGTCGGTGATGTTTTTTTAAATTAATTAAATAATTAATTCATTGTTGTATTCAGACTATATAAATCATTTGAAGAAGCATTGCAGCTGTGGGTCACTCTGGCTGGACCTTCATCCTTCTGAGGTCTGTTATCCTTCATCATCATCCAGAGTCCTGATTATAAGGCCTTCGCTGAAACAAGATGAATCAGATGGACACACTTCGCCAGTCCCCACTGAGTGTCTAACTCCTTACAGACCATCTTGTGGGGGGGGGGGGACCTTAATTTGGCAGCAGTGTTCTTCCGTTTTACGAAGGCTGTGGACATCTGTAAGGAATTTTGGATGCATTGTGTTTTTGAGCCAATGGCAGTGAGCTTGCCTTGCTGTTGGCTGGTTGGCTAGCTGCAGTGCTGGTGAAAATATTTTTAAAAACGAGGCATTTTATTGAATGAAGAATATGAATGTAATTGGTTCAGTTATCACCCCGTTGTAGTTTCGGGTAGAATGGAAATAATAAAGCGTAGACTGAAAGCTGGATTTTCTCATACACTGGGGCAGAGAAAGGGGATTCTCTAGATTTCCCCATAGCCAGCAGTCTGAAAATGTTGAAAAGAAATCATTTCTACTCATTCACAGATCCTGTGAAAGCACTTTTTATTTCAACATTAAATTGCTTAAGCCACAAGATAAAGGGGAATACTGGCTAGTTCTGAATTTGTGAATGGAAAGCATTTCCTTTTGGTGTGAAGACCATTATATCTAACACAAGAGGTCTGATGGGATTTGATTGTTGTGTCATAATTATTCACTTAAAATTTTCTTCACCTTTTCTTAATGATACAATTACGTAGTGCTAGGAATGTTTAACATACAATGTCATGAGTTTGTCATGTGGTGGACTACAGAGCAAACTCATACATTCATCACACCGTGTGTCACCACCTTTAAGCGACCTGATTTTAGGATTTCAGACCTAACACACAATGAATTCATAATACATTCATGTACGCTCCAAACACATTTCTGTGTGTAATCAACTCTCAGGGTATGATTACAATCACTTTAATTGCATTGCCCTTCATTAAAAAAAAAAAAAAAAAAACTCTGCAATCATCAAGTGGTGTGTGTTGTTTCATTTCCTTTGTTTGCTTATTCTGTGTAATTTTATGGGCTTCTATGTGGTTATAGAGTGCCGTGTCATCTCAGATGTGGTTCTATAAATAGTGGTGAATTAATGAACTATACCTTGGGTTTTCAGCAGGGGTTCCATGAAGGAACCCCTGCTGGGAGGGGGGGGGGGGGCACAAATCCATGAGATGCCACCTTGAATACAGCAAATAAAAAGTGTAAAGAGAGGCACAGCACTCATATGGAAAACCTGTTTCTAGTTTCTGGCATAAAATGCATGCCATTTTTGTCTCCAGTCCTTCATCAGGGGAAATTATTTTCAATATTAAAACACTTGACTGTTGATGGGGGTCCCCTCCATGCCTTTGAGTCTGGGTGGAGGGTGGGGTTCCTGGGCCAGAAAGGTTGAAAACCCCAAGTAAAGTTTGCTGCACAAATGAAAAAAAAATGGCTCCAGGCAAATTAGACATGCAGCCATTAGTATTTTATCTGTGAGTGGTTATTGTAATATTATCAAATGGGTTGTTCTCTTTTTTTTTTTTTTGGTAATTATTTTTTTCTTGTTTTATTGTCAAGAATTGTTTGTGTTGTGATTGGTACTTTAATGTTTTTTCCTGCTTGGGGACTGCAGATGAAAACGAACCGGAGCCAAGTGGTGATTAGTTGTGATGGGCTCGGTCCCGGTTTAATATAATAATAACGCAGGGTTGGGTGACATGATAATTATTGAACGCAATAACGGTCTTCACCATCATATGGTGTATTACCTTACTTTTCCTCTTCTGCAACGATTATAAATAATATTTTATATTGTATGTGGTATATATATATACCACTATATCGCCTGAGGTACATAGATATGGTATCGCATCAGGTGTAATTATAAAGAAAAGAACAGTAAAAAGAAAGGCAGGACACCACATGGTGGCAACGACCGTTACTGCGTTCGAAAATGACCGTTGCGGTATATCGCGCAGCCCTTTAATAAAGTAACAGTAAGTGTTTCAGTCATCCTGGCTGTTGACCTGTACCTCTCCGAAGTGCCACGAGGAACTCTGACGCTCCGAATCTAACCTGATTTGTGTCGCCAGGCGTGTTGCTGGGCGCGTCGTGCGCTTGATGAGCATCCGCATATATTATTATTCCCCGAAATGCGGAGGATCGGTTTTGCTTGTTAGTTGCTTGTCCATTATGTAATGAGAAACGTCTGCTGTGTGCGCTGATTGGGCTGATGACTCACAAACCGCCTTTGGTTGGTTTGCGTTTTATTTGATGCCGATATAAGTGTTGTAAATTGCGTTCCTGGATATTATTTGAGTAGAAATAATGAGTGTCCGAATGCAAAATTATTTCTTATTTTCATCCCTTGACTGTATCTGAAAAAATAAGGTTAATGCCTCCTGATAACTTTTCAGTAATGCTGCTCTGCTGATTGCTGATGCATGAATGACTTTGAAATGTTTTGAATAATAATAATAACTATAATAATAATAATTCTCAACATGGCAGTTTTGGAGGGTCTTGGTTTTAGCCAGATTAGGCCTACTGGCTTTTTGGTTCCGCTTCTGAAATAATTTTTAAGTGACCCTACATGCTGTTTATTTCAGTGCTGATTTGGCTATTTTTTTTTGCTTCTCATTCATCTTAACAAGCGCAGTCATCACTGGTCAGGCAGCTGCCAGGGGTGATTGTTATCTTTTTACCAATCTGATTGGCTCAATAAATAAAATTGTTTCCAGGCGACAGTGCTTGTTTTTCTAAGAGCAGGTGTGTGATCCAAGACCCGTATTACAAAATAAATAAATAAATAAAATCCTTCCAGATCCTCAGAGAAAGCGCGCGTGACATGACAGTTCAAAAGGACGTAACACTTTCCAAGTCTGGAGTCTAAAAGAGCGATTCTCAGGGGGGAACTGCCTGTCTGTATAATCACGGGAAATCTGAGCGCACAGCTGGCAGCGGGTCACGAATCCATATTTCATAGCCGCATTACCTGTCTGCGCACGATGCAACCGCAAACGTGATGTAAGAATGATGGAAATGAAGAGGGGACGACACGGGCAGACAAATAATACGTTTCTGTTGAATTGGTCCTGCATGTCCGGTGTACGCACGCGGGCAGGGGAAATCCTGCCAGTTCTGCTGTTAGCCACATTACAGTCATTCAGTGAATAGATCGTATGCATCTTGTTTTGGTGTCATGGTGAACCATAGGTGTGCATTTCATTATATTGCATTTTAGCAATTTGGGGGCACTCTTTTCCAGGGCGACTGACGCAGATTACTTTTTTAAAAACATAAAATTCATTTATGCAGGTGGGTATTTTACTGGTGCTGTACAGATGCAGTGGCAGTGTGTGTAGGCTGGGACTAGAACCTGCAGTCTTAACATGCCCAGCTCCCTAAGCATTATTTTATATAGGCTACAGTGTCGTGGGCATGTCACATGTATACAATCTTCTGCAAACATCTGGGTTCAGTTGTCGTCAGATGAGTTGTATTGCATACGGCGAAAGCTGTGGCAAAAAAAATAAATCCTCGGCCCTCAAAAAGGTGTTTTGGTGCATTCTTTTTTTTTTTTTTTTTTCCTTCTCCTGATGGCGGATTTTTTTGTGTTTCTACAGGAACAGGAAGGTGGTGAATTACTCGCAGTTCAATGAGTCCGACGATGCAGGTGAGCCAAGGTCCACTTCGCAGTGTGTCATTAATTGGGTTGCCTGTGCAAATACGAAATTTCAGGGGTGTAACGGTACTGGCTACAAAATTCACGGTGCTTAAGTGGTTATCTAATACTTGATGTTTTAGTGTTATTTCCAGCACTTTGAAAGTTTATATTTCAGTGTGTCTGTGTGTTTAAAAAAAATTTAAATTCAAATGGAAAAATGTTCAGATTGTCTTAGCAGCCATATTTGAAAAATACGCTGCTTTAAATGATGGTTCAAAATGTGAATATTTTAGAGAATACATGATATTTTGATGTCATTGCGCAACAAGGTAAACTTTAAAAAGAAGCGGTTGATTTAGAACCAGTTACATTTCCTCCTTCTACTACTCCCATATCTGGTGTTTTATTGTTTTTAAAAAAAAGACTTCTCCTCTTGCTGTGCGCTCCTCTGCCCTCGGATCAAACCCTTAGCGGGCGCTTACGCCGCTGTGATTCTGAGCGTTATTTTCGGCTGCCCTTTCTCGCGCGTCTCACGAGATCCGAGGGAGCCCGCGAGCCAGCGTAGCGGCGGTGAGCGTGACCAGAGCGGTAACCGGAGCGTTGCGTTTGCGCGCGGTCCCGCCGTCCTCGTTCCGTCTCTGGCGGTGCAAGGAGCGCTGTAATTTTAGCCGGGGTGTTCCCCCCCCCCCGGTCTCACGGCCTGACGCACGAGCTCTTTGTGTGTGCCTCGCTCTGCAGATGAGGAGTACGGCAGAGACTCGGAGAGAGCCAAAAAGATGCGCGCAGCCCCGCGAGAGGTGAAGCACAAGAAGAGGCCGGGGAAGAACTCTCAGGAGGACAGGTGAGGAGGCGGGACGTCCCGACGCATCACGGCTTCCCCTCAGTCAGCGCAGGACACCGACTCTCTCACCCACTGGCCACAGTGGCTGGTGCATCCCAAAATTCACTGACCAATTTGAACTGTTTAATAGACAACTAGATATTTAGACTAGAGCAGGGCTTCAGAGTGGTGGGTGGGTTACCTGCCAAAGTGGCTGGTAGAGTAGACAAACTTACCAGCCACAAATAAAAATTAACTGTATTTGGCTGGTGGCTGGTGTTTAATTTTGCAAGCTGATGATCCCTACACAATGGATTATTTCAACCCATACAGAAAAATTGTATTTTTATTCTAACAAGGCTTGTGATAATATATATACAGTATTTGGACTTACAAAAGATATCTGATGATAAAGCAGCATGTGAGAGACTTGATGTAGAAGTTGCGAGTAGCAGTGCAGCTGAGGTATTTCAAGAGTGAATTCGGAATTGCCTCAGGGGGGTAGAACACAATAACGGCAGGGATCGAGGGACTGTGGGAAGTGTAGTCCTGCAATAATTGGAGTCAGGACCCCTCTTCCTTATTTACATTAATGATTCAGTGTAGTTGAACATAATGGGGTCTGCATGTGGGAATTGAAATTAAAATAATTAATTTCAGGCGGGACTGCTGTTTGAGATCTCGGAGCGGTTGTGCCTCCTCTGCTGTGTTGCAGTAAGAAAGGCCGAGCCAGGATGGTAGTAAATGTGTAGTGAAACCAGACCCTGGGTCAAATACGTATTTGTTTTGGATTCAAATACTTTTCTACGCTTTACTTATCTTGTGTGGTGTATTGGAACCAATGAAATGCTCTCAAAAAGTGCAAACCCTACCTTCTGTTCATATTGGCAGGCTCACTTACACCAGGCGAGATCAGTAGGGCACATAAAAAGTGTTTGAATCCAAAACAAATACGTATTTGACCCTGGTCTGGATAAAACACATCGAGAACAAGTATTAGAAAAATAATCTTAGTAATGTCAACGGCTGCAAAACAGACTCAGTTCAGTATTATTACCGACTTGGCGTAAGGTAAACCCAGCAGGCGTGCTGTGACGTATTCCCTTTGCACAGAGAGCTGTCATTGTGTGTAATATAGCCTGCCTGGTTAAGTAATGGGGGCAAAAAACTCAAGGTTTTTAAGTCCAGAACTGTGATGCTGCGTGAGACACTCTAGCTTATAGGTATTGTAGGTAAACGGGTGAGAGTGCATGAGAGTTGAATGGCCTGTTCTCCCCGTCATGTGTGTCTGTGTTCCTCATACTTCTCGGACTGTTTGCAGCATGTTTTTTTTTTTTTTGAGGAAGGAGGTAAAGGGAATGAACAGTGTGAATAATGGCTTCAGTGTGAGTAGGACCCAAGGGCAAAACTCGGAGGAAATTCAACAGTCTTGAGTGTTTGTGAGGGGAACAGCTCTCGTTGCTGTACAGCTCAAGTCTCTTAAAAGAATAGTCAACTTTCTGTGGTATTGGATTATTATAAAAACATTTTTGGGATATTTGCAGATGTTTACGGCTACCTGAATCTTTAAAGGACTAGTATAGGAGAATTTTGGGCATTTGTGGTCTAAAACGTTACACTTCATGTTACTTTAACCCATATGAAGGTCTTGCATCATGGCCTTTATTTCAACATTATTGAATGACTTCATCATTTAATGTCCTATTGGCCAGTGTATTGCATCAGTATCACCAGTGTAAATTTATACTAACAGTACCTGTCTGTTAATTTGAGTAAGGATAAATGTATGACATTTTGTGAGGCTTTTTTTTTTGACTACCACAGAATTTCAACGCCTTGCTGAAAGCAGTTTATTGCACGTGCAGACTTTGTGTTTCTCTTTTTTTTCAGCGATGATTCTGATGACAAACTTTCAAAATCCAAAAATGATTCAGCTGGTAAGTTGTGCATTTTCTCATGCCTTGGAATTATTTGTCTGAAGAGTGATGCTCTTTGTCGACCATGACGAGAGTCTACGGCGCTGGAGTACAATCACCTCTGTCTAATCAAGGGATTGGGTGAGCCTTGCTAATCACCAGGCACTTAGAAGTTACTGGTGGTCTTCAATGCGAAGTCATTGCAGATACAACTGGTTGCAGCCCTGATCTTGATCGAGAGAAAGAGGAAAAGAATGGTAACACATCATATGGTGGCGAAGACCGTCATTTCATTTGATAATTACTGTTGTGGTATATCGCCCTGCCCTACTCAGGATAAGATCATCTGCTTCGTGCCTAAATTGTCAAAGTAAATGTGTGTGTGTGGAGTTTTAATTCGGTTTGCCCGAAGCAAGTGTGTCGAAAAGACCCGGGCTTGTAGACCAGCGCGTACCCCATTCTGACAGGAAACTGTTTCTCCACATCGACCGTGCTCACTGTCCCCCGTTCCTCTCCTTTCAGATGACTTCGGTAGTGATGAAGACAATGACTTTGGCGAGGAGGAAGAGGAGGAAGGGGGCAGCGACTACGACACCAAAAGGGGCAAGAAGGGGAAGAAAGGGAACAGGAGGCCACTGAAGAGGGAAACGAGATGCAGGTACTGTTCACTCGTCCCTCTCACAGGTGCCTCATACCCACAGCTGGGCTTTATCACCTGTGTGGCTGCTATGTTCACCTCTGCAGTTCTGGCTCTGAATCATACTGGCCCTGTAGCGTATTACACAATGTGTTTCACTGGATCAAATCTCAGGTGTATGTCAATGGGAGTCTAATGTGAAGAATATCTCAATGAACACAATGTGACTCCTTTCAAATGGATCTATATTATCTGATCATTATGGTAGAATAATTCTTGGCTTTTTTTTGGCAGAGGGGGGCCGCGTGTCTGAACTCTAGACTAGTCTGTCCTAGCAAGTGTTTATTTTACATCTTAGCTGGGGGGGGGGGGGGGGGGGGTTCTGAGCTGTAGACTGGTCTCTCCTAGCGGGTATTTATTTTGCGTACGGGCTCTCCTGCAGACGACAGCGACGACGATCGCGAGGTGAGCAAGAAGGTGCGTCAGGTCCGGCAGGCCGCCTCCAAGGCCGTGTCCAAACAGAGGGAGATGCTCCTGGGGGACGGGGGCAGCGAGGACGAGGACCGCGAGGATGACGAGCAGGCCCTCATGGACCGTAAGCCCCGCCCCCTCTGCTTTGACAACTTACATTACATTACATTACATTACAGGCATTTAGCAGACGCTCTTATCCAGAGCGACTTACACAACTTTTACATAGCATTTTACATTATATCCATTTATACAGCTGGATATATACTGAAGCAATGCAGGTTAAGTACCTTGCTCAAGGGTAACGGCAGTGTCCTTACCCGGGAATCGAACCTGCGACCTTTCGGTTACAAGCCCAGTTCCTTACCCACTGTGCTACACTACAAAAAACTTCTTTTTTTTCTTTTTTTCTTTTTCCAAAACCCTTCCTTTGCTACCGTAGGGGGGGAATTTCAAAGACCGTGATCGGTTCTGAACAGGAGGGAAATGGCATCGCTGAGCTAGCGTTGTGCAATGCGGTTTATCTGTGGTCAAGGTTAACTTGGGTCTGTGTAGTACACGGGACAGTTGAGTTTCGCAACACAAAGTCGTATTATAATAATGTTCAGGAGGAAGTGTGAATCTGCAAAATGGGGGAAAAAAAAGAAATTCATGAAGTTTGGTTTGTTTGCACAACATTGGTGGTCCCTTAATGGCAAAATGCACAGCATGTATGTATGTATGACTGCATGAGAGATTTAGAACGGGCGCACAGGGAATTGTTAAATTCAAAATGGTGGCTTAAGTTCCACTTTAAAGGGGCATGATATAGACGAGCTGCACAGAGTCTCCGCTCTCTTCTGCAGAGTCGGAGGGCAGCGACGAGGACTTCATGGTGGACGACGACGATGACAGCGACTACGGCCACTCCAAGAAGAGGAGCAAGAAGGTGATCAGGAGAAGTAGGCCCGAGAGGAAGGAGAAGAAATCCCCCAAACCCAGACTAAAGGCCACAGGTACTGCCCGTTTCTGACCAGACTTACCTCTACCTGACCAGGAAGCTTCTCCTATGTTACATTACATTACATTACAAGCATTTGGCAGACGCTCTTATCCAGAGCGACGTACAACAAAGTGTATAACCATAACCAGGAACAAGTATGACGAAAACCCTAGAGAGAAGAGTGATTGATGTAGTGTATGTAGTCGTTGGAGGGTTCAAAACCTACAGGAATGCAGATGTCCTGGAACAGGGTTGGGCAGCTCTGCTCTTGGCCCTGCTCTAGGGGCAGCAGTGTAGTATCATGGGTAAGAAAAAAAAAAGTTGTGTAAATCACTCTGGATAAGAGCGTCTGCTAAATGCCTGTAATGTAATGTAATGCGTTGAATGAGGTGTGCTTTGTCAGGGTTGGAGTGAAAACCTACAGGATAGTAGATCTCTAGCTGTTGAATGAGGTGTGCTTTGTTAGGGTTGGAGTGAAAACCTACAGGACGGTAGATCTCTAGCTGATGAATGAGGTGAGCTTTTTTAGGGTCGGAGTGAAAACCTACAGGACGGTAGATCTCTAGCTGTAGAATGAGGTGAGCTTTTTTAGGGTCGGAGTGAAAACCTACAGGACGGTAGATCTCTAGCTGTAGGAATAAGGTGAGCTTTTTTAGGGTCGGAGTGAAAACCTACAGGATGGTTGGTCTTGAGAATCGGGGTTGGGCTGCCCTGAGCTAAAGATCTTGTTGAGCTGGTAATTAGTAGGATCAGGTGTGCCAAATTACCGTTAAAATGAAAAGCTTCAGGATGGCAGATCTCCAGGAACAGGGCTGGGATTTATTGTGGTAGATGAATACTTTTTTGTTCTTGATTCACATTGGGGGAAAAAGGCAGTGGGGGGGGGGGGGGGGGAGTAAATTTCACACACATTAAAGGCTTTTAAATAACAAGATCCCAATGTTTCTTTTCCCCCTATCGACTAACATTCAAATCATCCATGAAAACACTTTCAAGAATATATATATCGAATGTAAATTAGTGACCTACCAGTCACCCCCCACCCCCACCTGCGCACCCCCTCATTGAAACGCCAGGCTTTAGAGGGGTAAAGCATAGCTCCAGCTCCCAAAATCCACCATTTGTGTAAAACGATTCTCTCCCCCCCCCCCCCCCCCCCCCCCCGCAGTGACCCCCAGCCCCATGAAAGGCAAGGGGAAGGGCCGTCCCAGCGCCACCAAGGCTCTGGAGAAGTCCTCGCCCAAAGAGGAGGGGGACCCCGAGAGTGCCCCCGAGGAAGAGGAGGAGGACGAGGTGGAGAAGAGAGAGACCCCTCCCCCCAAGAAGACAGAGGAGGCGCCCGAGGAAGAGGACGACGTATCGGAAGAGGAAGCACCCTCTGGGGAAGACTAGCCGGTCCCAGGCAGCAAAACCCCTTGCTCTGTTTTACCTTTTAGTCTTTAGGTCTTTTTTTTTTCCTCCCTTCTCCTCTTCCTTTTTTTTTTTTTTTTCCTTTTTTTGTTCTTTAGCGTTAGAAGATTTCAGTTTCCGTGTTGGCCTGGCTCAATGGTTTGGACATTTTACTTCATTTTTTTGCTTTTATATAGCCTTTCTTTAAGGACTTTTCAGTGTGTGTGTGTATGTGTGCGCGTGCATGTGTGCCTGCATGTTCGTGTGTGTGTGTTTGTGCGCATTCATCCATGCGTGTGTGTGCGGCTTGCGTGTGTGCATGCGTGTGTGTGGTAGAACGAGTAAATGGTGAACAGAAAATAAGAACAGAGCCTATTTTACAGATGTAGGATCACAAGCACACCTGTGTCTGACAAGGGCAGCTGCTTATCTGATATATCAGAGTTTCGTTTTTTTTTCTTTCCCCTCTCCACAGTGATTTTGAAGTTGTAACCCAATTTGTATAAAAAGATGAGTGAATGGATTAGAACAAATTTCCAGTAGGCGTTCCGATATTAAGATCAACGCTAGCTGGTGTCAGTCTTCGCCTCAGTTAGGGCTAGCAGGGAGCTTCAGTAAATCTCCCAGTCGAAGGCTGATGACTGACTTCTTTTTTCTATTTCTTTTTTTTTTTTTTTAGCTGCAGCCGTCCTACTAGCAGGTTGATTAGGGAAAAGGCCGCGTGTGGAAAAGCCCTGGCAGCCGCCCCAGTGATTGTAATGGCAGTTAAGCTGGCTCGAGTGTCAGAGGAGCTTGAGCAGGGTTATCCATGGAAAAATGATTCGGTCCTGTTCACGGTCCTGTTCACGGTCCCAACGGACGCCTCGGTAGATACTGAGCGGTGGAGAAAAACTATTCCATCGTGAAGCTGTTTGTTTATCTTTTGTAAAACACTATCCATCTTCGTCGGTTCCCCTATTTCACTGTGGACGAACAGATATGTTTTCAGACGATGCTGTATGTGTGTGTGTGTGTGTGTGTGTGTGTGTGTGTGTGTGTGTGTGTGTGTGTGTGTGTGTGTGTGTGTGTGTGTGTCTGCATGCATGAGAGTTTTTGTTTGGCTGTTTTACTAGTGCAGCTACGGTACTTGGTTTAGCCCTTTCAAAGGGGTGAAAATCCTGCTTCAATATCAGAAAGAAATCATAACTTTATTTAAACATTTATGAATTGTCCACACATCATAGAATTAAATTGAATACTCACCTTTACTCACCTGTGTTGTTAAGCTGCAGCTACATTCCTGTATTTGAGAGCTCATATCGCATCATTGCGCAGGGGACATGTCTGTGCACATGTACACAGTGCAGTATTTTAGTGTTATTGTGAGGGAGAGGAAAGAGCTGTTAGAATGACCTGTACTAGACCTGTAATGTGTGGTGATTAAGTATGGGTTACAGTAACAGTCCACTGTACAGGCCTGCTCGAGCAGTGGCCTTATGGCACAAAATATCATGTTTATCCACAAGGGGGCAGTGCTGCCATTTAAAAAAAAAAAAAAAAAATCAAAAAAACATTTTTCTTCTTCTTTTATTTTTTCAGTAAATGATTTTGGACTGTTATAGCTGCTTACGTTTCCAGACAAAGATGGTGGAGGCTTTGCAGGGGACTTGCGTGCTTAAGCCAGCCTGCTGATGTTCTGTGTCGATCATGGCCAATCGCGTCGAGGGCCACGGGTGCATGAAAAGGCCCCTATGGGCGGTTTCTCTGGGGGAGGGGTTTTGTTGGGACGTGCTGAGCATTAACAGACCGCCCATTCGGTTTGTGTGCTTCCAGTATCCGACATCCCAACATCCAACTGCAATTCCTCATGTTTAATTTCATACTGCCAAGTTTTTCAGACTTTTATTCTTGCTCCAGATAATTGTTTAAAATGGACTGTGTGTTTGTGTATACACACACACACACACATAAACACTCACACACACACACGCACGCACACAGTAAAGAGTTGTAAGGTAATGGATCATTTAATGAATACAAAATAAATAAGGAGGGGCCTTTGGTGCTGTCCCAAACATGGCAGGCATCTATCATGGTTCAAGCCTTTGTGCCAGGCATCGTTTATTTTGTTTGATTTCACAAAATCCTTTTGTTTTGCTTGGTTTCTTTTGTTTTGTTTTTTTTGTTTTTGTTTTTTGTTTTCAATTTTCTTCAATTCAGATTTTTTGTAATGTTTGTTTTTTATGAAAAAAATAAAATGTATCTTGATTTTAAAGAAAAAAAACCTAAATCATATCTCTTTACTAAAGAATTTGGAAAGGGAGGTTGAATGGGTCAGTCATAAAAGGTTCTGCCCCACGCTTCTGTCCCACCCTACTGGTCTCAACTTTGACGCTTTCTCCCCCGGTCGCTGTCTCGGTGACACCCTGGTGGAACACTCAATTTTAAAGCCTTTCTGGGAATGTTTTAAATTACTCTTACTGCGTGTTGTGAGTTCAACTATCGCCTTTTTTCTTCTGGTTATGTTTTCCACACGCGACAAGCATCTCCAAGATGGTGGTGTGAAGTGGAATTATCTTTGTAAAAATGTGTTACTATGCCTGTATATTGTCCTTAGTTAAAAGCTGCTAATTCTGAAAAGCTTCTGTCTCTCTCTCTCTCTCTTTCTCTCTTTCCTTCTCTCTGACGATCAGTTTCATTGTCAATGCCTTAATTTGTGTCTTGTCTGGCAAACGGTGACATGACAGAAGAATGACCTACCCTGGCCGACGTGGTGGAGACCTGGAGAGATTTAAGTGGTGGTAGACCCAGGTGTGGGGTGGACCAGGTGCATGGTGGCAGAACCATCCTTCATGTTACATGGAGAGTGATGCCAGCAACTAAGACCTGGCCAGTTTGTACCTCTTTCTGCAAGATTCAGAGCTTGGAGATTGTGTCTAGCGCCCCCTGTGGGATGAACTCGGCTAACGCAATGTTCTTTCAACGCTGAGAAGATTTGTGCTTTAGCCAAGGACGAGATGACTTGCTGCAATCCAGTACGTCTGCTGTACTGTGCATCTATGGTCAGTTGCGGTCACACAGTTGTTTTTTTTTTGTGCATTGATATATTTGAATTTAAATTTCACTGTCAAGTTTACTTGATTACAGAAAGCGCAAAGTGGAATTACAAAAAAAAAACAAAAAAAAACAGCAGCAACCAAGAATCTTGTAATTATTGTTAAAATGAAATGACCCAAAAATTATATCCTGTGGTTTTTGTGTTTCATAGTTGTGACATGCAACTGGACAACAATTGCTCACATTGCGTCCATTTCAAATGGGCAGTGTGTACATTAGTACGTTCATGTGTGTCAGTTAGACGGTTGTATAAGATAAGGGGGAGGACTGTGTGAGGCTGTACTGGAAATTGAGGTGTTTCCTTTATATCTAGATCTGTTCTTTTCCTACAGTTGCTTTGCTACAGAGGTATAAGTGTTCCAGTGACTGTCCAATAAAAAGCATTTTGTAGCGCCCCCCCCCCCCCCCCCATTCCTCTTACTGAAAGTCATGCCGGTGTGCTTTTATTGTAGGCGTTGCATAGGCTATGTATGATGGACTTTTTTTTTTTAGGGTGAGGGGGGTGCTGTCTTTAAGACCTAGCCTCCTTTCCCAAAAAATAAGTACCTGCTTTTTTTTTTTTTTGCCAGTTGAGCCCACAAGTGTAACTGATGGGACGTCCTGTGCCGGCCCTATCCTGCGATCTCTGTTGATGAGCCTGCTATTTTCAGTTCGCTTGTGCAATGTTTTATATTGTGCGCCAAAGCAGCAACGTCCGTGTCCAGTTTTGCCCCTCTGATTTTGTCGAGCGCTGCAGCAACAGAGCACTGCACGTTGTGTGGTATTATCATCGTTTACCGTAACGTTCACACGCTACTGCACTTCCTTTGGTTTTCTACGTGTAAAACCAGTCCTTACGTATTCTGAAGCTGGCAGCAGAATCTGTCCTTTAAATAGATTAGTCTAGTGCCGGGATCGTAAGGTCCGCGTGAGGTTTCTTTGGAGTGACTGCTCGGTTGCAAAGAACCGCTTCGCTTATTGGTGGCGAGTGCCAGTCCGCGGACGTTTCGCTGCTGCTGCTGCTGCTGCTGCTGCAATCAAATGGGGGGAATTAAATGGCCTTTGGCGCACGTCGTTGGCGGGAAGGAAGGCCGCTGTGTCCGAATGACGGTGACTTTAAGTCCGACGCTGAGCTGCTTTTAGATTTTGACACTAATAGGCAGTGCACCGTATTGGATGCACGTTTTTATTCAGAGCTGAATGTGACCAAGACCAAACGCTTTTTTTCAAACCAAGAAACGAAACTAAATTTTTCAAGACCGAGACTTGAGATTTAAGACCACAAGTTAAGTGGTAAAGACCAAAACCAGTCCCTGGCCTTGAGTGTCTTTTTTTTCTTCTTTTTTTATCCGTCTGGAAATGTGATGAAATATCATGAAAAGATGATAAATGGTTGATGTCAAATCAATTTCCAATTAGGGCAAAATGGTGATTTGTGAAACCATGTGAGTAAATTTACAAGTGAAAACAGTTTCCCTGATTGCAATCATCAAAGTGAGGGATGATGTATATGAACACTTTTTAAATGTAGAGTTCCTTTCACCCAAGTCTGACAGATTCAGAATTGGTGGGGTAAATTCATTGTAAAGACATGTACACAGTTGTGATGAATGTCAATGTTTTCTTTTGTGTAGACGCTAAGCTAGTTCATGGGATACCTCTTGACTATTTCCCAAGAAAAGGAAAAGGAAAAAAAAAATCATCGCTAAATGTCCTTGAGAGTAACCTTAAGAAAAACGGGTCAGGGAGTCGTGAAGAGGCATTTGTTTTGATTAAGGGAATACGTTTTATACCGCTTTTAAGTGAAAACATAAACATTGTGCTTAGTATGGGATTTTTCTTTCTAAACGGCAGTTGTTTTCAGTTTGAGAAGAAAGAAAAAGTGGAACAAATTACAGTAATCTTTGTGTGCTGGCAATGTAACTATGCCCATTGTGAGTCCTGCTGGTAAGGGTACTGAAAAAGAAGCCTTTTGTCAACAATGTCTAAAAGGAGTTAACTGCTGAACTGTGGTGCATGTTTTGGAGAAGATGTGGGGATGGCAATACAGTGGTTCATGGTATTAATGATGACAGTGATGTTGATGATGATTAATGGTTTCCCAGCTTCTAATAAAAGCAACCTACTTTTTATACTGCTTAACATAGTTGTTTTGTGATGAACGCGTTTTCTCTCCGTGAATTTCCTCTGGTAATCTAAGCTGTCATGTGACCGTTAATAGAGCACACACTGTGTTACAGTTCCTCACAGAATAACATTCCAAAGCTTTATGGTGCTGAAATAAACGTCCTCTCCACTTGTACCTAGGTGGTTTCTCCATGTTGTAAGTCTGTGTGCTATACCAAGCTGAACCACAAGGTGCTGCTGTTTTGGCTTAACCACAGTTTACGAGCTGCCCTGTCATAGTCTGCTAGCTTGTTGACAGCTCTCTTATCGTCTAACTTTTTATCATTCAGCAGCTCAAAATGTTTCACTTTTAGGATTTAAAGGTAAATATGAATTATATATAATATGATAAATATGAGATCCTGAGATGGGTAAGAGCAGTAGCCTACCACTGTTGCTTAGCAAATGCTTTTGTTTTTTTTGTCATCTTGGATACATTCCCACAATGAGTTTAAGTAGTGCTGCTGGAGTTTTGACCTGTATTATTACTAAATTAGGCCTGGGAAATCTGCCATGGTATGGTAAGCAAGTCATAGACCCAAATTAAATGTAACAGGACGGTCTTTATGCACGTACATTAATCTGGATTATGCTACAAATGTTTTTCTAACATACTTTCATTAAGCATTAAGTCTACTGTACCTTTGTGAAGTATATTGCCATATCCAGCGCGACATTGTGCCATTCTCCAGCTGTATACTTGACAGAGTAGTTATAAATATTTGAAAGCGCATCTACAGCGTCACTTCTAGTAAACTTAGTCAGAAATTCAGCCCCGTTCCTAAATAGCTGCTACGCTACAGTCACCTCGTCTGGCTTCGCTGCACGCCTCTTCTGCAATGTCGGTTGTCAACACGGAAGAAGTGAAGCTGCTAAGTGTCAGGCACGTTACATTTTTAGTCGCAGCCGCTATGAGCATTTTCTCTTAAAGCTGAACCATCTCCATCGTACTGTCGTTTGCTGAAATTCTGCTTAATCCGAACCATGGGGTTAAAAACTTAAAAGCGTCCGTTAAGGATCTATAGTGCACGGTAAATGTTGCATCTTGAACGCCAGTCCACCTTAGACCTGGTGAGGTTTTTCCCTCATTCAACTGTCAATTTTAATGTTCCTCAAGAGCTTGCTGCTTTGATTAAAAAAATAATTAATTAATTGATTAATTAAAAAATTACTGCGCAATGACCAGTTCTCGGAGGAAACAGGATCATTTGTGGTGTAAACGAAGCTACCATCGAAAAGTGGCTTTGGAGACGCATGCTCAATTGATTTCCACCGATGTCCGCTGTATAAAATTACTTTCTTATGTCTGCATTGTAAATCAGAATTTCACCTATTATTTATAACGTACATTTTACCTGTGTTATTTTTTAATTTCTTTTTAAGAGCGTGATTTCAGACCCTCTACATTCTTCTCGGGAGGCAAGAGAAGTCCAGCACTAGAATCAGAGGTGGCTCAAGTTCAAAGGCGAGTAGTCGAAGAATCGGACATTGCTCCTATTGTACCATTTTTATATTTATTTACCATTTTTAAAAAAAACATGTTGCTTTTTTTCTTTATATAGTAGCAAAATTAATTTGGAACAAGTTAAAGCTGCCATGTTAATGTTATTGTTATACATACAAGTTATTTTATTTTCCCCCCAGTGGATATTAACCTAATAATATCAACGTGATTCCGGTCGATTGGTTTCACAGTATAAATAAACTGATGGTGAAGTTCACATAACATTTATATTATCGGGTTAATATTTCCCCATAGCCCAATACAGCCATGTAAAACTTATACAGTCTATTCTGAAAGCTAAGCTACCGTAGGCTACTTCACAGTTACCCCTAATTTCCATGTTATCCTACGTTTTCAAAAGTAGTCCCACGGTGTTGGGGTGAAGCTCACGGTTACATTTTAATCTGCCTCTGAGGCACGTTTCGACACTGACGAACGCACAAACCACGACGCAACATCTACGCAAGCGGTCACATGAAACTTTTGAGAGGCAGGTGAATGTAGAATTATGTCAGAGGGCATTCCAGCGCCTTGCAAGAGATCAGTATACAGAAATGGCGGCTGTGGGGTTAGGGTTTGACAACAAACAAAAAAAATTAATGCTTTTTTTTAAACACTGGTTTTTATCTACCTATCTGTCCACCTAATTATATATATATATATATATATATATATATATATATATATATATATATATATATGCTTTGTTCAGTAAACCCATTAAGTTATAATTTTTTGGTTAAACAGTGTGGCTGTAATGCCATTGTCGACTCACTGGTTGCTAACATTAGCTAGCAGGCCTAAATTTGTTAGGTTTCTAGTACTAGGTGGGTTGTTTACTCTCTGGTGAGATAAATAGTATTGCTTACTAGTCTCCTATGCCATGTCTTCTGTTGGAGAACTAGAAACTCAAATATGAATATGCAACAGTAACTCTTGTAACAAGAACCACAAAAAAAAAAAACTTTTTTTCGTTTTTGTTTTTGAAAACTTTTTTGGAAATCCGTTTTCTTTGCTCTGATTTTTTACAGTGAACTTGTTATTAAATAATGAGAAGTGGTATTAAGGAAGTTTTTAAAAGTCTTTAGCATGCTGAAACCTAAATAAACCCTGAAAATACTTTAAATCAACTCAGTCGCTTGCTGAACCACGCTTCTGTAGGCCAGGGAATATTGATTAATTTGATTACATGAGTCTCCCGAAAGGTTCTTGTATGTTGGTGTGGCCTACAAATAACAGACAGTGACGCATCTCTCAAACTCATTTCCATCTCAGCTGAACATTCAGGTTATGGACAGCTAACTGCTCTGAGAAATAGCATGACTGTGACCACTTTTCCTTGGACAGGGGAGTGATGCTAGCGGTGGCCCATCCTGGGTGGTCCTGCGATGTCTAAAGACACAACAGCTGTAACTTTTCTGGGTGTTTGCCCTGCCTTGCTTTAACCGGAGTACTTATGCATCGCGATCATCATTTACTCTGGTTAACATCAAATCCCGTTTGATTGGAAACCCATGTTGTGATCATTTCTCACAAGTTAAAATTCCTAAAATCTCACGCACTCTAAGAAACTCACTCATTCACTTACTCACTCACTCTGACAAACTCACTCTTACTCACTCATTACTCACCTACTCACTCATCTATTCACTCACTCACTTTCACTCATTCACTCACTCACTCAATCACTCCCCTACTCACTCATCCATTCACTCACTCACTTTCACTCATTCACTCACTCACTCAATCACTCCCCTACTCACTCATCCATTCACCCATTCACTCTCTCACATACTTATTCACTCACTCACTCACTCACTCACACTCACATGCTCACTGATTCACTCACTGACTCACTCACTCTCTCTCTCTCTCTCTCTCTCATTCACTCACTCACTCACTCACATGCTCACTCACACACTCACAGAGGACTGTACCCAGTCCCAGACAGGCAGAAAGGAGACAGGTCAGCCTCACACAGAGAATGTGTGAAACTGAACATCACATGTAATCCAGCAGCCACCTGAGCTTTGGTTATGTTTGCTATCAGCTGATTCTGGCTACATTCAGCAAACTGCTGATCTAATCTCTGTAAGCTATTGCATACGTTCTCATGTACCACAGGCGTATGAAATGCGCCATTGTAAAGTCGACCGTTATGATGACAGTCAAGTGCAGTAATATGTATGGTGTAAGACATAATATTTTGGTTTTGCTTCCGTGACTCAAACCAAGCCCAGCACTTAGTTACAGTTGTGCCACAGTCATTTTAATCCATTCTATGATGAACTGACTAATGTCATTGCTGACGCACACAATGTCTGTTGACTGAGTAACTGTATAAAACCTGTTAAACAGCTTGATGTCAGATCATAATTATTTACTTTGAACGGAAATAATAGACTGGAGTTCTGCTACAGTAGGATGATTTGCCTGAGAGTTATACATCTTACTCACAGGGAGGCACACACACACACACTCGCACGCACACACACGCACACACATGCACATACACACACTCGCATGCATACATACACACACGCACATACACACACAAACACATACACACAAATACATAAACACACACTCACACACACACACTCAAACACTCACAAACCACAAACACACACACACACACAATGTGCATAAATGTTTACATATGTACAGCCTATCACAAACAATGTACTTCTTCATCATCTGAGCCTTTCCTTGTCTCGGTTGGCCTGTGTGTCTTACCAACACAAATAAATATAAGAGAATAAATGCTAAGTAGGGTGACCATATTTTGGTGTTCAAAAAAGATGTTGAGGTGGGCAGGTGTTATGAATGTAATATTGGGCTGTTTGCTTCTGTATATTAGGTTCTAAGGAATGAGCAAACCTAACTGCCTCAGAGCAAGATTCAAACCTGGGGCCCTTCTCTGTGGAGTTTGCATGTGTCAGTGTGGGTTTCCTCTGGGTACTCCGGTTTCCTCCCACAGTCCAAAGACATGCAAGTTAGGCTAATTGGAGACTCTAAATTGCCCGTAGGTGTGAGTGCACGAGTGAATGGTGTGTGTGCCCCTCCAATGGTGTGTTCCTACCTCTTGTCCAATGCATGTTGGGAGAGGTTCCAGCCTCCCCTCGATGCTGACCAGGAATAAGCAGGTTAAATAATGGATGGATGGATGGATGGATGGATGAAAGTGGAAAGCCTCCTGAGCTTACTCTTACGAAAATCGTTGGGCTGAATTCTGCCTGTCACATACACTCTCAGAAATAGCCGTCCACACGCACAGCCTTTGGTGTGTCTATGATGACTGTCACTTGTTAGTTCCTTATGCTCAATGTCCGTCTTTCTGAAACAAGTGGAATTACTTAAGTTGGATCGAGAGCTGTTGCATGTGTGAAACCAGCCCTGCTAAATTAGCTTGAGCTAATGTTGTGCTGAAACTAGCCCAGTCAGTGTGATCTGGAACCTGGCTTCAAACTGGCTCCAGCTTGATCCGGCCCAGCGGGACTTTCCAGCAGAATACGCCAGCCTGTCTGTCTAAATCTGCCTGTGAAATGTTGTGTACAACGAAGCAGCTGTTTTTTTTTTTTGTTTTTTTTTTGGAAATCAAATGCCTCTTTTGTCTGTTTAACACATATTCATTCATGCTGTGACCAACTCATCTGCAGTGTTTTCCTCTCATTTTCAAAAACAGTCTTTGTCGCTGCCATGGTAACCCAGTCTCAACAGGTGTCCTACCTGGGTATGGTTTCTCGGGTTTACAGCTGTCTGAGTAAACAAAAGAGCCACTGATATTTCCAAAGGCTTATCGATTGGCTGCTTTATGCTTGTGGGAATCAGTCATGTGACTCTCGAAAGACATTTAATACTTCCTCAACTGTACTAGTTTGCTGCCTTGTTTCAGCCAGAATGCAGAGAAGGCCAGGTCAGTTTTTTGCAGTCATTGTTGTGAAAAGAGGACAACCATCTTTCAGATATTTTACACAGCTGAGGGTGCCCATCTAACACATACAATTAATTCAGCATTTCTGAAACATGATAGCAGTATTATCACAAGTCCCTGCCTGTTGTTTTTACTTGGATACGAAAGTGCCGTTTGTATTCTTCAGTGCCTCTAGGAATTAAATTAAATTCATTACTAAGGATCAAAATAGGGGGTAGAGTTCGGTCCCATTGCATTTGCTGTTTTTATAGCCTTGACAGTGTCTGGCCTAGCTTTGGAGGGGCCTGAAACAGGATTTGATTTTGGGGGCCCCCAATCTAACCACCCACTATAATATATAGTATATATATATATATATTTTTTAACTAGGGGGGGGCCCTGGCAGCTGTGGGGTTCTAAACAGCTGCTTATGTCATTTATTGGGTCGGGCCAGTTCTGAGCCATAGTGACATCACGCCCAAACTATGTTCTGTGTCCGTCGGCGAAATTATTATTGAGGCTTTTTGCTTAGAGCATTTTCACTGGCCGTGTGCTTATGTTGACACACTGAGGCTTTCTCCCTGTATAACCTGGTCAGATAAATGCACAGGTGGTTATGAAAATTAAGAAAATTAATCAGTTGTAAACAAAAAAGAATGATGTGCTTGTGGAGTAAGTGCTGGTGTTTGGGTTACCCCAATCACAGTGTAGAGGAGGCGGCGGGGAGGTGGGGGGGGGGGGGGGGGGAGGAGTTGTGGGTACTGAAAGGAAACGAGATGTCAGTGCCATATCGTGTTGGTGTGAAGCCTGTTTCCGTGCAACCGAGTGCAGCTTCCTGTGAGTCTCCTTTAAGAATTTAAATGTTTTTTTGTTTTGTTTTTAAATTTGCAGTTCACATAGTTCATGTACGGGCCGGGAGCGTTAATGTTTGTAGTGCGCGTACGATCACGCACGTTACGGGTGTTTCTCCACATAATGACAACGAATCTCTCGGTTGGTTGTTGTGAGTGGAAGTCGGCTCGAGAGGCTGCTTCTCCTCAGATCAGTGTCTGTGCTGTTTTGGTTAGCTGACCTGTTTGCTGTTTCACGCACGGTGTTATGAGCTGTACTCCGCCAGCGTTCCTTTCGATCATTTGATCTGGAAGTGCACGGGGTATCCCAGTCGGTTATTTATATTCTCTTGGTGATATGTGGCAATACTAAGTCCAGTGTCGACATGACATTACACATGGGATTAGGATCTAGATTTCTCAATTGAAGGCTCCTGCTGTCGGTAGTAAACCCTGACCCAGCCAGGCAGCTTATTGTGCCCTGCCTTTGCTGAAAACTGGAGGGTCCTACTGAAAGCTGCCCTTGGAAAGTCTCTGATTATCTGAAATAACATTTAAAAAAATGAAAGAACAACAACCAAAAATCTATCATATTTTGCGTATTTATGGGCTCGAGAGCTCAGGAATAGTGTTTCCAGCTGAGACCGTTATTGGCGCAGTTTAAGATATGGGTGGTGAACACTGTGTGTCAAAGAAGAATGAGCTGGAATTTCCTGACGGACAGATTCAGCCTGTTGACCCTGTTGACCTCGAAAAGGTGATACTAAGATTAAATGAGCACTAAGTGTTTAAAAATTTAAAAAAAGGTAGGGAAAAAAAGGACAAAACAGGCACCACCTTTCTACCTGCAGGCGTAATGGGCAGCTTTGCGCTCCTGCGTCGGCCAAATCCACACCGGGACACTGTGTGAGGGCGTGGAGCGAGAATGTTGAAATTCAAGTTCCGAACGTCAGAGTCAGTCATCAGTGCCGGCTCCCCATTGGCTGAGCCCTGGTGCTGGCTCCCCACCTATGTTCCCACAGCTCCGCGCGGCGTCTTTGCGCCAGCCCAGGGGCCGCCTTTGCTGCTTTTCCAAACGGCGGGAGCACTGAGTCACCGCTGGTTTCCTCTGCAGTCAGGACTGCGCGTCTGCGGGAAAGGAAGCTACGCTCCAGAGGCGCTCTGCGCAGCAGAACTGAGAGAGCGTCTGAAGCAGCAGCCTCCGCTCCAGCCAACCCTGGTCCGGGAGAGCCACAGGGGTCTGCTGGTTTCTGTTTTCACCTTAAAATCAGCACCCGGTTGAGACCCAAGACGAGACCAGGTGAGTTGAGTTAACTGTGTAATCAACTGCTGTAACTGATTCATGAAGTGCAGAGTCACTATGAAAACCAGCAGACCCTGTAGCTCGCCAGGACCAGGGTTGGAGACCACTGGTCTAATGGTTAGGACAGGTCTATGTGTATTTATTTTTTATCTCAGAATAATTTGGTTACCTGCTTTTTAATTAAGCATTAGGGGGTGTGTGGCGGTTCTTGAAATGTGAAATGTAAAATTTATTAGTTAATGTATTTGTTAATGTGAAGTGTGACAATCACAATGAATGAAATTTATGATTGTTACATTCCTGATGTTCTGCTGTCAAATTGACTGAAAATGTTTTTGTTTTTTTACTGGAATAGTTGTTTGAATAAAATCTACTGCGACATGTACTGTCAGCAGCACATTTTACAATGAAAACCAAAAAAAAGCGTATTTGTGGCAAACACGCCTGACACAGGCCACCGAAGTGGCTTTCCAAGGGGCCCTCCAGCACAGAGACACAGGGAGATGATGTTTGAACAGTCCACACTTATTCACAAGGGTGGCAAGATGTCACAGCCAAGGAGCAGATGTTAAGCACTATCATGACAGGGAGGCTCTCCTTTGTGTGGGTGGGGATGGCAGATTTAACCTGTGCGCACTGATTGCCTCACTACGCACAGGTGCAGCCAATTATCTAATTCCTAACCAATTGTCTAATCCAGGTCTAATTAGCTTGACCCAGGGCAGGTGTGGCTGCTTAAACCAGCCATCCCCACACCACAGTATTATATTAGAGGTGTGAATCTTTTCCTCTCAGAAGATTCAGTACGCATCCCAACATGTGGTCTGCGACACAATACAGGAAAGATACACTTACAAATGCATTGATTCGATTTGGTTTGGCTCCGACTCAATATGATTCGAACTCACCTCTGATTTAGTCCAATTTGGCTCCCCCTCAGTTCAGTTCAGTCGAGGTACAATTCGGTTTTACGCGTTCAGTTTAATATGTTGCGTGTCAGTCGAAATTCCTTATTCTCAACCAGGAGTGTCCTCATTTAACCAAAAGGGGCTGGGTGTGGGTGCAGGTTTTTGTTTTATCCCAGCACCAACACCGAAAGACCACGATTCGTTGATTTGTGGAGTCAGGTGTCAGACAATAAAAGGCTACACAGAGATAGGTTAGCAGTATCACAACAAGACAGAGGGTAAGGCTGCCACCTTGCCAACTAGTGTCATGTGTAACCGCACTGGAAAAGTTCAACGAAAGCTGTGGATTAAATAGGCTGGTATTTTTGTAGTAATTGTTTTTTTTTTTTGCCTACGTTCACTCAGCGATTTGCCCAGCTATTACTCATCAATTCAAATTTCATAGTCATGGCAGCTCAAGTGTCTGCTATACAACTGAAATTAGCATACTTACTACTTACGTGAAATTTAAATGATTCTCAAAATAGCAGTTACAGCCACTGGGCAGATTAAAGGTCCTTCGCTGTATACGTGAGACTGGTAATGCTTTAAATAGTTTGTGTTTGTGGTGAGGAATGTGGCGTATGTTTTACATTTGAACACGTACAAATGGCAACCAAATTCCCACGTTCATAGAAGAAGTAGACGGACATAAATGTCAACTTTTGAAGGAAAAATTTACATTTTTATTTGCATAATAAAATACCTCAGTTTGCTTACTTTATTGTTAAGCAAAGAATTGAACCCAGAGACCTACGATGTCTGCAAAATTGTAAAAGTGATAAATTAAAAAATGATAAACAAGACGTCCAGATCAATGTGATTAGGATACTTTTTTTTTACCATGACATTTTCAATTAAAATACAGCAGGGCTGCCCAACCCTGTTCCTGGAGATCTACAGTCCTGTAGGTTTCCACGCCGACCCTAACAAAGCACTCCTCATTCAAAAGATAGAGATCTCCTTGAGCTGCTTCGGACAGCAGATCTCCATGGTTGGGCAGACCTGCATTCGCTGTGTTACCTGTCTGGCGGATTTATTTTATTTTATTTTATTTATTTTTTTATTTTTTAAACTTTATTGTCTATCACACAGTGTTAGAAAATTGTCTCAGGTTAGGGGCTCACAAACAACATAAAAACATACACCCATGAAAGGCTCACATAAAATTACATTAAAAATACGAACAATTCCATAAATAAATAATAGTTGTGCAAAGGTGCATTAAAAATGTAGTGACAGTCTTATTTGTCCTTGTTTAAAATGGATATTGCAGTGGGAATTAAAGAGTTTTTTGTGAGTTAATTTTCCTTTATTTAAACAGGTAGTCTCATTAAGATCGAGACCTCTTTTTCAAGAGAGACCTGCATGTACATGTAAAAACACACATAAAACACATTCAACAGGCAAGTGCATAAAAAAATAAAAAATAATTAAAAAATTAAAAAACATTGGACAAATACAGATCATATCATAGGTACAGGAGTCGAGCTGTAAACTAACATACCGATCAAAGGAAACAATCACAAGCAATATCCAACATATCAGAGGTCAATATTTTAAAATACCTAACGGAATGTCCGCGTGGGTTTCCTCCGGGTACTCCAGGTTTTCTTTTTAACCAGAGGTACTCTGAGGCGGTGGCCTGGTGGGAGGAGCTGAAAGGAGGGGGTGAAGGGGGTGTGAAGGGTCCTTAGTGATGGAGTCTGCCTTTTTTTTTACTGCCTGACTGTGAAAGGTCTGAGAGTTGGGCCTGGGATGTGTTTTGCATCATTATATCGGCTACGCTCTCAGCGTGAGTCTGATGCCAGTCTATTTTAACCTTATTATCGACTGGCACCAATACGGCCTGGATACCGATTTTTATGCGTGCCTACTTTGTGTGAGACCTGTTGTCCCCTCTGCTCTTGATTGCACTTTCTTTAAGTTCACTGAGCAATATTTTTTTAAGAGTGTCATTGTAATTCAAGTAGGTCGTGTGCGAAATGATCACCGTCGCTGTCAAAAAGGAGGGGTTTGCAGTCTTGTGGTGACAGGCTGTCTGGTATGAAAAAGGAAGTTCGAGGCATTTGATCTCGAATCTGAATTCTGCCATTCTTCGAGTGAACTGAGGGCACGCATGTTTCGGATTCACGGAGGGGACGGCCAACTTTGAGCCAATAGGGTGTTTTGCTTTCAGGGTTTCGTGAAAATGTTCACTAGGCCTCCTGCCGATTTGCGTCACATTTGAAAGGGCAGAGGGTTCTTAAGAAAGGGATCATAAGCAAGTTCTTCATTTTGCTTACACTGTCTGTTATCACGTACGTCACCACATTGTGGTGTCCCTGCTTCTTGAACAGAGCTGAACACTCTGTACAATTCCCGCGCAGATTTTTGCTTCTGCTTGTGAATCACGTTTGAGTCTAAAAAAGAATAGAGGAAGTCTCATCTTCTGGTAAATGGTAAATGGACTGCATTTATATAGCGCTTTTATCCAAAGCGCTTTACAATTGATGCCTCTCATTCGCCAGAGCAGTTAGAGGTTAGGGGTTAGGTGTCTTGCTCAAGGACACTTCGACACGCCCAGGGCGGGGTTTGAACCGGCAACCCGCCGACTGCCAGACAATCGGTCTTACCTCCTGAGCTATGTCGCCCCTATATCTTCTCTGAATTCTATCGTTGTGCGTCATGTAGTCAAGGTGTCCTCTGAGTTGCCTGAACCTTTCTGGCATCGCTGTGTAGCGATAGCTAAATAACCAACCAGACCTGGGTCAAATACGTATTTGTTTTGGATACAAATATTTTTCTGTGCTCTATTGATCTTGCCTGGTGTAATTGAGCCTGCCTACTACTATGTACATACGTTAAAATAAACTGTAAAATCAACAAGACTGTAGGCATTAAATGTTTGTATGTAGTTTCGTTGTGTTAAGGTTGAAATCATGAAATCATCAAGAAGTACAAATTACCATGATGTCTCCACAGGACAAGGGGTTTGCTACTTGCTTTGTAGAAACAAATACCCCTGGTGATACTGCCTACAATTCACACAGTATTCATCCATACAACTGGATATTTAGATTGATCTGATCTGCCTCAGCAAGCCTGGACGTTGACCAGGACTGAGATAAACTTGCTGGAGAGCCATCCATCAATTGTCTATACCCGCTTATCCTGGGCAGGGTCGCGGGGGGTGCTGGAGCCTATCCCAGTATGCATTGTGCGAGAGGCAGGAATCCACCCTGGACCGGCCGTCAATCTATCGCAGGGCACACACACCATTCACTCACACACTCATACCTGTATGAGCAATTTAGAGTCTCCAATTAGCCTACCTGCATGTTTTTGGACTGTGGGAGGAAACCGGAGGACCCGGAGGGAACTCACGCAGACACGTGGAGAACATGCAAACTCCACCCAGAAAGGCCGAGGCCAGGATTCAAACCCGGACCTTCTTGCTGTGAGGTGTGAATTGAATTCAAATGGGAGTGGTTGGGGGCCTACCAGAACCAAATGGGCGGCAGATACACATGTAGAGGTGACCGTGATCATTTGGTTAAGGTAATCGGCCTCAGTGTGCGTGGCTGTTGATTTAGGATAAGCCCACCAGAGAGGGGGGTGTGATAGTCTGTCAGATGGGAACAAGCATGCATGCATACAGAGATAACAGTGACCATTTGGTTTCCCATTACTGTTATTTGCATTTTGTTCGGGGAAAGGGGGAAAATGCTGGTGCCTGAACAACTCATTGCCCTGCCTCGCTTTCACCCAGTACTGCGAAGGAAATTATTTTTTTTTTGCTTTGTTAATAAATTGCTATTGACCCAAAGTTTTACTATACAAAAAAAAAAGACCAAATTCCTGCAATTATTTATTAATATTTTTACTCACGGAATAGCAAAGTCCTAAGAAGCCGAAGAGGCTTCTGTCGTATAGTCTTCTCAGCCTGTAACCAGGAAACAAGGTAACCAGGTAACAAATAAAAGCACCCGTGCAATCTGATAAAACTGGGCTGCAGAATTAAGCGAAAATAAACATTCGGTATAATGAAAGTATAATTAGTTCACGTGTTGGAATTCATACAAAAGTGTACTATTTGAATTGTGGGACTGGCACTTGATAAATCTTTTTGGAGTGAACGTTACCTTCATAGATTAGGCCTACATTTTAGCATGCACTCATATCCGGAGTGAGTTACGTAGCTTTTTCTTTTCTTTTCATTTTTTTCCATAGTATCCATTTATACTTTTTAAAATGCAAATAGTATTTTGGATAGGTGAAAGTAGATAAAATTAACTATAAGTTGCAATTTTCATTCATGCTTTTTAGTGTTGGCGATGGGTGGGTGTAGTATGTTACAGATGTAATAGGTCTAAACAGTCTTCAACTAGATACCTTATCTTAGCGCAAAAACATGGAAAAAAACAATCATAAATTGTTTGTTATGCCCACATGCAAACAGCTGCCCATTGTTCAGAGATTAATCATTCAATTATATTAATGTTGTTTCCACCATGACATGCAGCCACAATAAATTGTTCAGAGAAATAAGGGGATAGCAGTGTCATAACTGCATGAGAAGTTGCATCCAACTCCAGTAAAGGTCATTTGGTGACCTCAGACAGTTATGTAACCCTCTGAAGAGTAGGTATTTTGGAATTTTTTTCTTTTCCTTTTTTTTTTCAAAATTCCAAGTCAGTGTTCTATAACGTCATTGCTTTCAGCTGCCAGTAGTGATTGTGACATCGGCATTAGAATGCTCAGTTAACATTCAGTTAACATTCTAATCTCATATGTGTGATCTTACACCTTAGATTCTGTAAATTATCACCAGCACCTACTGTAATTTGCTCTTTCAGCAGTGCTAAAGAATAATTTTAACTCAAATAATAGAAATGGTGCCCTATAAAGACAGGAAGTTAAAGGTGATTGGAGAAAAAAGGAATGCAGAAAGCATCCAAACTGACCAGTTGGTTATTCCTTTCAATTTCCTTCATTCCAGGGATGCTATGTCAGAGCTGTTGTAAAATGTACAACAGGTAGTTTGAAACGTATTATTTATTGTGGTATTAATGACATTCAACAATTTTTTTAAGGATAAATAAGGAACTCTTTTATCTTACAGACCATGTTTTCAAAGGCAGAAGAAGGTAAATTTTTCACTTATTTGTGTATCCGAGAAGCACTCTTTGGGCTGCTGTTAAGTTGTAGGGCAAAATACCGGTAACTGACTTTACAGTAATTTCCTACCAATCTTATGTCTCAGTATTGATACACTTTATTGTTTAAAATACATTGCTGTGTCTGAAAGTGGTACTAATTTGTGTATTTGCCAATATTATTCAGAAGTGTTGCCATATTGATAATGGACTTTGTAGTGTGTAGTGTATTCCAGTTTGGTTCTTGTGCACTGCCTGTTACTTTTAGTGTTTTGCCTGCATGCAGTCTTTTGAGTGCATGTGAACAGATAAAGGAGTACAGCTGATGAACAGATGAACTACGTTATATGCAATTTCCAAGTGAATGTGTGTCTTATTACTTTGAGTTACAGCCTAAGGTAAGATAAGAGGACACACCTAGGTTTGCGCATTGTAAGGTGAAAGTTTACTGCAGCTGTTTCGTACAGAAATAGACTCTTTCCAGGAAGCACCTCCTTGCAAAAAAATTACCTCTACCACTACCACTATTTGGAAAAAAAAATTACCATATGTTTTATGTTTGCTGGAGTCAATATATTCAACCCTGTAATGGTTAACTCCTGTCACTGGACCATACAAGTTTGAGCCTGCCTTGTATCTACCTCAAATCAAGCCTGTTAAATTTGATTGCGTAGCCCCAGGCGTTTGACAAGGGCAGCGAGCGTGCCTAATGGCTGATTTTATCCAAGCAGCTAGCGAAACTAAGGCGCTAGCAGGTTGATTAATTGTCAGCAGGTCCTCTAATTTATAAAAATGTATGTGATTTATGTTAGCGTGATCCAGTTGTTTGAATAAGTGTTTCGTAGATCCTGTCTAATTTTTTTGCTTGTCATATCATGGCAACTCTCAATTTCTGGATGGGTCTTAAGCCCTGTGTTGTAGAAACGGCGACAGAGATCGGGACGGAAACTTTCACTGTTCCAGAATGTTCTATGGTTAACCTTTAAAAAAGGTATAGTTTGGGGTCACGAGGTACTCGCAGCGAAAGCTGTTTTATGTCCTGATTTTCTGGAACTGGTGATATAAGTCTTCGATATTGACGTCTTCGTCTTGCTCTGGGGAGCCTGCATCTGATTTCAAGTTTGTGCAGAATGCATCCCATCCCCCATCCCATTCCCCCCCCCCCCCCCCCATGTATTGAAATAGTGAGTCAGAGCAGGATTTAATGAGTCTGCGTTGGTGTGGACTCTGTGTTGTGGGAATTTCAGTATCCTGTTCAGCCAGATACTGACCCCAACAACCTTTTCACATTCTGTAGCTGGATAGCCATTTCAAATGCGTTCTCCAGTGATCTACATCTTTTGTTAAATTGTGGTCTTTCTGGTTTTTTTCCCCTCATTACCATTTCTGCTGTCACTGTAAAAAGAGAAGAGCTCTAGGAGGTGGACTGAAAAACAAGTTACCCCCTCTATTGCATGCGTAAATGGAAAAAAAGAATCGTTGAACAATAAAGTGGAAAAATCACTGAGCAATGTGCAGTAGACTACAGTTATATAAGGAAATGTTTTTTTTTTTTACGTTTTACATAAATGTCAAAGATG
Source organism: Anguilla pacifica (assembly GCA_039654925.1). Lineage (NCBI taxonomy): Eukaryota > Metazoa > Chordata > Actinopteri > Anguilliformes > Anguillidae > Anguilla > Anguilla pacifica. The sequence goes on from CM077296.1 coordinate 49,769,813, forward strand.
TCTTAATCATTAAAATTTCATTAAAATTTCAATGTGATTTTATTGTCAATAGTTGGTTCGGGGTACTAAAAAGGGACTTATTTAAATACACTCCAATTTATTTTTAGGATATCTAATTTAACATTCGATTTCAAAACTACATTTCTATTCCTTCTCAGAAATGTCTGGTTCCTTCTCAGAAATGTCTGAGATTTGACTCACACTGCGATCCTCTCAAATGTGCCGTTGTACTTACGCAAGCTGCAGTGAGTTCTCATGGTACTGTCCTGTCATTCTTAAAATGCTCATGAAACTCACAAGCCTTGCAAGTGAAAGCAAACTTGCGGAAGATCTTTAAAGGAAGTGAATATTACACGCATCAAACTTTTTTTGTGTCTGTTAAGCTTTTTGCCTCTGGATGTGGAAATGGATGGTTATTTTGTGTGAAGTATTAATAGATTTATGAAATTGCAATTTTCATGCAATATTGCTGAGTGGCACTTGTAATTTATTCACAAGGGAAATTTTAAAAGCTAATCATGTTCCCGGTGCATATGAAACGCATTGTGGTTTTAGAAGTTTAGGGGCTTGTAAAACCATTTTTGCAGCCTGTAAAGTTGGACTATACTGTAAGATTTTAAAACGGAACATTAACTGAGCTGATATTTTTTAGTGTTCCGTGCAACGAACACATTTGTTTAATTTTGTTCTTCATAATGAAATGCAACACCTCATCCGTAGATCCGCTAGACTCAGTCAAATGATAGACTTATCATGAGCACTGGTTATGCATATAATTCATACAGGGGTATGTATACGCTTTATTAATATGGGCTATCTTGTCAAGTCTGTAGTCTTAATGGTGTCGTTTTCCCATGCTTTCCTTTGCACACTTGCATTTATGCTGTACAGAATTATCCTTAGGAAGCTGGTAAGGTAACCATGGGAACCCAGAAGAAAGAAACAATCACAGGAGCAAAAGAGTGGGCTCCAGCTCTCTACACACAGGAAGCACTTTGACTCTCCGTTGACAGAATGACCTGACCTGGCCGGAAAAAAGCACTTCATGCAAAGTAATCATTTTTTCTCATTATTTCTTCAGCTGGCCGTTAAAGTTGACGAGAAGCCGTGGGAGTGCATTCCGGAGAGTGGACAATCGGCCTTTCGGACACTGTGAGCTTGGGGGGGGGGGAGGGGGAGTGTGGAGAGAGAGAGAGGCGGAGAGTCGGAGACACAGAAAGAGCGCCTTTGGTCATGTGGACCAGGGTTGCTCAGCTGTTTCTGGTCAACGCCCTGTCCTGCGGCCTGGAGATATGCATGTCCACCGGGACTATCTACATACCGCCGCTGCTGCTGGAAGCTGGGATGGAGGAGTGCTTCATGACCATGGTCCTGGGTGAGTTTAACCAGCTTTGTGACTTTGGTCCTGGGTGAGTTTAATCAGCTTTGTGACTTTGGTCCTGGGTGAGTTTAAACAGCTTTGCGACTTTGGTCCTGGGTGAGTTTAACCAGCTTTGTGACTTTGGTCCTGTGTGAGTTTATCCAGCTTTGTGACTTTGGTCCTGTGTGAGTTTAACCAGCTTTGCGACTTTGGTCCTGGGTGAGTTTAAACAGCTTCGTGACTTTGGTCCTGGGTGAGTTTATCCAGCTTTGTGACTTTGGTCCTGGGTGAGTTTATCCAGCTTTGTGACTTTGGTCCTGTGTGAGTTTAACCAGCTTTGCGACTTTGGTCCTGGGTGAGTTTAAACAGCTTCGTGGCTTTGGTCCTGGGTGAGTTTATCCAGCTTTGTGACTTTGGTCCTGTGTGAGTTTAACCAGCTTTGCGACTTTGGTCCTGGGGAGTTTAACCAGAGGAGTGCTTTGCAACTTTGGTCCTGGGGGAGTTTAGCAGGAGGAGCTCTGTGTGGCTTTGGTCCAGGGGGGAGTTTAACCATGGGAGCACTGTGTGACTTTGTACCCTTGAGCAAGGTACTTACAGTAACCTGTGTTGCTTTAGTATGTATCCTGCTGTATAAAATGGATACTGTGTAAAAAAACTAATTTACAAAAGCAAAACGTGTGTAAGTCCCTCTGGATAGGAGTGTCTGAAATGTAATGTGATGCAATGTAAAATGGCGTTTGGGATAATGAACAGCCAGCTCCTGAGCCCTGATCTCCTTGTGTTTTGGCGGCAGGTCTGGGCCCGGTGCTGGGGCTGGTGTTCGTGCCCATGATCGGCAGCGCCAGCGACCGGTGGAGCGGGCGCTTCGGGCGTCGGCGGCCCTTCATCTGGGCGCTGGGCGCGGGCGTGCTGCTCAGCCTGTGGCTGATCCCCCGCGCGTCCAGCCTGGCCGCCCTGGTGGCTCCGCGGCGCCGCTTCCTGGAGGTGCCGCTGCTGGTGGCGGGCGTTAGCCTGATCGAGTTCTGCGGCCAGGCCTGCTTCACGCCGCTGGAGGCCCTGCTGTCGGACCTGTTCCCCGGCGAGGAGGAGAGCCGCCGGGCCTTCTCCGTCTACGCGCTGATGGTCAGCCTGGGCGGCTGCGTGGGCTACCTGCTGCCCGCCGTCGACTGGAACGCCGGCGCCCTGGCCGACTACGCGGGCGGCCAGGAGCCCTTCATCTACGCCCTGCTCACCCTCATCTTCCTCCTCTGCATGCTGAGCACCGCCTTCATCTCCGAAGAGCGGGGAGGAGGGGACGCGTCCAAGAAGCGGCCGGCCACCGCCGCCGCTGCCGCCGTGGGTCCCCCCGCCGCGTGCTGCCTCCGCCCCACCCCGCCCCACGCCAAGCGCCTGCGCCTGGCCCTGGGGGGGTGCCTCTCTGCGCTGCCCCGGCTGTACCGCGCATACCGCCAGCTGCCCCTGGTCATCTGGCGCCTCTTCCTGGCCGAGGTGTGCAGCTGGATGGCGCTCATGACCTTCCTGCTCTTCTACACGGACTTCGTGGGCGAGGGGCTGTACCAGGGGGTGCCCACCGCCGCCCCGGGCTCTACGGAGAGGCTGCGCTACGACGAGGGTAAGACCCCAAAATTAGGCCTGGCGCACGGCTCTGTGTGCGGGCTGTGGTCCTATGGATAGGGTTTAGCTCTGTGCTGTGTGCAGGCTGTGGTCCTATGGATAGGGTTTAGCTCTGTGCTGTGTGTGGGCTGTGGTACTATGGATAGGGTTTAGCTCTGTGCTGTGTGCAGGCTGTGGTACTATGGATAGGGTTTAGCTCTGTGCTGTGTGTGGGCTGTGGTACTATGGATAGGGTTTAGCTCTGTGCTGTGTGTGGGCTGTGGTACTATGGATAGGGTTTAGCTCTGTGTGTGTGGGCTGTGATCCTATGGATAGGGTTTAGTACTGTGATCCTATGGATAGGGTTTAGTGCTTTGTTGGGGGGTGCGAGTCTGTTAATGTGGTTCTGTGTGTCGGGTGTGGTCTTGTGGACGGGGTTTGGTTCTGTGTATCCAGTGTGGCTGTTAAAATCAGGTGTGACTGTGTGAAAAGAACGGAGTGTGATTTTTAGGGTGTGGTTCTGTAAATTGGGCATGTCTGTTATAATCTGTTAAATTAAGTGTGACATTTTGAAAATGTGTTCTCACGTAGAAGACACGCACGCAGTCAACATCTTTAGAGTCCCTGATGCAATAAAATTATAGGTCAAACTGCAGTCATACTTTTCTTTAATGAAAGAAACTTTAAGTACTCTCAAAATTAGGCACAGGGGTATGTTTTAGGACTATCGACAGTCAATATAGTGTGGGAAAATCAAAGCTCTTTGCTGTCTGTAGTTGGATAATCATTCATACTGATAATCGCATTAAGACTGTTGAACCAGAACCAGTAGGTGCCAGCAGACGTGCAGGTGCATGCTCATTGTGAACACAGATGCCCAGACTGAACCTGACGTTTTTGAGTGACGTGCCTGTCGCCAGGGATACGGATGGGGAGCCTGGGGCTGTTCCTGCAGTGCTCCACCTCGGTGGTCTTCTCCCTGCTGATGGACAGGCTGGTGCGGTCGGTGGGCATGAGGGCGGTGTACCTGAGCAGCATGGCCGTCCTGGCGCTGGCCACCCTGGTGATGAGCCTCTCCCGCAGCCTCCCGCTCATCACCGTCATGGCCGCCGCCACCGGCTACACCTTCAGCACCCTGCAGATCCTGCCCTACACCCTCACCTGCCTCTACCACGCCGACATGCAGGTGGGTACTCCCGCTCCCGTTGCCAGGCAACGGGGAAGCGGCTGACTTTTAACTGAGCTGTTAGTTGCCGGCGGCGACGTCGAGCTGTGGAGTACTAGAGTGTGGCACAGTAGGTAAGGAACTGGGCTTGTAACCGAAAGGTCGCAGGTTCGATTCCCGGGTAGGGCACTGCCGTTGTACCCTTGAGCAAGGTACTTAACCGAAATTGCTTCAGTATATATCCAGCTGTATAAAATGGATACAATGTAAAATGCTATGTAAAAGTTGTGTAAGTCGCTCTGGATAAGAGCGTCTGCTAAATGCCTGTAATGTAATGTAATGTACTAGTCGGGTGAAAAATCCAGGTTTTGCAAAGTAAAAGTCCTCCCCTGTGTTTTGTTACGATCATCTGGATTTGCTAATTGGCACGGTTCTTCAGCCAGGGACGTAGATCTAAGCATTGAAATCAGCTGGCTGAGTTCATGGGTGGAAGAAACACGAGGACGCAGGACTTTTGCTTTTCGACCTCTGGACTTTCCAGCTGTGGTCAGGAGACTGGGGCTTGTCAGCAGAGTATTGCAGTATGAAACTCTGGGTGGGCCTGTACTATATACAATTATAGTACAGTTATAGTTATATTGAATGAGGTACATATCCAGTCATTTTGTCAGTGAATTTCCAACTGTATATGTGGACAGTTAGGAGGGATGGGGGTGGGGGGTTAGTGAACAAAGCTCTGTGAGTCACTCTGGGCTGTGGGTGGGGAGCTGTTAAAGTATGCAGTTTTTTTTGCGCCTGCCAGGTTTGACCTGTTTTGGCCAAGAATTTGGGTGAGAATTTGATTAAAATTCAGATTCACCCTTATTCTGCATAAAGAACTTTATTTAAACATAACAAGAGGGGTGTTTTTTTGGGGTGTTTTTGACTAGAAACACTCTCATTAAGGTTCAGGTTTTGTTGTGTTGGGTGTGTAAATCTAAAGTCCTTTAACCAGATTTTATTACTATGCATTTTTTTTTACCAGAAATTGTTAGAAAACTACATTGTCTGTTGGATTTTTAGGTATGCGTGTTATTTAATTATTATTAAATTCTTAATTGTTTTTAAAAACTGGGATAATTTGTCAGAGACCAGCCCGAGGTGTTATTTAAAGTACACAGAAGTGTGGAATGGTCCAGTTTATTTGATAAACGAAACATGTTTGCTGCTTTTCCTTCTTCCAGGCGTTTTTCCCTTGTTCCAATTTGCAAACGTCCGAGGACCTAGAAATAGCAGAGAGGACGTTGATGCTGCCCCCTGGTGGCATCAAGCAGCACTGCAGCAACGGGCATCCCGGCGGGCCGCCGCTGGCCGCCGCCCCCACGCTGGGCCTGTACGTGTCGCTGCCCCTGGACGTCCCGCTGGCGACGCCCCCCCGCGGGTTACCGTCGGATCCGCCGCGCGGGATGGGCCTGGACCTGGCCATCCTGGACAGCGCCTACCTGCTGTCGCAGCTGCTGCCCTCGCTGCTGCTGGGCTACGTGGTGCAGGCGACCCGCAGCGTGGCCACCTACATGGCCTGCGCCTCCGCCTTCAGCCTGCTGGCCATCTGCATCTCCAGCAGGGTCATCTTCGACAGGGCCGACCTGGAGCACCGTGGGGTCGGACCGGCCCAGGCCCGGAAAGGCTTTCTGGACGAAAGAACTTGATACGGCGGGGGGGGGGGGTCAGTGCCCTGTCCAGCACCAAACTATATTTCCTTTTTTGATTTAAAAAAAAAAAAAAGGAACAAAAGAATAGTATTTAGTTGCCTGTGCAGTGTTTACATTACAATGCTGAAATTCTTTCGTGTAAGGAAGGATAAGGAAAAGGGTGTGGAAAGCAGAATGGGTTTGCCTGGTGCGCGGCCTTATTCAGGGATCTCGGACAGAGCTGGGCTCTCTCCGTTAGGAAATATCTTTCTCTCAGGGATATGACATCATGGCGCCACCTCTGGTTCGAACACGGAGCCTGGAGTTCGGAGCGTTCTACACTGTCTACGCGCCATCACAGAAGCCTGCTTAAAAAACGTGCCCTCATAGATACAACTTTTTTTGGCAGTAAAGCAAGTGCGAATGTTTGGACGTTATAGGAGGACTATTTTATTCATCGTGTTGGAGGGACGGTCATGGGGCAGGATAAAGCTAAAATATTTGCTCTCAGGGACTATGACAGCACAAAATGGCACATATTTTCTGCTTGTATGAGCAGTTCGCTATCACCAACTTTTTTTTGCAACTTCTGGTTTTCCCAAAAAGCTGTATGACTCATTTTGAAGTGACCATCGCTGATGAGTGGTTAAATGGATGCTGGTCTTAACCCACGGAAAAGCAGACCTTTTTGAATGCTTTTCAGAATTCTGAGTCAGTGTTCTAGAACCCCTTCGCTTTCAGTTACCAGCAGTGATTGTGACATCAGCATTAGAATGTTCAGTTAAGAACATTCAAATCACATATTTGTGATCTTACACCCTCAGCTAGATCTAGTCTTTCATAAGTTTCACCGAAGCCAGGTACGCTCTCTGCAATATTGTGAGCATTTTGTAGCTTTCCACTGAAGTCTGTGTAGTTTTCCTTTACAGTGCTTGCCAAAAATTGTTTAGTGTATTGAATGCAGCCAATAACTGCCTCAGGAACTATCCAGTTGCACAAAAAGATGATATGTAAAATGAAAGCCATGTAAATCTTACTGTAAAGGGTGTCGGTCTGCCGAGCTCATGATGTACAATGAAAGGTGAAACAGAAAGCGCTGCTGAACAATCCTGTACATTTCTCCATTGAGAGGGTTTCTGCCTGACTGACAGGACCAGGGTTCAATAGAGTGGTCATGTGTTGTTTTTTTTTAAATTTATCCTTTAGTTATGCTGCTTTTCTCAATGATCATGAACTTTCCTTTGCAAGAGAGAGAGAGAGAGAGGTCCGTTACGATTGATTGAGGGGTAGGGTGAAGTGAATACATGTGCTGTAGCACAATCCATCAACATTTACATTACGATTTACATTTAGGAATATAGCCAACGCTCTTGTGTAGAGTGACTTACGTAAGTGCGCCCATACAGGTTTAGCTAACAAACAGCGCTGACGATAAGTCATCAGACTCACAATTGGCGAGCTCGATAAGGGCGCAAGTACATTATCACACACACACACACACACATACACAATATTTGTATATGCAGTAAAATGTTTTACACGTAGAAGCCAGTGTGCCTCTCATCAAAGCCCACAGCTGCATCTGAACTTATCTGCTTCAGATGGCAATCGCGGTACACTGACGGAAATGTTCCTGAATTTCGTACAAATTAATCCAGCAGGAGAAGCGCTTTCGTCCGCTCACGTTCCTCGTCTGGTTATTTATTAATAACGCAGCGAAAGTTTAACGTCTGCAACCTCTCCCTCGACTGGCTTCCTCTGCATTTTCATTGGTCTGTAAATGCAGTTATGAATGTGCTGGGGTGGGTGTAATGGCTTTACTGTCTCAGGAGTGCCTTTGGTAAATCTCAGAGAAGGGTATTATCATTATACATCTTTTTTTTATAGACTGAGGTAAGAAACTAACTACTGCATCGAAGCAGGCTTTTAAAATTCTAAACAAATGAAAGGATTACTGTAGAAGGAAATACAACCAAAGTCAAAGTACCAAAGTGATCCATAAGCAATAAATGATGAGGTCATTGGAGAGGCTGACAATTTTACAGTGCTGCTGGCCAAATGTGATGATGCAATCATAGACTATTTCAGCTGTTCAGGTGACACGTAATGCCTTACATAGTATGACTCCAGTTTGAAACAACAAGGCCTAGTCAATCCTGGCAATCAAACAAAGTTAACCAGACCATCTAAAAGGGTAGATAGCTCAAAATTCTTGAATGATGAAGATTATTTGTTATTTGTGTGTGTGTTGTATGTGGCAGCTAGGGTATGAAATGTGCAAAACTGTGTATTGATGAAGAGGTGTCACTGGTCCTAAGAAGTGCATGCATGTAGTTTGTAAAAGTCAACTGTAGTATTTTATGACTTATCTGAAAGTGCTCAATCTTTTTGTGAAGATTTCTCATCGAATGGGTCAAAGTGAAATTTTGACTGCTTTTTTTTTTTTTTTTTTTTTAAACAAGGAGCTACTGTTTAAGAGAATGTTGTCAGTGTCAGAGGTACATAAGGAAAAAAAATTCAAACAATTTCACGTTATCAGATGCTTTTAAACAGCTCCATTACTTTTTGTCCTTGCCACTATTTTTAAAATAACCTTTTTGTACAATATCAACACAAAGGACATTTGGACCAAATGTACTGGCAGTTGTTTGCAAGTGGAGTAATATTGCCTGTGAGCCATAAACACTCAATGATTCTGTGAAAATGGCGTAACAGAAAGAGGTGGCCACTGCTCACGGTGCACACGGCCTCTCATTCCACGTAGAGTCATTTGAATATTAATTAAATCTATTCTGAGATGTGCTCAGTAGCTCGCCTTTCTTCACGTAGCTGAACTCCGTTTGCACAGTTGCAGAATTGCATTTTTTTAATCAATCATTTTCATTATTTATGTCTAATAAAATCAGGGACTTTGTTTATTGTTCTTTGCTCTTCTGAAAAACGTTTATATTTCAATGTAGTTTATGTTTCAAATTAATGTTTAAAGATTATTAAAAAATAATAATAATATATTAACATAATGGTCAACTGTGAAGAGGAAGGAATATTCATTAACATTTCTGAATGTGCCTTATCAGGGTCAATATGACATATAAAAACCAAAGCCACTTGGGTCTTTAAAGACTGTGTTTGTGAGCAAAAGATCGGTTTATATCCAGTTTGTGAATGTGCTGCAATGTCCCATATATGTTTAACACTGAAAGTCTGGGAAAAGTTTCTTGCAAACTTGTTTATTTATAATTTTATTTTTGTATTGTTTTAAGGCTGCTTCTGTATTTATTTGGGCATATTTACCAAATCTGTATTTTATGATCTATTAAAATGTGAAATCTATTAATTTCATATTCAGTCAAGCAGAAGTTTATGGGTGGTCCGTTGTGTTGTCATTGCTGTCACGGAGAACATCTCAGTGTTTTTGGCTGCCAGTGACACTTTGGCCACCAGATGGCGCTCAAAGCTGGGCTCTTGACTTTCTGGGTCAGCGCTAGCTTTATTTGCTTAGCATTTCTAGGACACTGTTTTGACTGGAAAAAATGTTTGCCACATGTGTTCATTTATACGTTATCCATTTATCTCTCGGTATGTTGTACCTGTGAATACGTGCGTTAGTAATGCACACAAATTCCACAGCCCTTGTAACAGGTGTAATGTGTTCAGTGGATATGTTGAGAGAAAATAAATATAATCTTCGTCATTTGTAGGAGCAGCTTGGCTATTATTTGCATGCTGCGCATGTTTGCGTACCTTGTTGAGCCATAGATTAAATCAGAAGATGGTATTTTAATGAGAATTTGTTGCAGGCTGTAATTTTTCAAACTGGAACAGGTGTGACGTGGAGGTAATTCACATCTTCAGAGACTGCTCGCAGTTGTGCCCTCCTCAAAGCATGGCTTCAGAGCTTTAAGCTCCGCCTCTCCTGGCTCTGAAAAAGTGTGATGTCACAGAGGGGGGAAGAAGGACAGGCTGAAGTGCGAAAGCATACAGTGGGGCCCGTCTCAAAGACACACACGTATGTGTTGCTGCGCTGCAAATCTCACTCGCCATTTCAGAAAGCCCTGAGCCCAATGCAAAATACCTGTGTGCAAAATACCAAAATACCAAATATACCAGCATAGTGAAATGGATAAGGAGTTGGTTTTGTAACTTAAAGGTCGCAGGTTCAATTCCCCGGTAGAACACTGTCGTTGTACCCTTGAGCAAGGTACTTAACCTGCATTGCTTCAGTATTAATCCAGCCGTATAACTGGATACTGGATAATGTAAATGCTATGTAAAAAGTTGCGTAAGTTTCCCTGGATAAGACTTTAAAGTAATGCAAGGTCCTATAGGCGAAATACTGATCAGAATCTTCCACACAGATATGCCATATCGTGGAGGGACTCCCTCGTGACCGGATGAGGTGTGATGCGCTGGTTAAGTGGACCTGAGGTCAGGAGATTCGTTGCTGTATAAAATCCAGATGGGCCTGGTTGTTGTATCATTGAGCAGAGTACTTTGCCTAATTCAACACTGTTAAGAGTGAACTCTTTTGCCTGCAGGCCAGATGCTCGGGCTACCTGGACTACAGAGGAAGTGCTTTGGCCCGGGTCGTCCTAACTTAGATTGTGGAATTCGAGCAAGCAAATCAGAGCGAAGTTAATCAGGCTCTCCCCGGAAGAAATGGGAAACTATAGGCCCGTGTTTAACACCCTATCATATCAAAGGTAGTGGGAAAAAAAATATTGTTGCAAATACAATTAAATGCAGCCCAAAGTTCTTCACAATAATAGTAGGGTCATAATGAACAATGTTTGTTTGGGCCAAGAGCTTTTATAATTCAGTTCTTGGCCACATGAGAGTTAATACTCCGGGCTCTTTTAAATAAGGCCTTCAGATTTAATTGCTTTCATGTGCTTATTGCTTATTTTTGGAACTTGCAGCTAATTTTTATTTTCTTATGAACAGAGCTATATATATATATATATATATATATATATATCATCTTGGATTATGGTGTTTACTTTGCGGCTAAATAATACAAGTAACCAGCTGACAAGTAGCATGAGACAGACCAGCACTGCAAACAAAATTCATTTACTTTAATGATCCGTTTATTGACATTAAATCTATAAAGAATTCCTTCAGAGCAGGTTCTTTACAGGGTAAATCCACACTGTTTTCTTAGTGAGCTGGCAATATTACGGATTGGAGTGGGGAAAGATGATGCATATAGCTATCGTACTCTTATTTTTACAATAAACTGACTATATTGTTACACTGACTATATCTATGGGGCCTGGACTTGAGGCTGGAGGGTTGCTAGTTCAAAGACAAAACTACAGTTGGCTCTGCGATGAAAAAAATTGAAGAAAAAAAAAACGTCTGAAGGGGAAATAATGACTCCGGGGCCTTTAGAATTCCAGTAAAGAGAGCATCTGCACATCTGATAGTAGGCCTACACTGGGCCCAAAAACAACAAAGGAAACTAAGTGTAAACAATTTGGATTAACTTCGGCACACTGGGATTCATTGCAAGTTTATTTAATAGCTATAAGCTTTCAACCCAGCTCAGATCAAAGTCGGTTGTTACATTTGCATTACAGGCATTTCAACGCACTCTTTGCCCAGAGCAAATTGCGCAACTTTAGCATTTTTGCGCATCCATCTGTACAGCAGGATATGTAGGCTACCGAAGCTTTTCAGGTTACGTACCTTGCTCACTGGTACAGCAGTAGTTGCCTACCTGGGAAGTCCCGGTTTCCTTACCATTATTCCACGCCGACAAGACAAGCCCTACAAAACAGATGTAACCAATAAAGTGTTGCAGGAAACTCGCGAGCCTCTGGCCATGATTAAATAAATATTTGTCCTTAACTTTGACTTATAAGTTAAAAACACAAACAAACAAAAAAAAACAATCATTACATTTTCCTTTACAAACTCAGAGCGGTATTAGCTTTAATGATCACTAAACTGGCCAGACTGTTGCTTTTAATGGTTAGTCAAATTTAAGGACATGTGGATCGAATTGCGGCCAAAGGCTCCCCAACTCCCGGCAGCAATTTATCGGTTCCATCTGTTTTGTCGGAATTGTAGGCCCATTAAACGCAGGCGAAGTCTTGAAATGGATTACACGGCCTGTATTTGGCATGGTTGTTCTTCTTGGCTTGCACAGTTTATTAAAATTCACTGTTTCCTGGACACACTCGCCACTGCAGTTTCTGCAGTACATTTTATTGTTTTGTCGATTATTTTTTACTGATTTGTGAAATCATAGGCTGTATGGATGCTTGAAAGATTTAAATATGCTTTAAAAGAAAAGAATAAAAAAACAAGTTACAAATTTACAAAAATGGTTAAATGCACATTTTGCATACTTTAATTCTACGTGTATAAAGGAGATAACACGCAGTAGAACACAAAACAGTGGGAAATTACATATTTTTCCTTTCTCATAAAAATACTCTTGACTCCCCGAGGTTGAAACAAGTAAGTAAATAAATAAATAAATAAATAAATAAATAAATAAATATAGAAAGGTGCACCGTAAAGGCCTATTGTATCATTTCCCTGGCCACAGTACTTGCCGGTTTCATTTCTTTTAAGGTGTATTCCGGCTTGATGCCTTCTCTCTCGCGCATCTGATGGCCGCAATTATTAAGCGAAATAATAATACAAGTAGCACGCGAGGGAAAGAGAAAACAGAACAGGTGACGTAGTCATAAGCCATTTTGCGTGCCTTTTTGAAGAAAACCAATAGGACCTCACACAGCAGGTCGAGCCTCCCCTTCAATGACCAATCAGAAGGGTGCAATTGGATCCGAGCCCCTGGCCACAATGTATTGCAGTCATGTGATGGGCCCTGCATCGTGATAGAATGCCAACATAGAACTGTTGAACGACGTTTCCTTTTCAATAACAATAACAGAAAACAGAAAACATCGAAAGATATGATTAAGAAAGCCTTATTAAGGTAAGTCTACATTGTCTTTTCCTGATAGCTACTTAGCTAGTTTACTGGTCCGACAAATTGGTACAACATTAATTTATGTTACCTAGCTAGCCAGCCTACTATGTCAAGTTCGCCAGCTTGCTAGTTTGTGTACGCAACTCTGTACTTTACCCATGTGCATATCTGAAATTGGTCGTTGCTTCGCACATGCAGTATACGTCAGTTAGCCAATGTTGATGACCAATTGTGAAATATTTTATGTTTTTACTTTCACAAAATTAGCTAGCTAATTATGTACCTCCCAAACTACGAAAAGAGGTCCGCACGATACTTGGGCCATGTAGCCTGGTAGCTAGCAAACATCTGCTAGCTATCGTGTCATAACTGTGCAGACGTTGCAAGCCAGCCAACTAGTTGGCAAGCGTCCTAGCGGCGCGAGTCTTGATCATGCGAGGCTTTGTAATGTATCTCGCTACTTGTGACAGTAGTGTGGAATTGGATACTGGCTTGTTAGTTCCATAGCTTAGCAAATTCGTGACTCAGTTTTTATTAGAATTGTGTTTGAAATATACTGTAATCAACAATTACTGAGACGTAGCTTCAAAAATGAAATGCCTTTGTTTATTTGTTCACTGTCATTTCAGCGACCGTAGTGCACAGTGCATCGCTGCATAAATTAGCAACCCGATTCACTGGAATAACCTGCTAATATGTATTCAAAATGAAACCGAAAACGAATCAACCCCAAACAAATATTTTATCTATGCGTTTTCGATTTTCCTCGTGTGGGACCGTACACTTGTCTTGATGGCTTGCGTTATCCAACTTCAGTAGTCTCACGACCAGTTTTAAAAAAACATTTCTATCTATGAGTTATTTAAGCTCGAACTGTATCGAAGACGTATGCTCGTATTTTTTAAGGACTGACAGTATTCAAAGTTGACCGACGACTGGCAGCACGAGGCACCAATTAGAGACTTGTAAATCGGTACTGGTGATTATACAGACCAATGACACGAGGAGAGGGGCGGGTCGAAGTAAATACACATATTTTTGTCACGTTGCAAAGGTGGTGGTGTTTTCACGCGGTCTGGTCCGAGCTCGTGGTTCTCCAAGCGTTTATTTAGGAATTCCGTTTTTCTTTTTATCATGAGTTTTTGTTTATCGCCGCAAACCATATCGGCAGCGAGTATCATGAAATAACTTGGTGAATCAAATCTCTTTACGTGCTATACCTTCGCTGTGTAAGTAAGAGTTCTATGCAGTTTGTGTCCTGATGTAGCCCATTATTAAATTGTAATGCTGTGACCAAATAGGAAAAAAACGAGTGCAAATAAATAAATAAATAAATCATCATGAGTTACAAAAGTTTTGTGCAATGACTAATGATGCGCTCTCCATTGCAGGTAACCTGCTGTGTCAGATCTGCTTCCTTTTTTGTTTTGTTTTGTTTTTGTTTTTATTTTTTTTGAAGGGGGTGTAGTTTTGCCTAAAATATACAAGGCCTGACCCCCCCCCCCCCCCCCACCGCATAGTGGACTCCCGACTGGATGCCAATGGTCTCAGTAAGTGGCCGAGAAGTCCTGACCAATGGCAATGACTCGATGAGGACCCTGGCAAGGGGGCCGCTGGCATGTGCCTACAGGAGCGCGGTGCTGCCCTTTAAGGACAGTGGGCTGGGGGCGCTGGCCTTTTTAGAGGGGGAGGAGAGTGAGTGCAGCTCGGGGTCCAGCTCAGGCTCCTGTCCCAGTCCCGTGTCCCAGGACGCGGGGTCCAGCGTCAGCCCTGGCCCGGGGGAGGATGGGAGCCTCCTGCGCCTCTATCTCACGTCCACGGGGACGGGAGCGGGAGCGGGGGGCGAGGACAGGCCCAGCGGGGGGCCGACCGCCAGGCTGCCGGACTTCAGATCCCGGCTGCCCAGCAACTTCTCCCCGACGCTGGAGGAGATCGAGGAGTTCCTGAGGGAGAAGATGGAGCAGGTCACGGATGACGGTCTTTCGGACCCGGACGACGGGCCGGAAGCCGCCCCCGCGGCCGTTCCCGCCGCGCCCGACGGACTCGATCAGCCGGAGGCGGGTTCTGTCCCAGAAGCCCCCGCTTCGCAGCAGAGCGCTACCCCGCCCGCTACCTCAGCGCCCCAAGTGCTCGTGGGAGCTCCCGTGGTGCTCCAGATTCAGCCCCTGCAGCTGAGCCCCTCGCCCCCCCAGCCCCCCCCTCAGACGGGCGGCGGCGGCGGCAGCGGCGGCGGGTTCAGGGTGGCGCACTTGGTGCTGGGCGTTGGCGGGAGCCAGAACTTTACCCTGCTGCAGCAGATGTCCCCCGCCACACTCGTGCCGTTGGCCGGCGAGCCTGGCGGTCCGGACCAAAAGTATGTGAAGATAGCGCCCCTGCCCATCGCGGTGCGGACGCTGGGGGTGCCCGGCGGCGCGGGCGCCGGCGGCGGCGGCCTGGTCAAAGCCATCCCGCCGCGCGCCGCCAAGGCGCCGTCGGAGACCCAGCGCATCCACAAGTGCTCCCACCCCGGCTGCGAGAAGATGTACACCAAGAGCAGCCACCTGAAGGCCCACTTCCGCCGGCACACCGGGGAGAAGCCCTACACCTGCGCCTGGCCCGACTGCGGCTGGAGGTGAGGCGCTGCCGCACGTACCGCTGGCGCTTGTGATGCTGGCGCACGTCCCGCTGGCGCACGTCCCGCTGGCGCACGTCCCGCTGGTGCATGTACCGCTGGCGCACATGATCCTGGTGCACATATTGCTGACGCTTGTGCACGTGACGCTGGCGCACGTAACGCAGGCGCATGTGACGCCGGTGCATGTACCGCAGGTGCACGTGACGCTGGTGCATGTGGCGCTGGTGCTTGTGATGCTGGGGTACGTGATGCTGGTGCACATGTTGCTGATGCTTGTGCATGTGACGCTGGCGCATGTAACGCAGGCGCATGTGACACTAGTGCATGTACCGCAGGTGCACGTGATGCTGGCGCACATACTGCTGGTGCACGTGACACTGGCGCACGTACCGCTGGTGCACGTGACGCTGGCGCATGTACCTCTGGTGCACGTGATGCTGGCACACATGACACTGGCGCACAGGCTGCTAAAGGCACCATTTTGTATTTTATTTGCAAATAGTATTTCAAAATAATTTATGCATATTTTCACTGAAATGAAGAGCACATGCAAACCATCAGGTAGATATGAACAAAAAAAAAGGGGGGGAGCTAAACTCCAAATCTCTGATGAATTTGAAATTTTTAAAAAGGCAGAGGCCAGACAGTCCCAACTGCAGAGCACCAACTCAAAGTTGCACAACTTCATATTGTGCCCTTTCCATTGCTTAACCTTTGAATGCTATTCCCTGTCATTCCCCAAATTTGGAGCGCACAGTCGCAATCGTCTTCGGCGCTGAACTGCTAACGTCCGCTATCGATCTGGGAGAGCGCAGACCAGCATGTGCTCTCCTCTGAAGCGTGTGATGCCAGCTGCCGCTTCTAGCCGTGACAACATCGTCCGCAAGTCAGCCTCGCACAGACACAAGCAAGAGCAAGACGCTTCACGTACAGCCTGACAGGACAGGCTGTGGGCATCCGGTCGACCGGTAGGGGTCGCCACTGCTCGATCCCACTGACCCCTCCCCCCTCCACTTTTTCCTGGTCGATGTTCGCGCCAGCTGGGTACTGCCCTGCAGGCAGCACCATGGTCAGCACTGGCACGGCCCAAATTTGGGGCCCGTGGTCTGAATTCTGGGGCCCAGTAGGACTCCACAATCTGGGCCCCGACCATGCGCTAGCACAGTGCCTTACCAGCCTGACTCACCCAGCAGGCGTCTACACTGTGTCCTCTGCGACCAGATATCCTATATATGCCAGCATTATGTGTGCTATATGACTATTTCCCCTATATATAGAATCATGTCTGGGTCTGGGTGCCGGGTTACAGTGGTACTTTAGAGAACCAGAAGCCCTAGCCAGCCCAGGCTGTTAGTAAGTAAGTAAATAAAAAGGCAGGCAGGAATATGATCTCATATTAACGTGTGTGGTGTGCTCTATCTAACACTGCACTTACAGTATGAGCTGATTTACAGCAAGCAGACTTCTTTAGGATGCGGTGTTGTTGTATAACAATGTGGGTCTGCTGATAAAGTAATTGGTGGCGTGCTTCACAATTTTCGTTTGAAATGTAAATCACTTGTTTTTTAAAACGAGCCCCTGGAAAAGGTTTTAGTTGTATTTAGGACGCTACTGGTAGGTTGCCCTAAATCAGCTGAATTGTAAATGCATGCTGGAGACAAAGCATACTGTTTTTGAAAATAAAATAAGCAATAATCCTACCGGCTATCATTATATTAATTTATAAATGACCTCCAATATTTTCAAATAAATGTATAGATGAATATTGTTGAATCGGGTCATTGAAATGAGTTTTATTGAGCTGTAAAACACACAAGTTATGAAGTTATTTTCTCATTGGGGGCACTTTGGTGTTTTTTTTTTAAGCGGATGAGCTGAGTGGACATGGAGGCTGATGTGGAGCGCTGTGTGTGCGCATCGCGGGTGTTGACATTTCGTGGTTCCTCTCCCCCCTTGCAGGTTCTCCCGCTCCGACGAGCTGTCCCGCCACCGCCGGTCCCACTCGGGGGTCAAGCCCTACACGTGTCCCATGTGCGACAAGAAGTTCGCTCGGAGCGACCACCTGTCCAAACACACCAAGGTGCACCGGAGCCCGAGACCTGGTAGGCTGGTCCGGGCCAGCTGCTGACAGCCCCCTACCCCACCCACACCCCCCTGGCCCAGCCCGGCCACGAAGAGCACTACCGACCCGTACATTTCTGAAGGGCCTGCTGAGTTTCCTCAGTGCCTTCAATTTTACCCAAGAGCAGACTGTCCAGTTTTTTTTTGGGGGGGGGGGGGGGGGGGGTGTTTTTTTTTTTTTTTTTTTTTGGCTATTCTTGGTGCTTTTGGTCTGCCTGTTCCTGCCTGTTATTAGCTAGGGCAGGGCAGTCAGCTGTGTTCCCAGTGCTCTCAGCCTTGTGAATGGGCACGACAGCTGTTCGTTCTGGCCATTGTAATCCCGAGATGAGACCCTATTGCTCATATAAGGGGCGTAGGTTATTGTACCCTAAATCCCTAAAAGTTGAGTAAGCTACATTATGTGAATGCAGCTATTCGAGTCTTTGTGCTAATTCTGTTTGCTACCATGTCATTTGTAACATCCTGAGGCATAGCCAAAGCATGTGTAAAGAGCTATGCATTTATACTTGAAAAAGGCAGCTGATTGTCTCCTTTTGATATGAAGCTATCCCATTGTTGTTTTACCAAGTATAAAGCTATTTTACAAACTTTTCATCGGCCTTACTTGGCTATGGCTCAGATACAGTCAAAGCAATATATGCTTATATGTTTTCTTCCCCCTCAACTTTGATTTACAATTTCAAACAGTGTTTGATCAGTTTCACTGATCCGTATGCTAATAACGTGCTTTATGAATGATAAAGCCAAAACCTGTTGGTTACACTGAAGGGTAAAGTATATTTCAGTAAGATTTCATCTGAAGAAAAATAACATCAGTTTGGTTTTTTCCTAAAGGGAAGAATATGTGTCTAACACACAGAATGTGTTTGAAATATATGCTGTTATCGCTATTTTTAGGTCATTCTAAAAAAAACTCCTGAGAAAATGAAATCACTGTTATGTATGTAAAAATTATTAATTATTTCTTTGGGGTTGGGGTAGTCAGGCTAAAAAATGTGGGGTTTTTTTGTTTGTTTGTTTTTTGTTTTTCTGCAGGTATTGGAATCTACCTTGTCTTGCCATTTTTAAGCTACAAATTGCCATTTCTTTTTTAAAAACAATGGATTTCAGCCTCAAAGTGCTGAGAATACCGGTCAATGGCAATTAGTTTCCTAGTCAGTATCATGTAATCCTAACTTCATGCAGAGATAGAGTATATTATCTCTTTAACCCAGCATTACTACATTGTCACAGAATGGAATAAGGGTCCTGGACCTCTTGGGCCACCATCCATTTTAAAGTTACCATTATTCTGGAGGAATTGCATGTGAGGAATATACATCCTGCCCCAAGCAGGGCAGAACTTTGCAATGTTTTTTTCCCCTTTTATTTATTTATTTTTTTAAATATTGGCTTTGTCACTTTGGCTGGCACATGTCAATGCATCACATTGCCTTTACAAGAAACCAAGAATTGTCATTTTCATCAGTGAAGCCATCCAAAATATCACCATAATGAAGTATAGGTTATATATTTTTAAATAACAGAAAAAAAGACTATTTTCCTATGTACACGATGGTAAATTACAATAAACCAAACATTGAAATTACAGGCCTGTGGCATTCTTTGCATACGTTGAACGTTAAAAATTTCACCCATTGAAAGTGGGCAAAGATACTGTGTTAGTGCGATTCTTCCAATATTTCTCTCCCAGAGCTATTCTGTATTTCCTAGGGAGGGAAACTTGAATAATTCTCTGCACTGTCTTGGCTGACTGAACCCTGTGAACAATAGAACAACTTCAGACTATTGTTCTACTGCCAGACAACAGCGCCAAGGGTTCTCTGAAGCAGATCTATTGTATTCTGACCTATTTGGGTGTCTTGGAAATGATTCTGCCCGCACAGCAATGTGGTGGGCTTGTACATTGCCAGTGCGAGCATATTTGAACACTGAATCTGCTGTTAAAATATGCCCAAGCGGCGTGATGATAAATGTGGGAGAATTATTTGGAGACTTGACTGCTCAGCATCAGTCGAGCCACCCTCAAAACAGGACTGATGATCTTTGGTTGTCAAGCATTGCCTTTTTTATGCTTTTGAAGAGGTATGAGTAACAAGGTGCATGTAGTGAAAAAGGACAGGGCGGAGTTTTAGACAAAGGCAGGAATTGTCAGATTGTGGCAAAACTGCTTTGAACAAGCTTGCGGGTCAAAGTTTGGTCCTCCAGCCAATCGGCTGCTGCCTAGTCAGATTTAAGTCTTCAGGAAAATGCTGTAAATCTGGACTTACTGTGATGAACATGAGATAATCTGTAGAGATACGTGTAGGACTTCCTGAATTGCAGATGCTACGCACCTCTGACATCACCCTTCATCACTCTTGGCTACACTGTTGGCTGACCAGACATCCTCTTTTTCCCAGACGTTTCATTCCGTTGATTTTGAGACCAAAAATATTCGCCCGGGATTTTTAAATTCCTACAATGTCCCGTTAGGTTTTACTCATTCAGTAGACATGATATAAACAAATAACCTAGTGTTTTGTTCATAACGCCCACCCACCCCACCCTCTTTTTTGTCTTTTCAAATCTAATATATGGCTTGGTCACCCTACTATACGGTGCTGTTAAGTTTTCAATTGTAAGAAAGTGAGTAAAAAGGCAGGCCTGCCACATAGTGGCTCGGAGAGTTGAAACCAAAACGTTGCAGGCTGGATTCCCTGGAACTGCACTTCAGTTGTACCGCCATCCAAGGCTCTTTGCTTGGAATTGCTTTGGTAAACATCCAGCTATGTACAATCTGGGATACCGGAGTCTGCTATGTGTAGCACAGTGGGTGGAACTGGGCTTGTAACCCGAAAGGTCAAAGGTTCGATTCCTGGATAGGACACTGCCGTTGTTCCCTTGAGCAAGGTACTTAACCTGAATTGCTTCAGTATATATCCAGCTGTATAAGTGGATGCAATGTAAAATGCTGTGTAAAAAGTTGTGTAAGTCACGCTAGATAAGAGCGTCTGCTAAATGCCTGTAATGTAATGTAATGTAGTGCATGATAAAAGTAGAACTGACTCAGTGCCTTATTCTCGCAAATGATCTTGCCTGTACGGATTCTAGAAAATTGCTTTATTGAAAAAATGAAAAATACATCTACATCTACATCTGCTTTTCAACCCTGTTCTTGGATGCAGATTTACACTGTGATGTGATTTTGTTCAGATGTGCTTTCCACTTGTTACTCTTTAAACACAGTGTGCGTCCTATTTCCCCGTTCCAAAGTCAAGCTCTGATACGCGGAACACAGTTCTCATGCAGCGCATGCTTTTAGTTTGGAACTAACGATCAGGTGTGGAACTCTCGTGTTCCGCGTAAAGGAAAGTTCTCTGACGAGTCATGCAGTAATTCAATCTTGCATGACTTGGCTATTAATAACAGTTCTCAGATTGCCTCTATCACAGATCAGTGCTTAGGAGGGATTGTTTGAAAACTAGTCATTAACAGCCTACACTTTAATACTGGCAGTCAATAAGACGGAAGGGGGACAGTTGTCTTTTATGTTCACACAAGTGTTTATTTCTTAGTTCTTAAATATCTAGAGGTTACATGCCTATTAAATACCACGTCCACCACCCCCCCACCCCCCCCCCCCCCAACCACCAAACATTACATTACATTACAGGCAAACACAGTACAACAAAGTGTATAACAATAACCAGGAACAAGTGTGTTGAAAGAGTGCAAACAGACAAAGAAGGCAAAAAGAACATTATTCTGCTTCAGCCTATGGGATTACTGACCTATAATCATCTACAGTGAATTAATGAATGAATGAAGTCCTGTTTGCTATATAAGAAATATAACACTGCACTGCCCCATATTGGCCAAGTAATTCTTTTTTTTAATTAACCACCTGTATGTAATGTCAACAAATCAAAATACATGTTTTTATTCATAGTTTGTTTCCAGAATAGGACGCTGATGATTCTCTAGGCCAGAGAAGAATATTTTAAAACCTCTTTAAAAAAAGGCAGGTAACCCTTTAAGGTGTAAGATCACAATGTGATTAGAATGTTCTTACCTGAATATTCTAATGCTGATGTTACAATTACTACTGGTAACTGAAAACAATGCAGTTCTAAAACACTTACTTTTTAAAATAATTTAGAAGCAGCATTCCAAGAAATACTACTCCTTAAAGGGTAAATCACAAGGATGTTTTGAGAATGTCATCCTGACTACTTCATGAAACATTAAACACAATTTAAGAAGATTTTGATTATTAAAACTCCTGCTTCAGATTGGAGTCCACCCATTATCTAACCACCTGACTGGGTGTGTGTGTGTGTGTGGGGGGGGGGGGGGGGGGGGGGGTGATGATTTATCTCCCAGTGGGTTGCTCCTAGTAATTTTATCTGCAGTCTGTCATTTATTTATGTATTTATTTATAAGGCGTACATACTCTTGTTTCTGTTTCCATCTTTAAATTGACACCTCTGCAGTATAACGTTGAGGGAGCTGGCCTTGTGATTCCAGAGTTGCACCCAGGTGGGGTTCTGCCGTTGTGCCCTACAGCAAAGTACTTCATGTGAGCGGCTTCAGTAAATACGCTTCAGCTGTATAAAAAGGATGGTATGCAAAGACTGTGAGTGAGTGAGAAAGTGTGTGAGTGTGTGAACTGCTCTGGATAAACGGGCCTCCCAAATGCCAAAAAAAAAAATGGGATAGTCTGTTTGCCACACTGAATACCTCACTCCCATATCTGTTTGCATTGCTAATATACACAGAGCTGCAAAATAATTTGTCTCTCTTGCTGAATACGTCAAGCCAACGGAAGCGGTTATCTTGTTATCTATAATGAATTCCACCCGCTTCTTAGAGGCAGAAGTTTTCATTCTTGTTCGCATGTCAGAAGACATCGGTACCTGGGAACACGCATGACATTTCAAGACATCCGTCAGTTCTGCCTGGTTGTTGTGATAAACGGTTAGTTACCGTGACATGAACTGCCTACGTGGTCTACACAGGACAGTGTGCACGTCATGATTCAGGAGTACATCCCTATTTTGCTATCCCTATCATACTACCTACATGCAGATGTTCTCTATATTACGATACAAAATGCTTATTTCGCATATACTGTCCATCACAATCACAATCACAATCACCGGGTTTATAGGGTCTGAACATATTACTGGCTTCAGCCGTTTTAAACGCTTTTGAATGTCTGCTTCGATGCGTCAGTAGTAATTTAAGAAAATCTTTTACTTTTCTTTGAACTATACAGACACAAAGTTTACATCAGTACAAATGCAAGCAAATAGCGCCATCTGCTGGAAATATTCCAAAAGTGTACAATACTGTGGCAGTTTAAATATCAGTAGAATTATTTCCCTCAAAAATATTTTTCTTTCTGTTATGGAATACTTTTCGTTATGGGGAAGTGTTCTTTCCAATCTGACATTACGTTCTGTCATTCCACGATACAAAAACCGTGAGACAATATGGAACTCCAAGTCAGTTACAAAGGCTGAATTACCAGCAGTTAATGGCTGACAAAATATATACATATATTTAGCAAGAATTGTAAATATAGGCCGACAAGCGACCGAAATTTTTTTTGTTTCATACTAGAAACATGTGGACAAACCTAATAGATAGCAGACACATTCGAGTATGGCTGCATCCATGCCACCGTCTCGATTATTTAATTAGGCCCGTCAAGTACTTGGCCTCATATTTCAGTTAAGTTAACCCAAATAAATTTCTTGCGTATCGACACGAAACCCTATGCGCTATGCATCTAACTTAATCTGGAAATTACCACAACAGCTTGTTTACAAACGTTATGTTGACAATGAATGAGTAGCCAATCTGATAAACCCATCCGGGATTTATGCATTTTACAACAAATACACTGCTCAACTTGTCAGAATTTAGGACCCGGGGGGAGACAACGGCTTCACAACAGGCGGAACCGCTCTGATAGAATGAAATGTAAAAGTTGAAGAAAAAAGGCATATTAATGAAACATTAAATATTGACTTGCTTCACGATTATTAAAGCAAACGCGCCTCACGTTTTTAGCTCCGACGATAACACATTCAACTAGCGAGCAAATGAAACACCATAGCTAACGTAGCTTGTTAGCTGTTTTTCGCTTTCATACAGTAGACTAAACCGCTTCCCACGCACGCATGCTTGGAGAGCGTCGAGTTTGTCTGCGTGCAGCTAGTTAGTTTAGTGTCGTTTTGTTAAGAACTATTTAGAAAGAGAGCTTATATTTTGCAGTCTTATTGCAACCGTTTGTAACTGCAGCTATCCATGTGAAATATTCGGTTTTTTTAAATGTAGTCGTCTGGGCAGGCCTGCCGAGTGGCGATTCCAGGATTATGATTTTTTTTTTTTTTTTAGACCTGGAAGGGCTACAGCGGGAACTAGCCAGCTAACCAGCGACGAAATCCCACCCAGAGATGCAAACAAAAAGGAAGTGATCTCAATATGGCCTTAATATCCTGCACTTTGAAACGTCATTTTCCTCTGTTTTAACAGGACAACACAAAACGTTTTAATTTTTAACTGTCAGTCTTAAGTGCTCTTTACGTCTACAGTAGCCTATTGCTTTGCGCGGTTATTTTAGCATGACTTTTTATTTATGCAGTGGAACTCCGGATTCCATATTCAGTAAGGATCTCGGCTAGGCTGGTGTGGTGAGTATCACAACGTGTGCACTGTTTCTATTTACATTACATTTACGTGAACTGCAATCACTTTAGCAAACGCCCTAATCCAGAATGACTGACAGAACCGTAGAAAATCGTATCGATTCGTATCGATTATTTCTCGGATGCAAATGAATAGCCTAATGTCAGCCTTAATTGAATGGAACAACAGTCAAAGCAGTTGCAATACTGTTGTATGGAAAACAGTTTGTTAACATGCCCTTAAAGATATATTAAAAGAAAGAAAAAAAACCTAGCTTCCAATCTGAATGGCATCGGGAAAAGCAAATTGGTTTCGTACGCAACCTTCGTGGCCCATTTTCATGTCAAGTTACTGTAGCCTACAGGTTGGCTAATAAACAATGGAGTTTTGTGAGAGAAAGTGGCTGTTAAATTATTCGGGCAACGTTCAACTACCTAACCACTGTGTATGTTTTTATAAAGAGTCACTGATTATAGAACTACGTGTGATATAACAGAACAACCAATAATGCATGTAAAAGGTTATCTAAAATATTGCAATCATTGTTGGTTAGAAGACAGTCAAACGACAGTCCGACATGAATTCCTGATTCTGTAGATTTTATAATGAACTGTGAGTCAGAATAGAATATGTTATACTAATAGCACATCTAGCTCTTAATTTCTTTAGATCTTAACACTGGTTTATTATTGTTCCAAAACTCAATCCAAACGTCACGCGCAGTTATTTTGCAGTGTTATTAATTTATTAGTCATAATTCATTAAGTTCAAATAAAGTTGGGGAAAAAATGTTTTTATTAGTCACGTAGGCCTTTGCTCTGTTGTGACGGTTTTAAAAAAAGAAATAAAAAGAAACATTTGAACAAACATTGGAACTTAGTTTGCTTATCAAAGCTGACTGTACTGTAAGTTCAGCAAATGTACAGCAAATTGTACAGCAAATTCAGAATACAGATTCATCTCTTGTAGATTTGTAGAGTTAACATGGTTTCCCTGAAGCTCAGAGATAAAGATTGCCAATGTATTTTTATAGGCATACTCAAGCTATATACTCAGTGCTGTACTCCTTAACTTAAGTCTCCTGAGCTGAGAATAATAATGCACTTCATACAATGCCTTTTCAGAAGTGATTTCATTAAAAAAAAGAAGAAAAAAAAGTTAATTGAACAGGCATTATGGACAGTTCTGCTCCTGTGGCGACAGCATTATGCCCTGTCAGATTGTGTGTGGGGGCTGTTCTTTTTGCACCCAGCATTCCAGCTGGATATGGGATGAGTCAGGCAGATTTATTTTAATTCGAGCCTCTTACACACACACACACACACACACACACACACACACACACCAATACACCCGCAGTGAAACAGGAAGCAGGGCTCCTTCTACGGATCAATGTTAACAGCGAAGCCCAATATAGCGCCCCGGCTTTTTGAGAAGCATTCCGATTTTAACATGCACTCTGGGTTAAAAGCTGAAATGTCCTACTGTTCAATGGTGTGCAGTGCACTGTTCAGCATTTGAGGCTAAACCCTGTTTATTCACTGTGTCTTTGGGGCAGTTTCACTGACACACATTAAGACTAGTCCTAGACTAATTACAATTTTGAATGGATATTCTTCATACAAAACTCAGTTTAGTCCAGGGCTAAGCTAAACTAACCTTTATCTTTTATGGGACCAAAAAAAAAGTGAGATTTGGTCCGAATTAAGTCTGCTTTGAAATAATGTCACACATTATCAGGTTAGTACACTACGTCAAATAAACAAAGTTTGTATATTGTCATAGCTGAAGCTCTACTGTGGACTGAATATGAAGGGAACACACACCACAGGTAACATGTTTAGGAATTGCCATGACTGGGTTCCACTTTGAATTTCATTAGTGGAGCCAGAACGTTTCAGCTGTCATACTGGAGAGAAGAGTTGATGTTTGTCTCCGAAAATTTACGCTATTCAATTTGCGTGGGGGGAGGTGGCACGTTCAGGGTGTAGGCTTCATGACCAGTGTTCGGCTGGGTGCTGGGCTAATACTAAACTCGCAACCGCATCCGCCCTTTTTTTGGGATGAGATTGGGCTCCCCCCCCTGCTCGGAATGAATCTGACTTGTCGTAGACGAAATGGAAAGTACGGGTTTGGGTCAGACAGATCCGCTTTTACATCACTGCCTGCCTGCGTTATTTGTGACGAGGACAGATAACTGCGGTTCGTTTCCCGCCCGTCCTTTGTTATGTACGCAACGGGGGTACGTTCGCGATGGCTGCGGCTCTGACCTTTTTTCCGACTGGCAACTCCGGACACGGTCTGATGTTAATTGCACGTTGCGGTGGATCTGCTCACTTTCGCTCGCTTTGAGGCTCGTTTTTAATTCGCACATTTGGCTGGAGTCGGCGCGGCAGGTCGGAGCGCTCCGGCAGAATTCATGCCTGTCGAGCGCAGTACGGAGTAACCAGCACAGGGTGTAATTTGACTGGTGTAAATTATACGCATTGGAAGTTTTTTTTAATCGTCAGGAAGCGATTTTGTTTTGCAGTCCTCTGAGTTTGGGAGCCACTGTTCCAGGCTGTTGTCCTGAGGTTTATAGTCTTCTGTGGACATTACAGACCGACTTTTTAAAAATCTGTTCTGGTGAAGAAACACAGCAGCTTGAATGAATGCATGGATGATCTCTAGAAGGCTCCAGAAAGCAAAATGGCCTCAGAGCAAGTGCAAATTCAGAGGGTCACTTCAACAATGTGGTGCTGTGACCCAATCGATCATCAGAGATGAGGGTAACGAGCGGAACCAGGCATCACATGCTGCGGGCCCGCCATGAATTTGGGGCCCCATGAAAATATCTCACATTGGGCCCCCCGCATCCCCAGGGCACCCCAAGAAAACAAAAAACAACCCATTGATTTTATTAGTACATTGTAAATAAAATATTTTGTAAATAACTGATGGATAAAAAGGGCCCCTGTCACTCAGCCCCCCCCCCCCCCCCCATAAGACATCGCTGCTCACATGTAAAAAAGTGGAGTACTTTATAGTATTTCTTCTAACTTGTGGATCAAAAACATGTAAAAATAGGGTTGGCCCCCACCCACACTAAATGAATCAATGAGTAATAAACTCTTCTCCCCACCCCCTCAGTGGCATGGACAGCTCGGTGACTCTGTGGCAGTTCCTGCTGCAGCTCCTGCTGGACCCCGGCAACGAGCGGCTGATCTGCTGGACCGGCGAAGACGGGGAGTTCAAGCTGCTGCAGGCTGAGGAGGTGGCCAGGCTATGGGGAGCCCGCAAGAACAAGCCCAGCATGAACTACGACAAGCTCAGCCGCGCCCTGCGCTACTATTATGACAAGGTGAGCTGTGTCATGCGCTGCTATTATGACGAGATGCGCTGTGCCCTGCGCTACTATTATGACAAGGTGAGCTGTGCTCTGCGCTACTATTATGACAAGGTGAGCTGTGCTCTGCTCTGCTATTGTGACGAGGTGAGCTGTGTCGTGCGCTGCTGTAATAACAAGGTGAGCTGTGTCACGCGCTGCTATTATGACGAGATGAGCTGTGCCCTGCGCTACTATTATGACAAGGTGAGCTGTACTGCCACTGTGACAACCAACGGCTTGGCCTCTCGCAACTGATAGAAATGGAGAGGAGCTCAGCGGATTTGTTGGTAGTGGCTAATCAAACAATGCTAACTGAGCGCGGTGGACAGTACTTCCTGCTAATGTGCGCAGGGTCCATGAAATCATAGCCAGAACCCGCTTTTGTGAAAAACACACCCCACACTAGGTCCGAGTCTGACACTAGCGCAAGCCTGACAGCAGCGCAGGCTAAGGTATCAATTCTCTCCCGTTATCTTTCAGTTTAAATTAATTATAGGCTGGTGGCAATTCTGGAAAAGGTGCTTATTTTAAGGAAGTACCCCATCCCCCCCCGGTAGACAAAAATGAAACAGTTTTTATGGGAAAAGATAAGCCGTTAGCCCGGTCTCAGAGTCATCCGTAATTCCTGGCTCTGACCAATCCGTCAATGTCAGACTCAGCTGATCAGCTGTAGCCGGGCAGATTCAGCGAGGGGCAGTCCACTGCCTTCTGTGTGTAAGGTGATGTCGTGATTTGTCTTACCCACATTTTATTATCCCTGGTCATAAAAAAATTTGATGGGCTCTGTAGGAGCTTATCCCAGGATTATCTGCCAGCAGGGCATTTGAATGAGGGCTTCCAGGGTCTGACACAGCGTCCTGTAATGGTGCAGATTTATCTGCGTCAGGTCCCACTGCCAGGAGAGGATGTGTGTCATTCACACTCCTGCGATGGGCAGATATTTTGGCACGGTGGCGGAAGCGTGTCCGGGCAGGCCAGGGACGGGGGCGAGGGCGAGGGCGAGGGTGCGTTCAGGATGTGGTATTGGACGTGACCCACTTTTGGAGCTGTGAGGTTTTCGCGTTCCTCCTCCCCCCTCATACCTCAAACCCAGTGAACAGCACACGTAATGGTAGGTTTGCTGGAGCTCAGCTCTGTCGAAGCGAAGCGAAGAGTGGAAATTCTTGTTTTGCTGTTTGCACTCAGGAGAGGGAAGTTGGCGTATCCATGACAATGAATTTCGGTGTTCCATTTGGCTGTCCAATGAACACTGTGCGACAAAGCAGGAAGTTCTGTGACATAAGAACATGAAGTGTCTTCAGACGCCCTAAAACCCGGTTTTTAGGTTTATTTACACTGTGTTTTTTGGTTGTGAAGCACAGCGGCCAGCTAATCTAACCACTGTTTATTTCTCCTGGTTTCGCCCACAGAACATCATCAGGAAGGTTAACGGGCAGAAGTTTGTGTATCGCTTTGTGTCCTACCCGGACGTCCTGAGCGGAGAGGCCACGGCGAGGGCGGAGGGGGGCGGGGAGCCGCTGGGCTCTGAGAGGGGCCCGACTCAGCGGGACAAGGAGGGCGGAGCCGGGGGCGAGGAGGCGGGCACAGCAGGCACAGTGGGCACAGGGGGCGGGCAGAGCTCCGGGAAGCCCCCCAGCCGGAACGACTACATCCACTCGGGCCTGTACACCACCTTCACCCTCACCTCCCTGCAGGCCGGCACCCAGCTGTTCAGGCCCGCCAAGGCGGAGCACCCGGGCGAGAGGAGGGCCAGCCAAGACCCGGCGCCCTCCGTCATCAAGTTCGGGACCTCGCCCGCCAAGAAGACCACGCCGCCGCCGCCGGTCGCTCCCGAACCTGTTCCTCAGGAGTCCTCCGAGGCGAAGCCACGCCCGCAGCGGGTGCACCCGCTTCAAGCCCCGCCCCCCTCGGAGGACGCCGCGGTAAAGCAGTGCCACCCGCCCCGAACCTTTGGTGCTTTTGGGGAGGACCCGTCCGCCGCGGGACTGTCACCGGGCCTCCACCTGGAGGGGATCTCCACCCGCGTGCCCTCCCCCTCCCGCTCCCCCGCCCCCAGCACGGTGCCTGACTCCTCCCAGGATCTGGTGATTGACAGCGACATGGAGTCCATCTCATCGCAGCCCTCTGAGATCCAGCTGCAGGTCAGCTGTGCTGAGAAGGACACTGTCTCTCTCTTCCTGGCTCTCCAACTCTCATACTAGCTACCTAGGATTAAAGTATACAAAGAAAATGCATTGGGACAAGTTAGTTTTTTTCCCTGAACAGGAGTATGAACACTCTAGGACAATTAAAAATGCCTACTAACGAACTGGACACACTCTGATGAAGGAAAATACCAAAATGCGTTAGTGTGTTAGGAGACATTTTTAATTGTCCTAAAGTGACATACCATATAAGGCTTTTAGCTTCTAACCAATCAGAAGAGTGCTTTGGATTTTTTTCTTCTTCTGAACATTAAATAGCCCCTCCAAAGAGCACCTTCTGTAGAGCCCAGTTCAGTTTACAAGGCCATTCACCTAGAGCAGCGTTCCTGCCTTCTGCCTACTTTTTATGAAAAATATATTCCTTTTTAATCTGCCGCAAACTTTGTATGGTTTGTGTCTGATGAAAATAAATAAAATTAGGAAGTAATGAACATCCTGGTACTTTAGCCAGCAGATGATTAGCCACTGTGATGCACTCAACTCACACATTGCAATCCCCTGCCCCTCCTCTTTTAGG
This sequence comes from Anguilla pacifica, assembly GCA_039654925.1. NCBI lineage: Eukaryota > Metazoa > Chordata > Actinopteri > Anguilliformes > Anguillidae > Anguilla > Anguilla pacifica. Next base: position 49,800,048 of record CM077296.1, read on the forward strand.
TTCAACCGGCTCCCGCATCCCAGAATGCAACATCGTCGGAGCGCGAGGCGGGGAACTCTGTGTTCCCCCGAAGCGGCGGCGGCGGCGCCCATCACGGGAAGTCAAAAAAGCCCAGGGGGCTGGAGCTTGCCCCTGCGCTGGTGGTGACGGGCTCGGGCCTCAGCCCCATGAACCTGTCCAGCCCCTCCCTCCCGACCGCCTCCCTCACTCCCGCCATCCTGCAGGTCAGTGTCCCGCTGAGGCAGTGTAGTATAATGTGTAAGGAACTGGTCCTAAAGGTCACAGGTTCGATTCCCTGCTAGGACACTGCTGTTGTACCCTTGAGCAAGGTACTTAACCTGCATTGCTTCAGTATATATCCAGTTGTATAAATGGATGCAATGTAAAATGGTGTGTAAGTTGCTCTGGATAAGAGCGTCTGCTAAATGCCTGTGATGTAATGTAAATGTAATGCTGAGGGAACGCACACAAGCGTCCCAAAACCCAAACTCTGCCCCAGGGCTCATTTCCCCTTTCCCCTGGTCAGCCACAAGGGGGCCTCAGAGAGCTGACGGAGAGAGAACACGGAATATTATTGGGGAAGAAAATACAATGTCGCAACAAAATAATGATGGAAATTACTGTTTGACTAAGTAATTACAGCAAGTAAATTGAGTGAGGATTACATAGTTACACGAGTTATATCCCCCAAACGTACGACTGAAAAATTTTGGTTGAAAAATGTGGCTGTAGTCAATACGAGCATCCCCATCTCCATTTACAATCGGGCTTTTAATCGATGCTTTTATTCAGTCACTTGCAGGCAGACTACAGTCTTTCCATACAATCCATTTCTACTGCTGGATATTTACTGAAACAGTTGGGATGAAGTACCTTGCCGAAGGGTAATCCACATAGCGCTTAATTTCCGTGATAAAATTGCCTGATCTGATTTATTAAAATTGATATCTGCAGCTCGTTTTTCAGCTTGTGTCCCACCCGTGACGATATTCCCCTGATATACTAATTAAAAACTTTATCAGCAAAACTAACGAAGACAGATTCCACGTGTCATCACAGCTACTTCAGAACCTGCATCTTGACTGACAGTGTGCAAATGAATGTGCACACTAAAAGAAAGTGACATTTTAATTATACATCACTGATTTCATTATCATAAGACATGCAGTCCTCAGGTTAAAAATAAGAGGGAATACTTGGTGGCTTGTTTTGGTCTATCTGCTAATTGATGAGAATTGAAATATGAGCACAGTCACTAAAATTATTATTTCTGAATACATACCTCATATAAATAAAGTAGTGTATATTGTGTCCATATAAAATATTGGGAGATATTTCTTGTACCCCCCCATTTTGCCCCATGTTCTGTTGTGCATAGAAAAAGTCAATTGAACAAACTCACGCCAGTGTATTGATAAGCTTATTAAATGTTCTCTTTCATGTGTGTATGTGTGGGTGCGTGTGCGTTCATGCGTGTGTGTGCGTACGTTTGTGTGTGTCTGTGTGTGTGTGTGTGCGTGCGTGCATTTGTGTGTGTGTGTGTATGCGTGCATGTGTGTGTGTGCGTGCGTTTGTGTGTGTGTGTGTATGTGTGTATGCGTGCATGTGTATGTGTGTGTGTGTGTGTGTGTGTGCATGTGTGCGTGTTTGTGTGTGTATGTGTGTGCGCGTACAGACACCTACCCTCCTGCTCACTCCCAGCCCTCTCTTGTCCAACATCCACTTCTGGAGCACGCTCAGTCCTGTGGCCCCGCTGAGTCCAGCCCGGCGCCAGGGCACGCACACCCTGTTCCAGGTGAGTCACCCACACACCCTGTTCCAGGTGAGTCCCACCTGCACATTCACACACCCTGTTCCAGGTGAGTCTCACCTGTGCAGCCAGTGCTGTGCCTCAGTCCTCTCATTAATACATCATTGTAAATTGGCTTAAAAGACAACTGCACTGTTACAGGGTGATGCATATCGTCCACGTTGGCAGCTGGGTATTTTCGTAAATGGCTAAGGTGAGGCCTTCAATTCAATGGTACAGTTGCAGTACCCAAACTAGGGGTTAAGCTTTCAAGTTACAGGCCCAGCATCTATACTCATACCCCACAATATCACACCTTGTCTATTACTGTCTGTTTCTGTGTTTTACACAATTCCACGCCTAAGTCATTACATTACATTACAGTACATTACAGGCATTTAGATTTCCCAGAGCAACTTACACAACTTTCTCATTTTTACATAATAAGCCCAGCTATTTTACTGATGCACTGCAGGGCCCCTCAAACAAATGCGCTGTAATTGTGCAGGGATGGGGGTGGCCTGGGGTGGTGGGGCCCAAAGTGAGATCTTTTCACGGGGCCCATAATTCCTGGTGACAGCGCCTTGCTGCTGCGATTGGTGGAGCTGGGCTGAAAATAGCGGAGGAGTCGGTACTGACGGAGTAACGCTGTTCTGTGCCCTACAGTTCCCCTCGGTCCTCAACACTCAGTTCCAGCTGCCCGTTCACAGCCTGGACGGCTCCAGCACGCCCGGGCCCCTCTCCCCGGATCCGCAGAAGACGTAGAGCAAGAGCCCGGAGACCAGGAGCGGCCCCCAGGAACGGCCCCCCCCCCCCCTAACGCTGACCCGCGTCCCTCCCGTCCGTCCCGTCCCGCTGCCACGGACACGTGCGCCAATCTCAGTGCGTACGCCAAATCGGGCCTTGTGATTGGGCAAAAAAAAAAAAAAAAAGGGGAGGGGTCAAAGTCAGAGAGTCGCAACAGTTATTTGGTTATGCTCTGCCGCAGTGATGTCACTCCGGGAAGATTTGTCCGAGACGTCCGTGGGGAGCTCAGACTGAGAGGTCGCGTCCGGCTGATTTCAGCTTCAGGCCTCTCAAAAATATTCTGTGAAATCTGGGTGGGTCTGGGGGCTGGGGGTTTGGAATCCTTATTTACTTTACCTCCACCTCTCCTCCTGTTTCTCTTAAAATTTCACACGGGCCTTATGCAAATTCAGGAGGAAATTTCCGATGTTTCTGATGCTACTAGATCTCTGTGGGACATCCAGGAAGGGTCGATTTGGTCCGATGTGACGTCGATCGTACGATCGCAGGTGGCCCGTGCGCAGATCTGTCCACTGCCAGCCAATCAGACAAGGGAGCTGACTGCTGGCAGTTAGGAGCTGAGTTTTGATTCGGCCATAATTTCTAAGTAGGAGAAGGAGCCTCTCTTGATCAAGGCATTACATTTACTATGGCTATTTCCACACAGGTATATCGTTTTTAACAGATATGCATTGTTTTTGTGCAATTAACCAGCTACCTTAACCCCCTTCGTAATGTCTTAATGTGACGTAAATGGCAACCCTAGCTTGCTTTTCCATACGCCACTTGGATGCCGTCGCGATTTTCTGTGGTGTTATCGAGCTTGTCGTGGTTCATTTGTACCTGTCTCCGTGACAGATTCTTATCCCGTTCGGTGTATTACGCTCACGTGGCGTGCGTAGCAAAATCACTTTTGTGAGCTGAATGGGCAAGAAAAAAAAAAAAACTTCCATCACAGACACAGTGCTGTGAGGAATTAAAAGTCGGGAAGGGTTCGAATGAAGACGCGAGTTTGTCTCGCTGCACTTGCTCAACTGAGTTTCACAAGTTTGTTTATAGCTTCTGTGGCTGTTGACTTAGTTTTTTTGCCGCCTCATGTTTTTTGTTGTTGTTGTTGTTGTTTTTTAAACCAAATGAAGCTTTGTCCTACTCTGTATTGCACATTTCTGGCGATGGGTACATTTGCTTGGGTTTGTTTTTCCAAACGGAGCTCAGGTTGATGGTGTGTAACCATGGGCATTATGGGTGTGAATTAGTGTATATAACAGGTTATATATAGACACATAACGAAAGAAAAAAATTCTCGAAGAGCACTTATCCTGTTTGGATAACCTGAAAAGGTGGTGAAATGTCAATGTTTAAATGAGTAGATGTATTGTTTAGAATAGTCCTTTCCTGAATTAAGAGGTCTGGGAGGAAAACTCATTTTCTCCAATTTGCCTTTGACGTAGATGACATCACTCAGTCGCTGCGATGGCAGTTATCTCTCTTGTCGTTTGACCAATCGGGGCGAACTGGAGCAGACTCGTATCCCGTGGTAACTGGAATTTTAAACCCTGGGCGAATTGCGGTTTGGGGTCTGCTTGAACAACGGTCGTTTTTAAGAGCTGTTCCTATTGGAACGGTTGAAGTCATCGTTCATGACCCGGTCGGATTTTTTTAACCGATGGCCCGCCATCTTCACGGGTAGAATTGAGGGCCTGTCTGCGGTCCGCTGTGCGCCGTGAGTTACTCTGGTCCGTTTGGGGTTGCTTCATGCAGAAATCCGTGTTTCTGACAGCGACTAAATTCACTATTTTTGCCAAGGCCCGGCAGTAATGACTCATATTAAAGCGATGATTTATATTTTATGGGGGGGAAAAACAAACAAAACTCACTTAATATATTAATGTGCAATATCTCAGGTAAAAGCAGTTATATCCCCGTAGGGCTATATTCTTCTAAGAGTCGTTTTTGCTGCCAAATAGTCGTAAAAAATTTAATACAGGCTCATGAGCGCAGTGGATGTATGGATCGATTTTACGTTTCCCCACAGAGGAAATAACTGACCGTTCTCCTCAGAGCAGCATTATGAGCGACACAGCCATGATTGCATGATGCCTTAAGTCTGCTGCCATAAACTAGACACGACAGGCTAATGAAACGAAGCGAGGAGCCACAGCTCTGCGTGCTCTCCAAGAACTTCACTCTAGTCATGACCGCGCCAAACAGGTATCGGCAAATTCCAACATTTTCTGTGTTTGTTGGAGGGGTTTGGCCCGAGCGCAGATAAGAATGGACTGATGAGGCCAACCTGGGGACTCGGTGGGTATGGTCGTGTAAAGTCAGGGGTCTCAAACTCCAGTCCTGGAGGGCTGCTGGTTTCCGTGGCTTCCCTTCAGTTGGCAGCACATGGTGTGCGGACCCTTTAGCCAATCACTGACTCACGTTAAGCGCTTAAGAACCAGGGACACATCGAAAACCAGCAGACACAGTGACCCTCCAGGATTTCAGTTTGAGATCCCTGTGTTAAGTCAGCGACGCTACAACACCATGCAGGCGTGCTCCTCTGATTCAAAGGACGCCTGTGACTTCTGTATTTGTGAGTGCAGTCTTTTCTCGGCCCGGGCTGCCAGTGTTACGTTAAGTGTCGTTAACCGTAGGCTCGTATTTTTGAGAAACATCCAGGTACTTCAGGCGGTTCCCGTCGTTGCTAAAGTGCCGTGTTGTGTTTTCGTGGACTCTTGCCAGTGTCAGGTACTGTAAGGCTAAACAGCAGCTGCCAGCGTATCACTGGAAGCTTTGCACAGGTACAGGTGCGCCCCCAGTGAAACCCTTTCTTGCAGGAATATTTCCGATGCAGCCATAGCTCCCGTTTTGAGTGTATGTACAGTTCCTGCACACACTCCTTCACTATTATGTGCCTGAGTGTCCCTACAACAATTGCATTGTAATGAATGCACAAGCTAGAATTGTTTTCCTTTCGCCTTATTTAGCAGTTGAAATGAGAGGATCGCATAAATGTGACCAAAAAAAGGATTAGCTACAAAAATGTTCTTTTTAAAAAATGTTTGTTTTTTTTTGAAGTCCCTGTCTTCACTTAAATTTTTATGCATACCTGCAGATCTCAACTTACGACTGTAAAAGACCAGCAGGAACACTTTGCGCTGCTCTTTGCGGTTCTGTATGTCTGCTATAAGTTGTTTGAGGACTTGGCCAAACGGTGTGGTTAGTTGAAGTTGTTTTAAGTGTATGGTGAGATGTGAAGTTGTTTTCCCTCTGTGATGTTATCGTTTTGACAGTGTAGCCTTATTGAACTTGTACATTGTTCCTTTTTTTTTTTTTAACCGTTTACAAAAGTGTAACATATTTGCACTTAAGACTATTGGGGTTCCTTGTGTAACTAGACAGTGCAGTGCATACCTTTTAAGTCTTGAATTCTGTTTTGTTTTGAAATTTATTTGTGAAACTGATGTTTGTGTGTGTTATCTGTGATTTAGATTCACAGAATTGTACCCCCCCCCCCCCCCATACTTACAGCAAAAGAAATCTATGCACAAATTAAGTTTATACTACAGTTTTTATTGATTCAATCAGGATTTTTATATTTCCAAGAAAAGTACTTTTTAAATTTCTGAAAAGGTATAAATTTTATATAATTACCTTTCTTCTCCCAGTAAGAATTACTTATTTTCTCACGGTTTAGATTTATACAATTCAGTCAATACTTGACATAGGAAATTATATGTATTTTTAACTGGTTTTCATAAATATAAATGGGTAAATAGTCCAATAACATTAAACATACCCTTCCCTATTAGAGATTTTACTCATTAAGAGTTTGTATGTAAAAGTTCTCATTAAGTAAAGCAGTGTGAATGCACATTTGAATACTGGAAATTCTGGTTTAGTTGGGAGTGTTTCTTTGGATAAAGCATTATTAATAATACATTCAAATCCTCTTCCCTCCCATTCATTTGAATCACTTTGAAAACCCACATTTCGCAGTGCGGTTTGAAAACAAACATGACAAAAAAAGTATCATTGTATTCCTGTTTGTTTGATTTTTGTGTTCTGCAGCTGTATTGTGTTCAGACTTCTCACATGTTTACAGACTTATGTTTGGGCTTTGTATGTGGGGAAAGAAGTATATAAAAAACATCTGAAAAATGTATGATTGCTTAATATGTCTTTGGGTGGGGTGAGGGGGTAGGTATTTTCTAAAAATGTTGTGAGAAAAAAACTTTGTTAAAGTGTGTGTGTGCGTGTGTGTGTTTCATGTGAGAAAACCCTTTGTGCTCAGTGACAATCTGACTGTACTTTGATATGAGAATTACAACGTTGCAGAACATGAATCTTTATGCATCAGATGGACCCAAACATCAGTCTTTCCCCTCGTATGCATTTATTGCTAAAGTGTGCAGCCCATTGGGAGGTACAATAAAACGATCCTTTTCCCATCTCTAAGATGGATGTGCCAGGAGCCCTGCATATTACAGGCACATTTAAAATGGGAGCAATTAGAGGAGTCTCAGTCTTATCCTCACTGGAGGTGCAGTGATGAGCTATATTTGTTAACTGGGGGGGATGTACGGTGTTGGCATAAATGTGCAGTTTTCATTCTCTGTCTTGCTAAGAGATCCCAATAGCCGTTAATGACATCACGTGCGACTGCCCCCCCCCCCCCCCATCAGAAAAGCGTTTTGTTTTCGGAGCGGCCTTTTGCAGCGACTGCGCTGTTTGATAAAGAGTCTCTGCTAAACGGGACGACCGCGTCCTGCGTATGGCACAGTGGCACAGCTGTAGAGACAGCCTTCGTGAAGTCGACCTTATCAGGTCACTGGAGCGCGGGGGGCGGGGGGGCGGGGGGGATCAGCCGGCAGTGACGACTGGCATTCCGATGCGGGATGAAAAATTGGGAATAGGATGAGGGAACAGATGTGTCACCCTCCATTGACCTTGCAGACACTCTGCATCTGGCGGAGGGAACGCTGCGGTGTTGGTCGCGTGAAAGTTTACTCCCGCCCCCCCCCCCCGTGTGCCAGTCTTCTCTGAACAGCAGATACAAGGTCTTCCAGAAAAGAAATGGCAAAAGGCATTTACTAGACAGCAAAAAAAAGGAGGTTTTGTGTTTCAAAGTGAGTTAAGGGGGTTTGTTTAACCCTTTGAAGAGTAGAGGTCAGTGTTCTAGAACTCCACTGCTTTCAGTTGCCAGTAGTGACTGTGACATCAGCATTAGAATGTTTGGTTGAGAACATTCTAATCACACATTTGTGTCATCTTACATCATAAATGGTTAAAGTAAGAGAAAGGAGACCCCTTAAACTGGACTTAATTGGAAAAAACCTAGTGCCATTAAGCAGTATTGGTAATCCTGCATTGAAACAGCAATACAAATGCTCTTTCTACATAAATGTGTCAATAATCAAGAATACAGAATATTTTTTTCTAAGACCCCCCCTCCCCCTCCCGCTCCCCCCAAAAAAGAGATATATTCGTACAAGTCTATGGCAAATATGTGGATTTGTGGAAGTACAGAATATTTCACTAGAATGCATTTTAAAAAAATATATTACAATATCTGAAAGCATATTTGGCAGTTTGCTATATTCTTTTATGATTGTGAGAAAATATTGTATTTCAGTATATTGCAGAAAATTACAATTCCAGATACATAAGGTTTCCTTAGGCAAGTGGAGCCTGTACAAGTCAATATTGTGATAACCTTGAAAGCTGCACTGTGAAATTTAGAAATACGTTGATGTATTGTACAGTACGAATGTTGTTTGAGGGAGTGGAGGTTCTAGCATTTTCTTTCCTCCTGTCAGTAGGGGGCACTGTGGCCCCACGCTGGAGTCCGGTGCACAGGTGACACTGCTTCCTCTCTCTAGCCCTTTGTGCGACCAGTTCCATCGCTTCTAAATACCATTTCTCTTTTCTATTGCCATGTCCTCCCTCTCACCAGCTCTCCATCATTGCTTTTTCTTCACCACGGGGGCCTTTATAACAACTACCTATGGAAAAAAAAAACAGAGATTAAAATAAAATTAAAATGTAAGCATGGACACTAAGCAATACATAAATGAAATGCACACAGCTGTTTAAATATCACAAAAAGTTATTTTCAATGCACCCCAACTCATCTTAACCATGCATAATGCGCTTAAAAAGAACGGACTTGAAAAAATTGAATGCATTGTACAGTTGCTTGAGTAAAGGCTTGTGGATGGTATTTTTATGCCACCTAGTCATTATAATGCCCTTGTGTGAAAGGAGTCAATACACACCATTTGCGTGTGTGCGCATGCATGCGGGCATGCACCTGTGTCTGTGCATGTGTGTGCGCGCCTGCGTGCATGCTTGTGCATGCCTGCGTGTTTGTGTGTATGTGCGTGCGTATGTGTGCGTTTACGTGCACCTGTACCCGTACCTGTGCGTGTGAGTGTGTGCATACGTGCACGCGTACCCGTACATGTGAGCGCGTGTGTGTGCGTGTATGTGCACCTGTACCCATACCTGTGCATGTGAGCGTGTGTGCATGCGTGCGTGCACCTGTACCCGTACCTGTGCATGTCAGCGTGTGTGTGCACTTGTACCCGTACCTGTGCATGTGAGCGTGTGTGTGCACCTGTACCCGTACCTGTGCATGTGAGCGTGTGTGTGCACCTGTACCCGTACCTGTGCATGTGAGCGTGTGTGTGCACTTGTACCCGTACCTGTGCATGTGAGCGTGTGTGTGCACCTGTGCCCGTACCTGTGCATGTGAGTGTGTGCATATGTGCACGCGTACCCGTACGTGAGCGTGTGTGTGTGCGTGTACGTGCACCTGTACCCATACCTGTGCATGTGAGCGTGTGTGCATGCGTGCGTGCACCTGTACCCGTACCTGTGCATGTGAGCGTGTGTGTGTGCGTGCGTGCACCTGTACCCGTACCTGTGCATGTGAGCGTGTGTGTGCACTTGTACCCGTACCTGTGCATGTGAGCGTGTGTGTGCACCTGTGCCCGTACCTGTGCATGTGAGCGTGTGTGTGCACTTGTACCCGTACCTGTGCATGTGAGCGTGTGTGTGCACTTGTACCCGTACCTGTGCATGTGAGCGTGTGTGTGCACCTGTGCCCGTACCTGTGCATGTGAGCGTGTGTGTGCACTTGTACCCGTACCTGTGCATGTGAGCGTGTGTGCACTTGTACCCGTACCTGTGCATGTGAGCGTGTGTGCACTTGTACCCGTACCTGTGCATGTGAGCGTGTATGTGCACTTGTACCCATACCTGTGCATGTGAGCGTGTGTGTGCACTTGTACCCGTACCTGTGCATGTGAGCGTGTGTGTGCACTTGTGCCCGTACCTGTGCATGTGAGCGTGTGTGTGCACCTGTGCCCGTACCTGTGCATGTGAGCGTGTGTGTGCACCTGTGCATGTGAGCGTGTGTGCACTTGTGCCCGTACCTGTGCATGTGAGCGTGTGTGTGCACCTGTGCCCGTACCTGTGCATGTGAGCGTGTATGTGCACTTGTGCCCTTACCTGTGCATGTGAGCGTGTGTGTGCGCCTGTACCCGTACCTGTGCATGTGAGCGTGTGTGTGCACTTGTACCCGTACCTGTGTATGTGAGCGTGTGTGTGCACCTGTACCCGTACTTGTGCATGTGAGCGTGTGTGTGCACTTGTACCCGTACCTGTGCATGTGAGCGTGTGTGTGCACCTGTGCCCATACCTGTGCCCGTACCTGTGCATGTGAGCGTGTGTGTGCACCTGTACCCATACTTGTGCATGTGAGCGTGTGTGTGCACTTGTACCCGTACCTGTGCATGTGAGCGTGTGCGTGCACCTGTGCTCATACCTGTGCCCGTACCTGTGCATGTGAGCGTGTGCGTGCACCTGTACCCGTACCTGTGCATGTGGCGAAACAGCAGTAGAGCAAAGAAAAGGCCGAGGCCGATGGCGCCAGTGAACACGCTGCACAGGAGGAAGCTGTAGCTGCCCGTGCTGTGCATTACCTGGGGGAGAGAGAACCGTTACAGGCAGAATGAGAGAGAACTTCTACATCCCAGATTGCACAGGCTCCCTTATACATCACATACAGAATGCACAGCCTCCCTTATACATCACATACAGAATGCACAGCCTCCCTTATACATCACATACGGAATGCACAGGCATTGCTCATAGGTCCCTCCAAGGCATGTCTTGAATACACGCCATCAAAATTTCCTCCTTAAAGTTTAGAAGAATCCTCTTGCTCTCCCATCCATTATATTATACAGCTCACACACACACACACACACACACACAAAACAAAAAAAAAAAAACAGACAGGACTAAATGAGCCCAGATGTTCAACAGGCAAGGGAAATCGATAGATCAAGTGAGAGCCGTGTGTTGGTATTGGGTGACCGGAGCTTCGTGTCCGTCTACAGCGACGCCAAACCTCACCAAGCCGACGACAATCTGAAGGAGCATCTCCCCCGTCCCCGCGCAGGTCACCAGGACCGTGGTCACACAGCCTGAGAGAGGAGGGAGGCAATTGGCCCGGGTTACGGGTCTCGTTCGACCGAAAGGTCGTCTCCACGGTAACGGAGGGAGGGGTGAAGCCGCGGAGGCGACCCCCTGTCGTTGGAGGACAGACCTTCGTAGTTGAGGACGTCCTCGGCGTAGGCCAGCATGCAGGGGAAGACGCTGCTGAGAAAGAAGCCCAGGAAGAACGTTCCCACAAACAGGAAGACGCTGTCAGCGTAGAGCAGGAGGAGGAGCAAGGTGGTGATGACCATGCCAGCCTGAGAGAGAGAGAGAGAGGGAGAGAGAGAGAGATGACCCTTTTACAAACTCCTTGACAGTGATGCAAGCAGGAATGAAACTGCTAATATGTACACTAAGTTGGCTACAGTGTTTGAAGTCCGCAGCCTTCATCCATCTCACCATGTAAAAACAAGGTAAGTAAAGTCATACAGCACAATTGAAATTTAAGTCCAAAAGGGGGAAAGAGAAACTGGTACAGACTCTATAGATTGTTACATCAGCATTAGAATGTTCAGGTAGATCAGAAATATGTGATCGGAATGTTCCTAACACCTTAAAGGGTTAATCTCTCCCAAACTGTCACAATCTTTTTGTAATGTTTTTTTTTTTTTCTTGTGCTGAAGCATGGATTAAGATAGGCAGCAGACATTATCTGGTGAAACAGACAGGATCTCCGAAGACTCTGTCCTGATTATGTCCTTATAATCACATCCTTCAAATTCCCTCTAGCACTCTCCTGCAGAGCAGACGGCCTACCCTGCTTGTGTTTCTCCCACCCCCCACCCCCCACCCCACCTTATTCCCTGACAAGGGGAAAAGCAGAGATGGTGACAGATAGAGATAAGATACCAGTACAAAGTGCCCTTGCATGCTATCGAACCTCCAGCCACCCCCCGGACCGATTCCTGTACGGGTTTAGAGTCTGAGCCAAATGGTGTCATCACCCCTATCAGTGAGCTGAATTTTTTTTTTAAACCAAACTGCCAGTGAGTGATTGAACCTGCACAACAAGGTCTAGACCTTATAGTTGCATTCAGTAGTCTTTCAATTCATGTTTTTGCTTGTGTCAGCATCACATTAGACCAGACCTGGGTCAAATACACATTTGTTTTGGATTCAAATACTCTTCTGCACTTTACTGATCTTGTCTGGTGTATCTGAGCCAATGGAATACTCACAAAAAGTGCAAGCCCCGCCTTCTGGTCATATTGGCAGGCTCAATTACACCAGGCAAGATCAACAGAGCACAGAAAAGTATCTGAATCCAAAACGAATGCATATTTGACCCTGGTATGCAGTAGACGTTACCAGATTGGCGATGAGCATGTGGACAGGCTGGAGCCAGCAGGACAGTGGGACGGACACCAGCCGGCCTGCAGTGATGGCCGCCCAGAAGATGCTGGCCAAGTACCCCGCCGTCTTGTGTTTCAGAGACAGGGGAGGATCCACCGCGTAGCTGTAAACGAAGACTGAATACGCCCCCTGCAGGAGACGAGAGTTACTACCGGTGCGTTTGCAGGCTTCCCCAGCCGGGTTTAAAAAAAAATATCGCCCACGGAAACGGAAAACAGGATCTGAACTCTTGAGTTGAACTTAGGCCAACTGCCGCCTCGGTGGTCAGTCATAACTAATGTGATTTATTGATTTTTTACAAATGCTATATGCTTTTATCGTGGTACACACTGGAGCCCAAGTAACAATGTGATGCTTTTTTTCCCCCGAAATGATCCTATTAATCGACAGAGATACAGGCAGAGTGAACCACGGTTGGGGGGGGGGATAAAAGTTGGAATCAACAGGTTCAGAATCGCCACTCACTATTAGGCCGTCCGTCATGAAGACGACCAACCCGCCCAGGACGTGGATTCCAGCAGCGGACGGGGTCAGTGTGCCGACAGCCCCTTTTCGGCAGCAGCTAAAAAGACCTCCGTGGCCTGAAAGGACCAGGCACAGGGGTATCGGTCTCTGGCAGACCACAATGCCACGGCAATCCACGGTTCAGCCACTGACTGTCGCTTCCCGGACGCGGCAGCGTAGCATACCGGGTAAGGAACTGGTTTTGTAACCTAAACGTCACAGGTTCGATTCCCGGGTAGGACACCACCGTTGTACCCTTGAGCGAGGTAACTGCATTGCTTCAGTAAATGCTATGTAAAAGTTGTGAAAGTCGTTCTGGATAAGAGCGTCTGCTAAATACCTGTAATGTAATGGTCTGGTTTGTATAACCTGGTTGGAGTTTTCTCAAGCTCAGCTGCAAACCTTACCTTTCTCTCAGAGAGAAAAAAAATGGTTCAAAAGGCATCTTGAGTTTTGTATGATAGAATTAAACCCTGCAAATGTGTTCAGTTGGTTGTAAACAATCAGGCCTGCAGCGATGCGTTTAGCATGTCCAAATGCACTTTGTACCTAGACTGAAATTCAAGCTCCAGTTAAGCTATACTGTACATATTATGATAAGGTACGGTTTACAGTAGACACATACAGGGACTAGCTCTAGGTGCCACTTCAATCAAGTAAAGGACAGTATGTCTAACAGGAAGCCAGTCTGCTGCTTGACAGACCGTCTTGCAGTGGAACAGCCGTGTGGCGCCGTGCGGTAGAGGGAGCTCGTCCTCACCCTCGGGGTGCAGGTTTTTGGGCTCTCCCTCGCCCTGGTCCAAGGTCTTCATGGCGAGCTCGTCCTGCTCCAGCAGACGGGGGCTCCGGGTCCCGCAGCAGCAGCAGGACAGGTCCCTCTCCCGCTGCATGAGCGCGAACACCACGATGGGCACAGGAAGCTGGAACCCCAGGTAAACGGACTCCGGTTATATAGCGCCTTTCTACAGCGACTATCGCTATGCACACACACGCACACACACTCACACACTCACACACACATGCACACACACACTCTCACACTCACACTCTCACACACACACTCTCACACTCACACTCACACACACACTCACACACACTCTCAAAGACCAACGGTGAACGGCAGCCGTGCAGGGCGCCAAGCGGCTCGCCAGGAGCGGTTAGCGGTTAGCTGTAACTGTTTGCCCAGAGGGCACGGGCAAGTCAGACGCACTCTCTCTCTCGCCAACGTTATTCCAGTGTGTCATATATCACTCTCCTCATTATGGGCGCTCGGTTTCCTCTTGCTCATCCACAGCCTCCTTTCCACTTCCTGTTGTGTCTACGGGGCTGAAACTATTTTAGAAAGGTCTCTGTAGGAATGCACACAATGCATTATGGGTGGGATTGCCTCCCAGCCCTTTCTTAGTTGAGAATGGCTCTGTCCACGCTCGGCCCATGAAACCCTTGTCCATCTTTGGTTCACACTGCTACCAGGGACTTTTTTTTCCCCGGAAGCTTCTGGAAAAGGAGCTTCTAGCAGCTCTTCACCACATGGACACTGAGTGACTGGGGGGAAGTGGGTGATTTTACTTTAACAGGTGCATCCAACATGCGCCTTAGGCCTCATTTCTGTCTGAATTTGCCAGGATCCAGTTTGTCACTTGCATGATAGGAAGCAACAGATTTCACACCGAATCGTTGTGAATGAGTGTGAGCTTTCCAGCTGAATTGTGCAAACCATGTAAAATAACGTTTGATTGACCGATTCTTTTTCCGTTCCAGTCCCTGAACAAATGCATCCATCTCAACCGCAGCCAAATGAGGGAAGAGTTTTGATTTAGTCTGCAGCCATATACAGACCTTTCTGGGGGACCCATCACTGTTTAAAAGTAGAGAAGGGGTAAACCACAAGTCCCACAAGAACCTACAAGGTCTGATCTCAATACCCCCCACCCCCCCACCCCCCGCCCACACACACCTTTTGGTACAGAATCTGACACGTGCTGTACATTAGGAGAAAATGGCCACCCGTTTATGCAGGCTTTTGCTCTGCTCTTCCTGACTGGTCTTAGCACAGTGCCTCTCACATGATGTCTGGCTGCAGCCGGCACCGGCGGCGAAGCCGACTTCGAAGCCGAGCGGCAGGTCGGCGACTTTAACTTTCCCGTCACGTCCGGTTGCGGCCTGCCCTGTGACTCATCCCATTTTTCTTATTTTTTTTTTTTAAGAACCCCTTTTTTCAGAGCCCTCAGGCCCCACTCCACCCTCCCGGAAGACTAATTAGTGCCGAGGAAGCCCCCCCCCCCCCCCCCCGCCCCCTCCTTAATCCCTGGCACAGACCCACAGTGCGGTCGCACTGGGCACAATCATCCGATTGTTTTGTTATTCAGATCCTGCTGGCTGGACGAAGGCAGACTACACACAGAGTCCGGCAGAGGGCTGTGCTCACCCTGACCCAGGAGCTCACACACACACACACACACACACACACACACACACTTTTCAAACTGCTGATCTTGGGTTAAGGAGCCACGTTTGTGACAAACACATGAAGGCCTGTTCCCGAACTGCAGTTTTTAACAACAGAATCACTGATGGGTGACTGGGAAGTACTGCCTATAGTTATATTAATGTAAACATTTTTTTTTAAAAAGAGTGAATGGGAGAAACACGGAAACAGGCCTTTACTGGATAGCATTTCTCATGAGATCAAACAAAGACAGTTCTGTCTCCAAAATTAAAGGCAAAAATAAAACATGAAATAACTCTCACATGATCTCTGGGTTGACAGAACGACAAAAACATGCTATTTTTTACGAGGAGGACTATAATCCTTTCCAGTCAAACTTTCCGGGGCGGTGGATACGAGACTCGTTTACGTTCGACGGCGACGGCTCTCACGTTAATGGCGGCCATGATCCAGAAGGCGTAGGAGATCTGGGTGACCACAGTGCCCTCGGTCAGCAGGTGGTAGTGGGACCAGTTGCGCCCGGCACTCCTGCCCAGCGTGTGCCTCAGGTGCCGAAGCTCGCTGGTGGCGTTGCCCGCCCCCAGGATGCAGTTGGTCTCCGACAGGAAGGGGTCCGCGATGAGGGGGCTCACCAGGGCCCCCAAACCGATGAAGAAGTGAAGAACCTGTGGTGGTGGTGGTGGGGGGGGGGGGGGGGGAGGGGGTGACAAGAGCACTTTTCCATCCAGCACTTATATTGTACTTTGTATCATTTTCTTGATGTTGTAGCTTGCCATGCCTCCTAGTTTGACTTGGCATAGGTTAGGTCGGAGAGTAATGTTTACTGTGTGAACTGGACTTAATGGGCTCTTGGCTATGACTAACTGTCACTAAATGAGTATTGTACCTGTGTACACCTAGTATCGGACCTGTGTTTGTAGTTGTTCCAATAAAGTCGGTATGTACTTATTCTGTGTCACTTTGGATAAAAGCATCTGCCGAATAAATGTAATGTAAATGTAAAGAGATTGGCACAGAGATATTTTAGCAAAAGAACACAGTAACCCCAATGTACAAACATAGTACACCACAGAACCTTCTATGACTCCCTGATATCATTACAGATCCTGTTTTTCTCCTACAGTGGCTGTTCGGACTGTCTGTGCCTGGTCTCACTTTTAAAAAAAATGTTTTATTTTAAATCTTGACGTGACAGCAATCCTCAGGCCCCGTGGAACTCCAGGGGGCCCCCCTCTAACCTGCAGGAACACTGCGGAGTCCTTCTGGTAGATCTTCACCAGCTGAACGTTGGCGACGGTGTCGATGACGCCCATGGCCATCCCGCTGATCGCCAGGGCGACGGCCAGCAGCGGGATGCTGTGGCACAGGGGTACGACGGCGAACACCACGGAGATGAGCAGGGTGGAGGCGAAGAGGGCCGACAGGGCGCATTTTTGGCTGAGGGACACAGAAGAGGGGGAGGAGGGGTTGGGGTGGGGGAGGTCACTGTTAATATGAGGAGCCCCAACACAGTACATAAGGGTGTTCCTCATACAATCAGGTTCTTTTAATCCTTTTGTGATTGTTGTGTTAAGTGAACAATGCCACATGGGTCGATTGAATCAGCTGATTTGACGGTATTGAATGACAGACATACTATACTCCATCCCCAAGCAGTGATGGCCTGATTTCCTATCTTTCCTCTCACATACCGAAAAAACAAAAAATGAGACAGATTTGGAAACTAACCAAAAGGGAAAATTATTATAAAAATTAGACAAATTATTACAATTTTTTCAGTTTTGGAGAAAAAGCGTTCACATTCATTATGTTACGGAGCAATTTTCAAAGGGCGCATGTATAATTACTGAAGGTTATAAGGACATGTCATGACACTCTGAATATTAGTATTCTTGGTAGTAATGCAGAGATGCCAATTTGCTAATTTATCGACTGTGGCCAGGCAATAGCCAGCGCAGCGTGCAAAAAACTTCAGGATTCTATTATTAACTACTATGAAAGTATACCTGCATCTCTAAAAGGTGGGTAATTTCCTGCTCAAAACCTAGGGCAGCATTAACTGAACTATGGCGCAGTTAGTCATCCTGAGACATTGTTACAAGGATGGTCGGTCGGCAGATTTTACAGTTAACTTTGGCAGTGAGACTCAAACTGGGGTTGAGTCTCATTGCCAGCAACCCAAGTGGGGTGTTTTATTTACAAAAGTGCCCCCAACTAATATATTTACATTACAAAACAAAAGAATCAGCACATCACTCATACCCATTCAATTACTCCCACCTACAGCTAGCCAAACTACTGACTGCGAATGACCTGCTTATATACTACACATTATCTGGACTAAACCATTTCCATACAATATTCAATTATCTCAGAATAAATTACAGTATATTTTTACACACAGAAATCATTATACGTGTTATCAGTAGCTACTTTATATCTAATAATCATCTATTTGGGAACAAAACAATATTATCGAATACACTTTATGGTCTCCCCCCGTCTAAAATAGCCAATTCTTCTTGTCCAGTGCTTCCAATGAAATTGCACAGAATCGTGACATTCGGATTACGTCATTCCAGTTTGAACATGGAACAAACGGAATAAACAACGGTTAGTAGCAACGCCTAACACTGCGTTTATTGAACATGGTATGCTAAAATAAATGTATTTAATGTTTGAAGTAAGATGTGTATGTTTAAGTTATTTGCAGTAAATTATGGTGGTGAACAGATGTACAGTAGCGAATGTGTTTGAGTTGACAAACCGGCAAACAAATGGTGCGCAAATAAAGGGTACCATAAACAGGTATACGATCGTTTAAAAAAAAGTGTCCTAGCAAACCCCTCTGCTTAAAACTTTTTTTTAATGGTAAAGTAAGGTATGGCAAAATCTTAAATTCTCAAAAAAGATGAAGAATTTTTGAAATTATTCCAGAACCATAAAATAAGAATTTGGCACTGGCATTATTCTTTCTGCTTGCCTTGTTCAAGGCTACTCAAATGCGAAATCCCCAAATTAATCTGAGCAGGTGCAACAAGAGATGTGCTCAAACTTGCGTAGCTTAGTTGCTAGTAAGGTCACAATGGTTACTCAATTCAGGTGTCTTAATGCTGAACAAACACCTGCAGCCTTTAAAAAATGTATAGGCTATTAAAGTAGGTCTATGGTTCCTTTGACTGTACTACTAAGTACTACTGAATACTGAAACATTAAGGACTGAAATGCAAGCAGAGGTATACTGCATAGTGTATTTTCGTGTACGTTTTGTATGCAAAAAATTTCCATTATATTATTTTCCCACCGTACAGTGGAGTGGCGCGAGTCGTTCGGCCCTCGCGCGGCCTTGCTCATGTGCTCCTCGTTTTTAAAAGCGAAGATGCGCGTCGTTTGGACCAAAACTTATCCTTCACTTCCTGAAAAATACGCCCGGAATACACTCAGCAAAAATCCCCAGAAATGGTATATCATCCTGGGATTGTAAATACACTACATTTACTTTACTTATTGAGTACACTGTATGAGAAAGTTTACTCAGTAGTAAGCAAGTGTGGCCCCGTCTCTTCCCACTCCACAGCTCAGACATGCAGAGGAGGAGTAGGCTGAGATTAGGATGGTAATTTATTCATTTGACAGATGCCCTTATCCAGGGTGACTCACAGAAAATTGAAATTATAGTGCTGAATATCAATATCACAAAGGCCAGTACAATATAACCTGTGGAAATAAAAGATTTCAAAGGCAATGCAGAGCCATTTATCAAACAAAACCTTTATGTAATTCCTTTTTTTTTTTGCTTGTATATAATTTAAGTAGTGTAAAAAAAAAACTAATAAATTAATCAATGCACATAAAATCTGAGTTAGAATTGTCAGTTCTTCAACCATGCACACGCAAATACCTTAATGTATTTTCTAACTTGATAAAACTACTAAAATTATATACAAAAAAACCGCCAAAAGTAACCGATTCAGACACAAGAACCTAATTGGAGTACACAAGAGGCCAGCCCACTTTATGCCGAGCCACATTTGAATAGCTTTTGCCTGCTCGTTTTTCATCTTTAAAAAACTCTCGAGGAAAATAATTCAAGCCAGTTGGATTTGCTCGGTAAAATCCCATTTTCTTCGCAAAAGTTACCGCATTCACTCTCAGAGGCTTCCCCTGTCCCTGTAATTACCTCACTTGAATCAATGTCAGGCCCTGTGTACCAAAGCGCATTTTCCTGAATAATTTAGAAAGTGCTGCCGAACATCCTGAAGGGAGAGTGGAGGACAATGTCTCTGTGCCGTTTTTCCATTAAAAGGCGGTTTATAATAATAAATTTTAAAAAACCAGTCGACCGACTGAATGCTTGCATGCAAATACATTAACTTCAGAAAGCAATACTAGTCCACTGCAGGCTGTCCTCTCATTTTCTCCAGTGTGCCAGCCACTTGGGAGGCCTGCAGAAACAGGGAAAACGGCCGTATCTCGAACAGACCATGAGTTCCATATACGGCAGACAAACTAGGGCAGAGCTGCCCAACCCTTATTCCTGGAACTACACCATCCTGTAGGTTTTCATTCCAACCCCAAATTTGGCACACCTGATTCTACCAATTAGCAGCACAAAAATATCTCTAGCTGATGAATGAGGTGTGCTTTGTTATGGTTGGAGTGAAAACCTACAGGACGGTAGATCTCTAGCTATTGAATGAGGTGTACTTTGTTATGGTTGGAGTGAAAACCTACAGGACGGTAGATCTCTAGCTATTGAATGAGGTGTGCTTTGTTAGGGTTGGAGTGAAATCCAACAGGACGGTCGATCTCCAGGAACAGGGTTGGGAAGCCCTGAACTAGGGTGTCAGCCATTAGCTAAAAATTGGCTAGCTATGTAGGGAACTAGTGGACCATTTGAGACACAGAGGTCATGTCTGAATCGACACACTTGCCTACTATTGAGTATACAACTTGTATTCAACTTGTATACTCAATAGTAGGCAAGTGTGCTGATTTGAACGGGGCCAGACAGTGTCAGCCTCACTCTCACTCTCAAGCAGGGCGGCAGCTGCAGCTAGTTGGCAATCAGGCAGCTGCTGCCCATTGCCTAGTGCAAGGGGCTGGTTCAAAGGCTCGATGGAGGGAGACGGCTTTGTACTGTGGAATTCGGCTTTCCCTAAAGTTTGAGACCAGTTCCGCCTCTTTCGTTTGGCAGCAGCGTTTCGGTTGTTGTTTCACTATTTGGTGAATCGTTCCTTCGGTTGAGCCGGTGGTTTCTCTCACGTTTGTTTTCCTTTCACCACCTGCCACGCCTGTCCTGTTTCTCCACGTTTGATCTCTCGCTTTCAATAAGTTGTCAATGGAGTTTCATTTTTTAACCTGAAATGTCCCCAAAAATTGTGTAAACACATTTTACTCTTAAGAGTCACAGAGGCACTTCCACTTCTCCTGATTTTCAAGACATCTTGATGTTATTCCCAAAATGGCACTTTCTTTTTCGAATATTGTCAATTTTTTTTTTTTTTTTTTTACAGAGCATTTTGTATATTCAGTGGCATCATTATAAGTCACTTTTCTCCTAATGAATTTTTCTTCCTGTTCTAAGCCATTTACCTGGTGTGCATTTGGTGCATCCAATAAATCACCTTCCTGTATTTTTACAGTGAGCCATCGATAAAAGACCTACCTTTTTTCCCCAGGTTCCTGATAAATATTGGTCAATTTTTTTTACATTTTTTTTTTCCTCTTCTAGGACATGGTGGATCCGGGGATATATTACAGGATGTGGCACCATTGGCAAGATAACAAAAAAAGATAGAAGGTAAACAAACTGGACATGTTCCCACCAAGTCTCTGGCATGCAGACACGCCCTTCAAGGAGGCAGAGAGCCAACAGTCATAAACAGAGGGCTCCTGGTTATAGGCAGTGTCCTGCTCTACTAGGATACAGAGTAACTTTAAAAACGAGATCTCAACATAAATGTTCAGACGTAATAAACTATTGATGTGTTTTTTTTTCTTTAATAGGAGATAATGTAAAAAACATGCCTAGTTTTGATGTCTCCCAGCAGCTTTAAACCAGTTTGAAATATTCTAGGCACCATTAGCATTAAAGTTTAATGCTTTTGTATAATGCAGCACAAAGCACAGTCGCCAAAGCAAATTAATGTAACGAAGTTAACTGTTACTTGGCAAACTTGTGGATTCCATCCATCATGTTTATGTGTTTGTTTGTCGGTGAAGTGCATAATGCAATGCAGAATTGAGTGTAGCATTCAGCCTAACTTTTGTGCTCATCCAGAACTTTCCAATAGATAAGGATAACGTGATTGCGACAGTGATTGTTTCGCTGGTGAATTACGTTGACAGATTGGTGACACGGACGTAGATCTCCCCCCCAATTTTGAGTACCTCGCATGTAACCCCCGTCCCCCAGTAACACAGCAGGAAAAATTCAAAACATTTTATGTATGCTGCACATTTTTGCATTTATAGCAAACGGTTTGGTCCTGACTCGCGTAGCCTAAGTTCACTGCACGCCTTCGGGTTTGGGCAACGAACATAGCTGCTGCCGAGCCGTCGGGGTTTTAAGCGATAGCAGTCCAAATATAATCTTACAACAAAAGGATATGCCATAGCCGATGTAAGAGGGCGAATAAGAGTATGTCAAATGACACAGTTTTAATATTGAGCATAGGTTGGGTTTTTGGTGAAATTACTTTTTTTTTTTAGTAGGGTAGTCTATTATGCAGGAAACGGAGTGTGGGAAAAAGTCGGAGACAGCCATAATGAATTATCTAACTTGAGAAAAGTTGATTTGCAAAACACTCACGTTTTCTTGAAGACTCCGCCGACCGAACTGCCGACGAGCATAAAAAACTGCTGAGAGAAAAACACGCAGGTGATTTCCTGGAGCGTAGACTGCGTCTGGCACCTTAGGTCAAGGGCGGTGGGACCGAGGAAGCTAATGGACAGCCCAAAACTAAAGAAAACGCTCCAGTAGGTCAATGTGTGCTGCCAGTTCTGCTTGAAAATACTCCATATTTGCTCGTTCAATATCATCATGTGATCTGAATGTTTATCTGAGCATAGAACGAAAACAGAACGCCCGACAGCCGATACGAAGCCGACTGGGAAGGGTTGCACAGAAATTGCGGTGAGATGAGCAGCCTCCCCTCAAGGGCTGGCTGCTAGTATTTCCTTTTCAATCAGCCGCCAAATAGGGCCTTCAAATAAGGTGTGTAGATTCTCTGGCCAATCAACAACTTGAATGAATAGGACGCGTACTCCGCAGGACACAATTATGACACCGTGTTTTAGATGTTCTGCGTTCCATTAAAACAAAAAGAAAAGATTTAGATCAAATTAGACCGATAAACTAATAGGTTACAAAAGGCATATGACTATCAGGTGACTACATAGTGGCCCTGTGACTTGCGTGAATGCTGTAAATCTGAGCATTGTCTTATGTAATGACATTCCAACTCTGGGAGTTTTTTTTAGCTGAAATTGAGGATATACTTTTCGTTGCTTGTTTGTTTGTTTGCTTTCTTGTTTGTTTGCTCTGATCTAGATATGCTGCCTGGAAAAATGATAAAGCTGTTCATGCGTGCAGGCTTTTAAAGCAAAAAAATAAAAATAAAAATCCTGAATTATGAGACTTTATTGTCTCCCACTTGCCTGGGTGTATTAAGGTTTCACACTTAAGAGTTTTAAAGTTTAAAAAAAGTTTTCTTATTTTTTGTATTGACCATTTTTCATTATTTTTATTGACCTAGGCTAGGCTTCACTTTAAATCCCCCCCACCCCGCTGTCATGACACTCGTTACATGTACCCCCATTCCAGCACTTTTTGGTAATTTGTCCTAATATTGTAGCTTGTTCTTCTGCCTAGTTGGCTTGGCAGAGGTTACGTCAGAATAGTGCTCACTGTGTGAACTAAACTGTGTTCTTGTCTAGAAATAGCTGCTGTACGAAATAAGTATTGTATGTTATTGAACCTGCTTTTTGTAGTTGTCCATGACCATGAACTGCACTTTTGTATGTCGCTTTGGATAAAAGCGTCTGCCAAATAAATGTAATGTAATGTAATTTTATGTCTTGTTTTACAGATTTTTACAAGCTTATGTTTTTATATTGTACCCTCTGCTTTTCATTTAAACAGTGGCCTCTGACACACACTGCAAATTAAAGTTTATTATATAATTAATGTAAAACTTGCTGCACTGCAAAGAAATCATAAAACAGGTCATTTGAACATCTTAGTTTGGGTGGTCAGATACAATTGATTAAACAAATGATTTGAGCAAAACAGCAGGGTAAGGGTAATATATAGATTTAGAATTTATTTTGTACTTAATGGTTTTCATCTGTTTTGGCATTGTAGCAGTCACAATACATTCAGTTTCAGTACAACTTAATGGAACAGAGATTTCACTCCAAATATTCAATGTAACATTTCATACAAAAAAAGCAAATGTATACTACAATTAATAAAACATTTACATATCATCTACAGTCATTTAAAACATACAGTCATCACTTTTTCTTTTTTGTCGGTCATAAAATTCACAGAAAATAGTGAAAATGGTGGGGTTAAATTCATAAATGTCAATCCTTTCAGCTATATGTACACGTATTTAAAATACTACCCTACAACAAACAGAAGTGCCATAGCTTCAGTGATGCTAAAATAAAATAGTGGCTTTCTGTAAAGTAGGCCTATAAATGACACGTGGTTGCTATCACTTTCAGTCTGGTTGTCCACATCAACACACATTCCTCAGCTCAGTCAAATAAAGTACAGTAGGGCCTACTTTCAAAAGTTACTGAATCACCCAGCTAGAAACCCATTTAGGCAAGGATGACACCCAGGCCATGAACTTCAATGGTATCGTATCGTCGACCCCCCCCCCCCCATTTCAGCAGCTTTCCGCCACCGCACCGGCCTCCATTTGCCGCTTATTTGCACTATCTATTTAACATACTACGAGTTGCAATACATTTTCTGAGTGATTTATTGATTTCTGCTGCAAAATTTGCAGTGCGTTGTAGTGTGAAAGTAAATGAAGAGGAAATGGATTTTCTGAATGCATCTATGACTGAAATTTATTTCACAGTTAGTGCGTGATGGGTTCCAATTTTTAGCGGTTAGCCGTAAAAAATGGTACTATTTCATAAACACATTCTTCGGTCCACGTGTACAGTGAACTAATGGTGTCTGAATACTGTATCGCAGCGGAGGTATGATGCGTCCCAATGTAGTAGGCTACCATGTTTTGTTAAGCGTCATTATACCCAGTTGAACATGCTAAAGAATCACCATGCTTAATGTTAAAATGTTATTTTCGATTCCTTATTAAAACCAGACAACTGATGTTCACATTTATAGCAACGTTAACTTTTTTTTTTGGCCGCGTGAGGCATCAGGCAGCGCTGTAACACATTATTTGGCATCGCTCGTTTCGTGCGCGTGCTCGTTTTTTGACGTGACCGAGCATAGCTCGCGTGCCGCTGCCTCTGCAAATGTTAGAGAAGGCAAGAACTGTGTTTGTCCGGGTATCATTGTCCCTTTACCGTAAAATTGCCCAGTCGCTACCAGTAGCCTACTTCTTTTCAATATTTTTTTGTTGGTCACGCCGCATAATGGACGAAAAAAAAAAACATTCTGAGCTGCAAGGACGAATTCCAGAGGGCATATGTGGTTTGTGCAAGCTATGAAATGGCTGCTTATTCTGTGCAAATACTATTGTGCTGATGCTACCCTTAGAGTAGCACAAATATGCAATATTTTCTCCTGCAAAAGCTAAACAAAATGGAGCAAGTATAGTCCATAACAAACAGAATATATTATCACCATTTAAAAATATACAGAACATATTTTTATATATTTTGATACTAAGTTGAATCCTTAAAACTCCACGACACTCCAGATATTTTATACTCTCTGTTATGCTCAATCATAAACTTATTAATATGAATTCATACACCTTACTGTTACGTTGGCTATTGTTTCCATGTTCCCAATTAACCATTTTAAAGGTGTCCAATTGCACATTTCTTGCACTGACCTGGTCTAATGTATAATATAGCATACGAGTAGAACATACACTGCATTTCTCATACCAGTTATGAATACTGTTCTGGAAACTGCTTTGAATCAAGATTAAAAATACTAAGACAAGGAAGAATCACAACGTATTAATGATGTACATCCCAATGAATCATCTCCTGTCTCTAGTGGGAAAGTAATGTCAGATTAGGATGCCATGTCTATAACTTAGCCAGACAGCGCTCAAATATGCTGCACTCAGTCTTGTTATAGTGCTAATTTTATGTTTTGCTTTTCAAAAACTTTTTTTTTTTCCTGAGACAACATCAGTTAATTTTACAGCAATATTTGTCAAAATGAAAAAAATGAATAAAACTATAAAACAAAAACTTGGATCAAATATATATATATATATTACTTTTTCTAAATATACATCATTCTGAATAACTCTGATTTATCACACAAGTCACACCTAACAAAAATATAAACGGGCATATCTAGTCACACCCGCAAGTTAATGGTGGACATCTCAGAGACAGGCACGTTGCCTGCACTCGCGTGTGCACACATGCACGCACGCACGCACGCACGCACGCACGCAGACACACGTCTAACAGCGATAACAGCACTCTCCCAGGGACTGAACAGTGAGCTGGTTTTTACCAGAGAATTACACCCAAGCAGGAGAGAACTATGGTGACTGTATAACTATTGTATGTGCCTCTGTAATACCAGTGACTGATTTTTAAAATATATTTATATTTGTTTGTTTCTCACAAGGGTGCTTACAATCTGGAGATGGCAGAAGATAATAACCAGGTGAGATACCTCCAGCTGGACCAGTCTCTCACAGTCTACCTACAGTAGGTAAGAAGTGTTTCCCTCGCGGCTTTTTAAATTTTTTTTTATTTTTTTAAATCCAGTGTTTGACCTCAAAGTCAGTTAGTTAAGTTAACTGTGTAGTGGTTTAATTTGGAACTACAGTAGGCCCTATCCCACACCTACAGGATGTCAGTGCTTGAAACTCATTGTCTCCAAACTCTGCCCCCGAAACTTCGAAACTTGGGTCGGGTTTCTCCAAATGGCCGACGGACAGGGGGGCAATTAAGGGGGTTCTTCGTTGCCGGTCCCTTCAGCGCCTCGGCCTGGTTCTGCCGGAATGGAGCCTCCGTGCCCTTCGCTTACCCCCCTGCCTCGCCCCGGCCTTTAGAATATGCTCTGCCTGCGGTTCTTGCCTCGAGCTTGAATTGAAAGGAAGAGAAAGAGAAACGAGCATCTTAATGTTTGCATTTCTCTGCGGTAGAGGTGCGTCCAGGTGTCCATCAACTGCCGGAGAGACATCCTGAGGCTGCATTGTGTGAATAGGACTGGCTGCCCTTCCTTGTTGATGACATACCATTTTATATGAATGTAAATATGTACATATGCATTTGAAATATTACTCTGTATTGAATTTGAACAGCAACAGAAAAATGTATTTAAAAAAACAAAAAGCTGTACAGACATTACTAATTTAATATTTCACTTCTTGAGAAGATTCCCTCATCCAAGGAGAGTAACAGAGCTCAGATCTGACATGTTCTTTTTAACAGCACACAGCTTCAGACACTGCTGAAGCAGTTCAAATTGAGCACCTTACTTTTGGGCATGATGTCAGTGCTGGACACTGCGGGTTGAACGAATGGACAGTGCGTGAAAATATACTCTGTGAAGGTTTCTATGTGTAAAAATTTCTTCCAAGCGACTGAATATAACAGCCTTTTGGTACAGATGTAATGGTTTTGGTACAGATGTAATGGTTAGCATGTTGGCGTGGGAGGGCGAGGCGGCAGCCTACCTGCCTGCTGAAACACTGAGCCTCGATGTCCAGGGTCTTTCTGCAGCTGGACCTCCCTAAGAGTGAACACTGAGGCCGCTAGAGGAAGAAAAATCGCCATCATCATCATCATTGTGCACAGATACAGGAAACATATACCACCATCATCATCATCATTGTGCACAGATACAGATACAGGAAACATGCACAAGTACACCATAATCATCATCATCATCATCATCATCATGCACAGCTACAGATACAGGACATGCACACATACACCATCATCATCATCATAATCATCATCATCATCTTGCTCAGATACAAGATACACACAAATACACAGTCATCGTCACCTTACTTGGATACAGATAAAAGATACACACATACATCATCATCGTCATCATCACCCATCATCCATCACATTCTTATCATTGCCATGACAATGTGATTGAGGCTATTTCACTCTGACTGAGGACAGTTTTTTTTTTTTTGAAGAAAAAAATAATTTTTTTTGCAGGTAACAGGTAATAGCTTTTTTTAGAAGTCCCAAAGCAAGTTTCTGTTCAGTGTTCCAGCCAGATTTCAAACGGCATGTTATTCTTATTCAAAATGTATACAGTGCACAGAATAACGCATGCTAGCTGCAGACAGCCTTGAAGCTTATTTTTATATTAACTTGTCAATCTACTAAGTGTTAGAATCCCATCACTTGCTTGTGAAAACAAAAAGAAGGTTTGGAAATGTCCTTGGTAGTATGAAAGTGTGAAATGACTGCATGCATCTTAGACGATAGCCGTGTTATGGAGTTTCCCCACAGTAAAGCACAAACAGTGACACTGTAACTGAGGTGAGTTCCACACTCACTGTCAGGTAGGGAGTGGATGTGCTCCCCCAGGCTCTTGAAATACGGGTACCTCAAAGAAGCTTCTGCAGAAATCCTTTCTCTGGTGTCGTACTGCAGGGGGTAAGAAGAAAGGAAAGGGGGCAATACCCAAATATGAATAATTTTTGTGTTCGGGAGTGTGCGTGCATACATACATACGCGTACGCGTGCGTGCATGCGTTTGTGTATGCGCACACGCGTGTGTGCGCGCGTGCATGTCTCCTTGTGGGCGCTCTTATGCACGTCTACATCTGTGTGTTTCTTTTCTCCCCGAAGAAAGAGAGATAAGTGTCTGAAGTGTGCGGTTAGCCATCTTAACGGAACAATCGTGCCCCCCCCCCCCCCCCCCCCGAGCCCTTTCAGAGCAGAGATTTAGAGAGCGGGGAAATTAAACGGATCTGAGGCCGCCATTGTTCTCAGGCGGTATCCGGAAACGGTCCCCCCCTTTTTTTTTAATCTTTTTTTTTTTTCAAAGTCTCCTCCATTTCACACCTTGGGCATCCCGGCGGATTTGCGACTCCGCAGTCAGCCCCCGCGCCTCATTACGGGGGGCGAGGGCGGGAGAAAACAAGATTAGCGCGACTGATTAAGCGCGAAGCCTCTCAAGACGTCTCCTCTCCCCGCTGCGCCGAGGGCTGCGGCGTCCCGCATCTGCAGTCCAGGCACCGTCCCCGCCAGCCTCTTTATCATCCTGACAGATCGCCGCCGAGCGCACGCACGCACACGCTCAGACACACGCACACACACACGCTCACGCACACACACAGACACACGTGCACGCACGCACACTCACACACTCACGCACGCACACAGACACACGCACACGCACACTCACACACTCAGACACACTCACACACGCACGCAAACACACTCACACACGCACGCACACTCACACACTCACAGATACACACACACACACGCACACACACACGTACACAGATACAGACACACACACGCACAGACACTTACAAATACACACAGACGCACACGCACACAGATACAGACACTCACACACACACACACACACACTCATGCACAGACACTCTCACACACACGCACACACACTCATGCACAGACACTCTCACACACACGCACACACACACACACACACACACACACACTCACGCACAGACACTCACACACACACACGCACACAGATACAGACACACACACGCACACACACACACTCACACGCACGCACACACACTCACACACACACTCACACACACACACAGAGACACACACTCACACACACACGCACACTCACACACACACACACACACTCATACGCACGCACACACTCACACACGCACACAGATACAGACACACACACACACACACACACACACACTCACGCATGCACACACACTCACACACACACACACATACGCACACACACACACGCACGCGCGCACACACACACACACACTCACACACACACACTCGCACGCACACGCACGCACACATACACACACACACTCACACACACAGAGACACACACACACACACGCTCACACACACACACACGCACACAGAGACACACACACACACTCACAGATACACAGACACACACTCACACAAACACATACACACACACACACTCACAGAGACACACACACACACTCACAGATACACACACACATGCACACACACACTCACACACACAGAGACACAC
Organism: Anguilla pacifica; assembly: GCA_039654925.1. NCBI lineage: Eukaryota > Metazoa > Chordata > Actinopteri > Anguilliformes > Anguillidae > Anguilla > Anguilla pacifica. The sequence continues at coordinate 49,829,835 of CM077296.1, forward strand.
ACACACACACACTCACTCACAGATACACACACACACACACACACACACACACACGAGAATGCCAAATCTTCACAGACAGACCTGTCATATCAGGCTGTCATATTTGTCTGGAGCCCACATTATTTAAAATGAGCCATGCAATTTTTCTCATGCCAGCGTTTTCAAATATTGGCCTTAGGGAAAAATCCATGTTAAATCCAAGGCTGTTGTTTTTTTTTTGTTTGTTTGTTTGTTTTTTTGCTGTGTAATTTGAGAATAAGACTTTAGGATGTCATGCAATATTACGCTCTGCTCTGTGTTAAGGGTTGATTACGAGACTCCGAGCAGTACACAGTAAGACACACACGGTTTATTTTCCTCCAATCAGAGATCTTTGGGGTTTGACCTGGGGGGGGGGGGGGGGGGAGTAGTGTGTGGATCAGCGCGGGCTTCATCCACAGTGCTGCAGGAGCTCTTGTGTTGGCGTCCTGCCCCAGCTCGCTGGTCATTAAGTAAATTGGTGCCAGGGATGTGGGCAGGTGCTGTCTGGGGAGCACAGGGGTCGGCTTTAAGCACTGCTCTGCTCCTGCTCACAGGAGATGCTGTCCAGCCAGCTTAAGAAGCCGGGGAAACAAGACCCAGGGGACCTGTGTGTGCTGCTGTGTGTGTGTCTGTGTGTGTCTATGTGTGTGTGTGTGTGTGTGTGGCTGCTGTGTGTGTGTGTCTGTGTGTGTGTGTGTGTGTGTGTGTGTGTGTGTGTGTCTGTGCGTGTGTGCGTATGGCTGCTGTGTGTGTGTCTGTGTGTTCTCTGTTGGGTAAACACAACTAAACCTACAAAGTGGATGTTCTTGCTTTTTGTGTGTATGTGAAAGCGAGAGAGCGTAGGAGAGAGAGAGAGTGTGTGTGTGTGACAGTGTGTGTGTGCGTGAGAGGGAGACAGAGTGAGAGAGAGAGTATTATGAGCGTGTGAGAGAGACAGACAGAATGAGAGAGTGTGTGATTGAGTGAGGCTTGCACCTCTCGATGCTAAACCATGTAAAAGCATATGCTTCGATTTGAATGGGTTGCAAATTTTTATGAGCATTCTATCCATTTGCCTTCTGTTGGGCCATCTGACATGCTTTGATAAGCCGTAAGTTGGCAGCTGTTGTTTAGCCGTTAAAACCCTGGGTTTGGTTAGGATAATATGGACTGGCTGTAATTTACATGCTTGAATATTTCAACCCTATGTCAGACAGGAGCATGGGCAGTGTCACTTGTTGAGCACTTAATTTTGCGAAGTATTTCTTCTGAGTTATTCTGAGATATACAAATGATAGTTTCCAGTTTTATATCAATCAGATGGCCACCACACTAGAATGTTATGTCTCCAGTGTGTGTGTACTTTGAGATCTATAGTAGGTTTCAAAAGCGACCGTTTGATGAAAATGCCAGTGTGTTCATTAAGTGGGGAAAAAAAGCAATATCAGGCTCTTACCAGAAGCAAACTTGAGAGAAGGTCCATCCCCTCTGTGTCCAACCTAAAAGTCACAAACAACAAATGTCATAAGCAAACAGATGACAAATGTCATCTCCCATGTCAGTGGGGTGAAGCAATTTGCAGCGGAGTTGAAGTTGTTGTCCTGAGTGCTGCACCGTTTGTCCACTAGGGGGCACGTGTGTCAAAATAACTACAACAACCTCAAACTGGGAGCGTCTATACCGTCGGCGTAGATTTCCTGGATTTCATCCACAGCCATAGTAGTGCATGTAAAATTCAGGAGATGGTCAGAGTGCCTTTGAAATGTCTGCAAACTCTGAAATTCATGCTATTAGATCCCAGCCAGTAGACACTTCCTGTCGGTCACAAATCAGCCCTACCCTCCGGGGCAGTGGTACCTCTTGGTTTCCATTCCTCCCCTCTAATCAGGGACTGATTTAGACGTGACACGCCAGGTGAGTGCAATCTCTGATCAGGCCGTGATCGAACTGCGCTATCAGGCAGGAGGGGAAACCAGCAGTGCAGGTCCTAATAATGCCGTCTCCTTGTCTAAATTAAACGTACTGCCTCCTGGATGTCTGCCTACCAACTTTCCTCCGTCATTTGCATTCATTCGCTGGTTTGCATACAATTCAGTTAAAATAGAAAATGGTGTGAATTTTAAAAGGCTCATCAGGATTAGACAGTGAATGAATGACAGCCAGCAAGTGAATGTGAAGATGGTATAGTTTATACTGGATCTTTGGCAATTTTTTTTTTAAGTGTAGAGAACACAGTAGAATAGCAAACGCTTCTCTTTATCGGTGTGGAGTGGATACACATATATGCTGTGCATATAGCACACTGGAAGATAGCAATCGCATCTCTTCATCAACGTGCAGTGAATACACAGTGTTGTGTAGAGCAGAGGCAGTGTTCAGTAGACACACAGTGTTGTGTAGAGCAGAGGCAGTGTTCAGTAGACACACAGTGTTGTGTAGAGCAGAGGCAGTGTTCAGTAGACACACAGTGCTGTGCATATAGCACACTGGAAGACAGAAATCGTATCTCATCAACGTGCAGTGAATACACAGTGTTGTGTAGAGCAGAGGCAGTGTTCAGTAGACACACAGTGCTGTGCATATAGCACACTGGAAGACAGAAATCGTATCTCATCATCGTGCAGTGAATACACAGTGTTGTGTAGAGCAGAGGCAGTGTTCAGTAGACACACAGTGCTGTGCATATAGCACACTGGAAGACAGAAATCGTGTCTCATCATCATGCAGTGAATACACAGTGTTGTGTAGAGCAGAGGCAGTGTTCAGTAGACACGCAGTGGTGTGCAGTTGGCGCGTTGGTGATGGCCCGGGGCAGCATTACCTGGGAACGTGGTTGATGAGCGGCTGGGCTCTGTACTGTGGGAACAGGTATGACCTGAACTCCTCATTGGCTGCAATCCCGGGCCAGGTCTCCTCGGTCGGCGTGCCTGGGAAGAGAAGTAGGTCGGAGGCTTTTCAGTGGGGGCTGCTTTTGAAATACTGATAAAGGGGGGGAGGGGGGGAGGGAGGGAGGGAGGCTGGAGATAATGGACTTTAATGCTATACTGAACTGTGAGCTGACTTGGGAAAATTATACATAGTAGATGTACATTGCCCTCTCCTCCATGAAGAATGGATGTAAAAAAATAATTGTTAAGAGAGAAAGAATGCACTGGAGCATACTTTAGGGAAGGTATTTCAGGGAGGGAGAGAGAGAAAAACATTGCATAAGCATCACAGACTAGTGAACACGTTTCGGTTGCACTGTGTACGATATTTAGCGAGGTAAACACAGCAGGGTGCACACAAAGGAGTGAGAATGTGTACCTGTGAAAAACGGTACTGGGGCGAGGGCGCGGGCACCTGCCAATCTTTAGGAGCGCTGCTGGCGAGGTAGGCGAGCGCAGAAACGGTCACAGGAGAGAGCGAGAGAGCGTGTGTGAGAGTGAGAGAGAGTGTGAGCGAGTGTGTGTGAATGAGAGAGAGCGAGCGAGAGAGAGGGTGTGTGAGAGAGAGAGAGCAAGCGAGGGAGAGAGAGTGAGAGAGAGTGTGAGCGAGAGTGAGAGAGAGCGAGGGAGAGAGAGTGAGAGTGAGAGAGAGACAGCGAGAGAGAGAGTGTGAGAGAGAGAGACAGAGTGTGCGAGAGTGAGTGAGTGAGAGAGAGGGTGAGAGGGTGAGAGAGAGTGAGAGCGAGCGAGAGAGAGAGAGTGTGAGCGAGTGTGTGTGAGAGAGAGAAAGACAGCGAGAGAGACAGAGTGTGTGAGAGTGAGTGAGTGAGAGAGAGTGAAAGAGAGAGGGGGAGAGGGAGAGAGAAAGAGTGTGAGAGAGTGAGAGGGGGAGGGGGAGAGAGAGCGAGAGAGAGAGTGTGTAAGAGAGCGAGAGAGAGGGCGCTGGCGCCATGGTTACGGCGCTTCTGGGCTGAAATGGACCGTGCGGAGCTGACGGGTAGGAAACAGCTGGGTGTGCTGGGCGCAGCTACCGCTGCGGCGTCTCCCGCTCCCCTCCGGCCCTGCTAACGCCAGGCAGCCGAGTGAGTGAAGATCCCCCACTGAAGTGCGATGGCGGTGCTGGAGGTTGCCCAGAAGGCACCAGGGTTTCGGAGTCATCGGGAGCCAAAGTGAGAAAACTCCGGAAAGACTATCGTTTGGAATTTAATTAACCGTCAGCTCTTCCTGTGCTTCCTGACAGAAAGCTGGCTTATAATTAGACCGTTGTGCAGTTTTGTCTCTCTTAAGACCATCAAAGTTTGTTGAATGTTAAATATTCCCTATTTGCAGAAGATTTTTTTTTTTGTAAACATTCTATAATAATTTCATTTTCCCCACATTTTCTGTCAGAGAGAGAGTGAGGCAACACAGTTGCAGTTTGTGCAAATTAGTTTGTTTTTCTCTGAGTGTATGTTCACATAAGGTACTGTGTTCAGCCAGGGCTAAATCCTGCAGGGAAGCCTACAGCCTGAACACAGTAAACAATTCAGACAACATGTTGGCCTGTTGGAGGGGAACCAGGGCATGGGGCAGCCGTGTGGCACAACGGTTAGGTAACTCGTCTTGCAACTCGTAGGTTGTGGGTTCGAATGACCCGTTGTACCAGGTACCTGAGCTGGGTATGTTGGGTGCAGTGTGTCCCTAAATATCCCGTGGTATGAATGGATTGTGTGTAAAAGAACATAATCTGTGTGTCTCGCTCTCACCTAGAGAATCTGCTGCATGCCTAGTACATAAAAAAGCGTAAATGGAAAAGCATTCAGAAATCATTCAGAAATGACAGAACCAGATTGGAAGCTCCCTAAATTTACGCTGCTCTGCCCTATTTATGTCAGTTAAGCAGTTCTCAGTGGAAATGTGGAATACCCTTCCTGAAAATATAAGAAGCGCAAAGTCACTATTTTAAAGTCAGTTTTATAAAATGCACTCTTTGCTTTCAGATGTATGAAATTTTTTACCATTTTACCGAGCTCTAATCATCTATTTGTGGCTCGATTGTTCCCGTTCTTACTGCTTGTTTTTTAAAATGTGTTTTTATTTATCACTTGGTATTTTCTGGAAAATACTTTAAGAATCATATATGAAAGGTGCTGTATTATCATATATATTATTATGTCCACACATGTACATTTCACGCTATACCACATAATTCAAAAACAACCTCAGAGAGAGACACGGTTTATTGGATCAGTTTTATTAACTTTTATGAGGAAATTGCACTTTTGACTGTGGTGCTTCATGGGAAACTCTGGCCTCCAACTGCCATATTTCTGTACCGTCCGAGATACAGGTCAAATATGAAACTAGGACGACTATTTTAGCTTGATGGTGAAGTTTTTTCGAGATACACCCTTGACAGCAGAGGGTAATGACGAGGGTGGTTTTTTAGAACCTAACGGAGTATATCTAGAACGCCATAGAAAGTCTGTTAGATTTCTTTTGCAGGTTGCAGAGGAACGGGCTACAAATTGTTAAGCAGACACTGCCTCTCTCTGTCTACTCTGAGGTAATCTGCGAAGTTTTTGAGTGTTTTTTTTTTTTGTGTGAACGTTGATTCTTGGCTGCGGCCCCATTGCTGAGCGTGATTGATGTGAGTGTCACAGACAGTCTTACCCATGAGTCGAAAGATGAGGTGTAGCTCCTCCTTCACCGTGGATCCTGGGAAGAGTGGCCGCCCGGTCGCCATCTCAAACAGGATGCAACCCACGCCCCTGGAGGTCAAAGCCGAGAAAGAGGCTTTCGGTTAGCGTTCGGGAAGTAGGCCGCAAACGCATTGATCTTCAGGTTCGGCTCTTCTGTTTCGCGACAAGCGCTCCCTCGCACCGGTTTGAGATGCGGTGGCTAAAAGACAAGAAACCTCAGGGATTACCAGAAATGCGGAAGGTGTATCTATCTTGAAGACCGCGTGGTCTTCAAAAAAAAAAAAAAACTAGGCAGTTCCTCAAGAACTTGTTTTAATTAGACTTGCGGTGAATCTCTGAGCACCATGATTGAGGGTCTTCTGTCAGGCCAGAGGATAATGACGGCTGTGATTAAAGTTAGTCTTTGGCACAAGAAAGGCATTGGCTCATATTAATGGTGCACTCTGCATGACGAATGGGTCGAGCAGTTGAAAGTACGTGCCGGAGTGAAGTCTTATTTTAGTCCTGGCCAAATAGGTCATTTCCTGAAACTGAACCATTCCTGCAGGTATAGCTGTCTGACAGACAAGGGAGGGACGTGAGTGATAGTAAGTCTGAACCCCCGCTCTGTAATACATTACCTCTGACATAACACACACACACACACGCGCGTGCACTCACACACACGCACACACACACACACACACACGCGTGCACACACACACACACACGCGCGCGCAAATTCATACGCGCACACACGCACGCACACACGCATACACTCACTCGCACTCATATGCACACACACACACTCGCACTCACACACACACACACGCACTCACACACATGCACACACACACACACGCACTCGCGCACACATGCACTCACACTCACTCACACACACACACACGCACTCACACGCACTCACACTCACATACACTCACACACACGCACACACATACACACACACACATGCACACACACACACACACACACACACGAACACGCACACGCACACAGGGACAGAGATGTCCATTTTTGACAAAGAGAAGCCATTTTTGCGTGATTAAAAAGTTGTCTCACTTGTTTCAAAGCACTTAAATGGTTCCAAAAAAAAAAGAGAAAATTCTGGATAAGCGTTTATAGTACTCCCGTTTGGAGGCTGTTAATTGGGAGATTAATCGGGGGCAGCTTTGCGCGACTCTGCGGCAGGTAAATATTAAAAAGCCTCCATCCATGAAATCGGCTTCGCTCGTTTCCCGTCTCCTGTAAAAGAGGAACGATTCCGCCCAGATTTAACTGCGGTGCAGAGGCAACACGCCACTGCAGCTGTCGTATTTTTGCAAGCTCACTGTGTTTTCAGTAATGTAGCATTAGGGAGTGAGGGAGGGAGGGAAGGAGGGGCATTACTGTGCATAGCCCATCCAGGCCGAGCTGCCAAGGTGGAGTATTTTTTGAGTGCAAAAATGTGGGCGATTCCATGGACGGTCCTTTCAATAAGATGAACAGTAACAGCTTTGGACCGCGCCCAGTGCGCGTCGCGGCCTTGCTTTCTCGGAAAACGGAACAAAGCTTCAGCGGACCTTGGCGAAGTTGGCGGTGTGTCTGCTTGCGCGGAACCCGTGTATTTAGGTCGGTGCGATAGAGAGACCTCACTGCAAAGCGCTCGTTTGTTTATTGACTTGTTTGAGAGTGAGAGAGTATAATAGCTATAGTATGAAAAATTAAAAAAAACACAAAAGGATACACGTACTGCTGAGAAGTAAAAAAAAATATATAATAATTTTCTTGGGTTTACAAGCCTGCAGGTCTGGAGTATTGTGTAGAGCAGAGAGGTACATAGGAGTGGTACTCTATGTTTCTATGGGAGTCCTGTGGGTGGGACCTTTGAGTATTTCTGGTACTACTCAACACATGTCTACGGTCAGAGGGGGAAAATTCAGGTTCAGAAAGTAAAAATCCTTCAGAGTATTTTGTTCCAATCACCTGGATTTGCTAATTAGCACAATTCCTCAGCCAGGAGGTACAACTAATTGGTGAAATCTGCTAGCTGAATTAATGGGGGGGAAGAAACTCATGGCAGGACTTTTACTTTCTGACCCCTGGACTTTCCACCTCTGTATGGGGGTTGAGTACTGTGTGGATGCTGAGTAATGCTGGCTGTACTCACCACATGTCTATGGGGGTTGAGTACTTAAGTGGAGCCTTTGGGTAATGCTGGCTGTACTCACCACATGTCTGTGGGGGTTGAGTACTCTGGAGCCTTTGGGTAATGCTGGCTGTACTCACCACATGTCTATGGGGTTGAGTACTCTGGAGCCTTTGGGTAATGTTGGCTGTACTCACCACATGTCTATGGGGGTTGAGTATTCTGTGGATCCCAGTAGTACGTCTGGTGGGCGGTACCATAGTGTCACCACCTCGTTTGAGTAGGTCTTGGTAGGAACCGATTTAGCCCGGGCCAAGCCTAAAAGAAACAGAGAGTAGATTTTTTTTTTTTTTTTTTTACAGTATAATGTCTTTGCCTGTCTTCTTCTTTTTGAGATGGACAGATGAAAGGGGAATTGCTTTTAAAAAAAAAGAAAAGATTTCTTGGTGCATGTCACAACAGTTTTGACAGGCTGCAAAACTTTCATTCATTTCTGATCGGTGACAAGTGCCACATCCAAGCGCACACTTCACATCCTTCTATAAATATTTTCATTGTCAAAGTGAAGGGATTCATATTTCTTGCATTCATATTTCATGAACCTCATTGGTGGACAGTTAGTCAGACTGGCTTTGTGCAAAGTCAAAGACAAAAGTATAAGGACATGCAAAAAAGCAGGCTTTTGTGCTATAAACTTGAAATGGCAGGTGAAAGAAAGCCTTTAGCTCGACGATGTCGGCCATTATCTATACCCGCTTATGCTCAGGATAAGCGGGTATAGATAATGGATGGATGGATGGATGTTGGTCATTCTCACCAAAGTCTGCCAGCTTTAGTTCCCCTTTGTCGTTAATGAGCAGGTTCTGTGGCTTCAGATCTCGGTGGAGAATCTTCCTCTTGTGGCAGTAGGCCAGCCCACGCAGGAGTTGGAACATAAATATCTGCAGTAAAAGGAAAGAACGTAGAGAGAGGGGAGAACATTTCTGCATTGCATTGTTTTCTCTCCAAATGATAAAATCGCACAGGCATACATTTATGCATTCGTGGCTATTTATGAACGTGTCCAGCTAACCGTGTGTGTACATTTTGTGACTGTGTTCCTCTGTCATCTTTGGAAAGCCCTCGTGTCTACATCATACAGTGTGGACAAGCCTCCGTAGGGAAGGCTGTTAGATGATTGTGGGGAAGAATCGCTCAAGTATCTCTTAAAGGCTACTGGAACACTGTGTTCTAGGACTAGGGTACTATAGCATCTTGGGGAAGAAAAAAAGTACTGCATCTTCATTGTCTTCTCTTTTCGTGGTCAAAATTCAGCCCAAAATGTTTTAAGTATTTTGCAACAAGGAAGAGGGTCATTATTTTTCAGTCGGGGAGCCCTTGTTTCTCTCGCAGGAGACGTCCGTGACTCTCCAATTACGTCTCGGCGAGGGAAATCACGACTCCAGGGGAAATGCGCTTTCTGCTCGTAACCGTGGAAACCATCACCTTAATGGCTGACAGAGGAGTGACAAAGCGGTTTGTCAAGCCCCTGACATAATCCATCACTCAATCCTGGTGGATTCACGCTTCCTTCGGTGTTCATTATACGGATCTCGGGTACTTTTGAAATGCGGCTTACACAAGAGCAGACCGAAACGAGTCAAAGAAGAAAGTAAAATGCTCGGCTCTGGCACGGCAGCATTTGAATTCTGAGGGCTTTGAATTTTCAAAGTCTCAGCGTGCGAAGAGTAGAGTATTTAGGGTAATGGAGTATTTCCTGTGATGTTTTGAACAGAATGCGCCATGGTTAATGTTGTCAATGTTGTTTGTGTAAAAATCCAAATAGATTTCTAAATAAATGACAGATGCGATGTGACAGTATGTACCCTGTTAATGTACGAGGTGGCAGTGTAGTGGGTAAGGAACTGGTCACGTAACCTAAAGGTTAGGTAACCTCACAGATTCAATTCCCGGGCAGGACATTGCCGTTGTGCCCTTGAGCACGGTACTTAACCTGCATTGCCTGAGTACATATCCAGCTGTATAAATGGACGCTATGTAAATGCTATGCAAAAGATGTGTAAGTCGCTCTGGATAAGCGCGTCTGCCAAATGCCTGTAATGTAATGTAATTTACTGGCTGTGTTGAGCCAGTATAAAGCCAGTATTTAGGATTGGAAGGGTGTCGCTGGGCTTTGGGTTCAGGTGTACCTGAAAGGTGTTGTGTGGTTCTTGCTGTCAGAGGTTTTCTTAACCTCTAGTCTTAAATGTGGACCGCTTATCAGCACAAGGACGGCCTTTTAGCCTGACGGCATGCAGTACAGGTCCACGGGTTTCTGTTCTGCATTCCAAATTAAGTTCAGTTCGAGCCTAAGCTGGGATGCACCTGTCCAGGTGTCAGCCAGGTGGTCAAAAGGTGTCTAAAGGCTTTAGGACTGTGGGACTGCCTGACCAGGAGTGGACAGCACTGCCTTCTGTTCTGTTTCATAATTGGATAACAGTGAAGGTTTCTACCCCATTCTGTTTTGTGACTGGGTTACAGAGAAGGTTTCTATGTCCTGCACTGTTCTTTTCCCTGGTTGGATAACAATGTGTGTTTATGTGGCCTACTATGTTCTGTTTCCTAATTGGACAGCAGTGCAGGTTTATATGGCCTGCTCTGTTCTGTGCCCTGATTGGATCGCAGTAAAGGTTTCTACCCCATTCTGTTTCCTGACTGGATAACAGCGAAGGTTTATATGACCTGTTTTGTTCAGTTCCCCGATTGGATAGCAGTAAAAGTTTCTACCCTGTTCTGTTCCCTGATTGGTGACAGGAGTCTAACTGACCTTGACATTGTGCATGCTCATCAGATTCCCACAGCTGTCCAGGTACTGTTTCAAGTCGCTGTCCTGTTTATGAGAGCAAGAGAGAGAGAGAGAGAGGGAGTGAGAGAGAAAGAGAAAGAGAACATCTGTGACTGAAGACTAGCAACTCTGCCATCTACAAACAAAGGGAGGGAGAAGAGTGTGACAGTCAAACCTAATTAGCTTTCTGGAATTGGTTTAGCCCACAGTGTTTGATTCGGGGTTTGGGAATGACTTCGCTGCCCTCATAACTGAGGAGAAATATCAATACCCCTCTCTGTTCTGCCTCTCGCAGGGACGGGGGCAACGAGTAATGAATCCGAGATCGTTACGCATCCCAGGGAGGAGGCTAATGGACAGACAGCGCTGCCGTGTCATTTCTGAGAATGGCTGGGCAGGGAGGATTTCTCATTAGGCCTCATCCAATCAGCCCTGCCGACTGTATGCAGATGCACAGCACTGCACTGATCCCTCCCGTTGAGCCCCTAGATTTCTGTCTTCCATCCATCCATCTATTTTCTAAACTGATTATTCCGGGGAGGGGGGGGGGGGGCGTTGGGGGGTGTGTTGTGGCAGGAATACACACTAGACAGGTCTCTAATCCACCGCAGGGCACACACACCATTCACTCACACACTCATTCCTATGGGCAATTTAGACTGTGGGAGGAAGCCGGAGTAACAGGCAGAAACCCACGTGGACAAGGGTAAAACATGCAAACTCCACAAACAAAGTGCCCCCAATCAGGATTTGAACGCAGTATCGTCTGGCTGTGAGTCGACAGTGCTACCCACTGCACCCCTGTGGCACCTGTTCTGTATTCCCTCCTCCCCCCCCCATTTCATGAAATAAGAATTCCAGTAAAAAAAAAAAAATGATTTAAAAAAAGCTCCGTGCTTCCTTACCAGATATTCGAAGACGAGAGTGAGGGAGCGATCGGTGTGGATGATGTCATGCAGGGTAACAATGTTGGCATGCTTCAGGTTTTTTAGCAGTGATACTGGAGAGAGAGAGAAAGAGAGACCGAGAGAAAGAGAGAAAGGGAGAGAGAGAGAGAGAGAGAAAGAAAAAGAGGGAAAGGGAGAGAGAGAGAGAGAGAGAGAGAAAGAACAAGAGGGAAAGGGAGAGAGAAGTAGAAGGGGGGGAGAGAAAGAGAAAGATGTTTAAGTTACCGATGGTATTCCCTGGCCTCGTGTCACCAGTGATAAGCCTCCTCAGTCCTGCTAACTGCCTGAAGAACGAGCCATTTTTTATTCAACGCAGTCAAAAAAATGTATTTTTCTTTCTGTCTGGGGGCCCTGCTGCTTTGCCCTGTCTCCCACTAGGGGGCAGCATGACTGCACGTCGCTCTGTGTGACACTGTCCAAACGGCACGAGCCGTCGGGACCGTTCCACAGGCCCCTTTTTATTTTTGGGAAAAGGGGGGGGGGGGGGCGAGGCAGGCGGGGGGAGGAGCGGTACCTTCCCGAATGGCGGTGCAGGGCGCCCCTTCCTCGTGCTCCAGCCGAATCTCCTTCAGCGCCACCAGGTTCTCCGTCAGCTTGCTGCGGCCTTTGAACACGGTGGCGTAGGTTCCCTAGCACCGAGGGAGAGAGGGGGACAGGGTGGGTGACGTGTGACCACTGTTTCAGAAACATAACTTTCGTTTTATTTTTATTAAAAGGGACTACAGGGTGCAGCTGAAGCGTTATGAAGGACTTGAAGGCAGATTTGTATGAATCAGAGAGAAAATGGAGAATCAGAGAAAACTGAGAAAAAAGTACCTAGAGCAAAGGTGCACTTTATTTTATTTTTTGTTTTGTTCAGGCATTGGTTTCAAATAATCTCCATGCTAGGTTATGCGTGTCTCCTCACTGTGTTCCAATTCTAAGCACATAATGCAGTCAGTCCTACAAAGGTATGTTTTTTTTACAACCCTCTATTCATCAATACATCTGAATATGAATATTCAACTGTATATGTACAGAATGTACGTTTGTATGGCGGGGGTGTGGGGGGGGGGGGGGGGGGGGAGAATAGGCCGTATGGCTAATTAGCTTTATCAGTCAGTTGTCATCCCACTGCTCCTGGACACAGAATCTGTGACCTCCCGCGGGGTTTCCAATCCCAACTGTTTACTCCATCTGCCCGCTGGAATCTGTCAGATGTTCACAGAGCACAGGCCGCACTGTGACTGTTTCAGGGGGCGTTCACAGAGCACAGGCTGCACTGTGACTGTTTCAGAGAGGCATTCACAGAGCACAGGCTGCACTGTGACTGTTTCAGGGGAGCGTTCACAGAGCACAGGCTGCACTGTGACTGTTTCAGTGGAGCGTTCACAGAGCACAGGCTGCACTGTGACTGTTTCAGGGGAGCGTTCACAGAGCACAGGCTGCACTGTGACTCTTTCAGGGGTGTGTTCACAGAGCACAGGCTGCACTGTGACTCTTTCAGGGATGTGTTCACAGAGCACAGGCTGCACTGTGGTTGTTTCAGGGGTGCGTTCACAGAGCACAGGCTGCACTGTGACTCTTTCAGGGGTGTGTTCACAGAGCACAGGCTGCACTGTGGTTGTTTCAGGGGTGCGTTCACAGAGCACAGGCTGCACTGTGACTCTTTCAGGGGTGTGTTCACAGAGCACAGGCTGCACTGTGACTCTTTCAGGGATGTGTTCACAGAGCACAGGCTGCACTGTGGTTGTTTCAGGGGTGCGTTCACAGAGCACAGGCTGCACTGTGGCTTGTTTCAGGGACGGGCCTGACCTGCTTAAACCTGAACAGGATAGAAACATCCAGTTGTCCTGTGGATGTGTATTACACGCCATACGGTACAAGCGTGCATGGATGTGCCTGTGTGTGTGTGCATGTGTGTGCATGAGTGCATGCGTGTTCTTTTGATTTTATAATTATTCCTTCATAGAGTGATTTTTCCACATTATAAGGTTGGCTGCAGTTAGGAAAACCAGTAGCTTCCAATGGTATTGTTAGTATATATACTAAAAACTAAAAAAGCAAAGACAAGCCCCATAGTTTGGTTTTGGACATATACGTAATTTATGAAAGTCAGATGGAAACAGTGTATTTTTTTCTGGATTTCTGGATGATAAAGCTGCACTTACCTCCCCCAGTTTGCCTAATTTCACATAGGTCTCCAGCTTCCCAAAGCCAATATCGGACTACAGAAAGAAAGACAAAAAAATCAACATGCAACAGAGCACTGTGGGTAGAAAATGAAGTCATAGATCATTCAAATGTACTGCCTGCATAATCAGGGGACAGAATAATGCACTGTGTGCAATTTAACCATCATTAAGTGAGTAGAATAGATGTCCAACCACTTCAGAAAAGGCTTTCCAGTTTGTCAAAAGGGTTGTGCTCTACAATACGTGAGCCCTTCTAAGCACACGCGAGCTGTGTTCAGCACTACAGAATGAAAGGGATTATGAAATGAAATGGATGGGATGATCATTTCTCTCTGGCTAGGCAAACCCTTCGTGGTTCATTATTATGAACAGCTTTGTTAAATGAACTAAAAAAACATCTGTGACAATGTGCAAATACATTTATTGTAAACCATTTCAGCGACTCCGCAGGCCCACAGACAAACGATTTCGGTTTTCAGTCAAATCATGAAATCTAAGCAATTTCATAAGCCGTTTTCTCATTTGTAATTCATTTAATCTTCATTCATTTAACATGATGAGTCACACAGACAAGAAAAGGCTGTAATGCCCGGTGTTTTTCACAGATTTTTTTTTATTTTAATTCTTTCTCAAGCTTTTACAAGATGTCACCTGGAAACACTTCCTGAAGTATGTCATGCAAAAAAAAAAGAGAAAATAGAACGACCAAGAAAAAACAGCTATTGTGACCTACATGTCCTTGTGGGGAAAAAAATGATTGGCTTAGTGTTTTTACTGCTTTGGTACTGCCGGCTTGCTCTGAAACAGGTGGCTGAATGACCTAGACTGGAGCCAACCGCACTGGCAGTAGAGAGCGACGTCTCTCAACGAGACCAGAAAGTGAGCTTCAAAAACAAAGCCCGATCTTGACCTCTTGATCTGGAGGCAGAATATTGGGCAGCTTTACATCTTTCATTTGAAAACTTCATATTACATTCAGATCTGGGTCAAATACGTATTTGTTTTGGATTCAAATACTTGTTCTGTGCTCTGTTGATCTTGCCTGGTGTAATTGAGCCTGCCAGTTATGACCAGAAGGTGGGGTTTGCACTTATGGGTGTCTGGAAGGAGTCACGTTTCAGATTACTTAAAGCGTAGTGTTCGTCTGCCTCCTGTAACTTAAGGTAAATACACAGGACATAAACATAGACATGCATATTTAAATAGATGGTCAGGCACGCCTTCAGCTAACCTACTATAAGCTTGTGAAGTCCCGGAAGTCGGCCTGTACTGCACGCGTTGTGGGCAAAACATTCGCGTTCCCATTAAAGTGAATGGGAAAATCAGCCTTTTGAAGGCAAAAATAGAACGTCCTTGATGGTACTTAGAAACTTGATTGATGGCCGTTACATTTCATATGAAAAGCATATTGAAAATTATGCATTATGTAGTAAAATATGCACATTTTAATAAATATTTTCCCAAGACTTCTGGACCAAAATAACCATTGTTTCAAGAACTGCTGTACATAATGAAATTTATAATCACAAAAAATGGACCGATGAGGTTTTCTTCGGTTGTGAGAACACCTTGGATTTCTGCATTGAATTAAATGGGCAGCAAGCACTTTTTCCCTCAAGCATGCCCAGTAGAGGCTGTGTCCCTGTTACCTCCTAGGCTTCACCGGCTGGCCCCTCCTACCCTCTCCAGTTCCTACACGCTACGGACATAAAACCCAGTTCCCTAACTTTGACCCCTGACCCCCCCCCCCCCCCCCCCCCAAGAGCAGGAACTGACCAGGGAGGCGCGTCGGGACATCCGGCTGAGGGGCTTGCCGCTCGGCGGGCTTTCCAGCTGCAGCTTCTTGAGAAACTCGGGCGGCAGGCGGATGTCCATGGGCAGGGACATGCGCTTGCTGACGTCCTGCGGCACAGACGCAAGGGAAAACGAAGCAGAGCGTCAGGCGAGCTGCATCCCACACCATAGAGTGTACCATAGAGCGTACCATAGAGTTCAATGATCCACACCTAGAGCGTACCATAGAGTTCAGTGATCCAGACCGAGGATGGGAGGTTCACGCAGGGTTCAGCCCAACAACCATCTGTTGAAGTGCCACTTAAAGTAGGCAAAAAAAAATACTAAGCGCTTTCTGTAGGCTTGGCTGTGCCCCAAGTGCTCAGTATTAACAATTTAGCCTTCGTGTTCAGCTGTATTCATCACTTATACCTCCGGGGTGTCCAGTCAAAGGGTCGATGAGGGTGCAGGATTTTGTTTTTATCCCCAGCACTGAGACTCCCCAGTCTTCTTATCAAGGTCTCATTTGAAGACCGTGATTAGATAATTAGTTGAATCGGGTGCAGCGTGGCGCTGGGGTAAAAACGAAAACCTGCACCTGCCCCCCGGCCCGTTTCGGACAAGATTGGACACGCCTGCCTCAGCCTTTTGGGAGTAACCTCCTTTCACAAGAGGCGACCGTTTGTTTTCCTGAGAGGTGAAGTTTAGCTTCAGAGGAAGGGCACGGCGTCTGTGACGTCGATGCTCGGGTCTGTCTAGCACAGTGGCTGCACAAAAAAAAAAAAGATGCCTTTTAAAACCGCGTTATTGCCTACAGGAGTGAAATAACGATTGCGGGAGGCTTTTGAAGGAATGGCGCGGCGAACTTTTTAAAAGTGAAGGGTATTCGGCCCCAGCTCGTCCCCCTGGAGATGGCGGCTGATGAATTCAGAGTTGACACAGAGCAGATAAGGGGGGGGGGGAGTGTATGAATCTGAGGTCTCTGTTCTGTATCATTAGAGGAACTCAAAGGGAGCCCGTCGACCATCGAGTTTGAGAATAGATTTATCATTCTTTGCTCCCCTAATGCGAGGTGAAGAAGCTGGCAGTTTGAGGAGCTTATAATAGAAGCGCTATTGCTTTCTTTCACACGCGACCAGGCCGCAATTGAATAGACTGAGATATTAGTGATGATGACTGTCACTGCGTGGAGTAACTGTGATTAATCTCTGCTGTTACCTTCGAGTGGACATTTTGTCTTTTTTTTTTCTTTCTTTCTACCCCCCCCCCCCAATGCATGAAAGTCACCTTTCTGCAATCTGCAGTTTAAGTCAGAATGATGGAAGTTAAAAATAACAGCGAGTGTAAGCGTATAACGTGAAAATGGTGTGATTTGGTGTTGCGGAGCCACCTGGATCGGATTCAGTCATAGAAATTGGAAAAGGTGAAGGGTAGAGACAGGCTGACTTACAGTGGAGTTCAGTCCATTTCTTTTTCCTCATAAAACTTAAATTAAATATAGTGCTGGAATCCTCATCTGCATTGAGATCCTGTGACCTTTTCATATAAAAACTGCCCTCGCAGAAATGGAATATACTGAAACTGTCTTTAAAAATGTAATGAAGATGTATTATCGAGGCTAATGAATCGGGTGCACTGTCATAAGCCCCGAGCTGCAGAGGAGGAAGAAGGGGAAGAGGAGGCGGAAGAAGAGGAAGATGAAGAGTTGGACGAGGAAGAAGACGAAGAAGAGGAGGAGTAAGAGGAAGAAAAGGAAAAAGAAAAGGACGAAGGTGAGGAAGAGGATGAGGAGGAAGAAGGGGAAGATGAGGAGGAGAAAGAAGAGGTGGACGAGGAAGAAGAGAAGGAGTAAGAGGAAGAAAAGGAAAAAGAAGAGGAGGAAGAAGAAAAAGGAAAAGAGGAAGAAGGAGGAAGTAGACACAACAGCAGTGACATAAAAGTGGGGCTAAATGCATCTGTCTCTCACCTCCATGGAGAAACGGCGGTGCTGGTTCCGGTTGTGGTATTGGAGCTGAGTGGGGGACTGGGCCCCCCCAGGGAGGGGGCCGTGCAGCCCCAGCCGGTCGGGCACCAGGCCTGTGGGAGAACCAGAACAGTCGTTTGGGTCACTGAGTCCCCTCGTCAATCCCTCAAAGTAGGATACATCGGCGGTCAGTGCACGTCATCACAGTGTTAATGTGCAATGGTCATTTCCATAGCCGCAGGAGACTTCGTCACACTTTTCGTCCAGGACTTGGATCTTCGCTCACTCAAGAACATAGGCCCTCATAAGACAATTCCTTTTTTTTTGATTATTTGTTCAGATCTGGGTGGAATCAAGGTCACAATGAATTTTTTTTTTTTTTTCTTTTTTTACTGTTGCCCCCAGGGTCGCTCCAGGTCGTGAGTGTTGATAATATAATTACCCCCCTGTGATTGTTCTGACAAATAGCAATTACGGCATTCATCTCTCAATTACCACGGCGACCGTTGCTTTTAATGGGACTGTGAGCGCGCACGTCCCCACACTTTTTTCACAGCTCAGACGAACACATTTTTGGTACTCTTACAGCAAATTATCCGCGCAAATTAAACGTGCACCGAAACCACATCTGCAGTTTTGATCGTTAATAATGCCTGACCCCGGCCGTTCGTCGTTAAGATATGCCAGCTCCGTTAGAACCCATGCCAGCCACCGATCATTATCGGGTTTATTAGACGGTCTTAATTCTGGACTTAAAAAAAAAAAGAAGAGAGAAAAAATCTATCAGCGAGGCTTTTCTGCTTCGGCAGTTTGGAAGTGAGCTTGAGGGAGAAGCCAGGAGGCCTGTTAACACGGCAAGGGAAATAACGGCTAAAAGATTTGTGGCTCTCGAGTCTCAAACAACGGTAGCTTCCAATGTGAGTCTGCCTTTAATGGCACGCTAGGATTCTTTTTATATTTCCCAACGACAATGTTTAGGGCAGGACATAGTTAGCCGGACATGTTTTTTTTAATTGTACCTGGGTGGAGTAGCATGCCATTTCAAATGAGTAAACCAGCTTCCCAGCTTGAACATTAGCCACACAGATTTTGAATTTTCGCTGATGAATTCACATAGTGGGGCACATGTTTGTGTGTTCGAGTACATGTGTATGTGTGTGTGTGTGTGTTTACGTGGTTGCGTGTAAGTGCATATGTCAGTGTTGAAGGGAGACATTCGCATGTCGAGAGCTCCTGGTGGTTCAGACGTTCTACATCACCACCCACAGCCCGATAGCCTTCATCTCTACAGGCCGCGTGTGATCACACGACTGGAGGCACTGAGCCGGGGGAATGATGAACAGATGGGCCCAGGTGTTTGATCTTAACTAGACCAGCGGCTCCTGCACAGCGCGGTCATGAAAGCTTTTTTTTTTCTTCTTCTTCTTCTTCTTCTTCTTCTGATGTTTGAGGGAGCACAAAGCCCGACCCCACATGCGTCCCCGCCCCTCTCGCGCTCGACAGCAGAGTCCCATTTGAGAAGAAGGGAACGAGAAATGCCACCTTATCCCTTCGAAACAGGCGCCATTGCGCACGCACACACGGTGTCCAGTGGAGCCGTGACCTTCAGGAGCTGGGCCACCTGGGCTCCACATCAGAGGGGAAAGGGAGGAAGAAACAAACAGTGCTAACATCAGGCTAACATGCTAATAGCACAGGGCAGGGTAACGTGCTAACGGCACCAGGCAGGGTAACGTGCTAACAGCATCGGGGAGGGTAACGTGCTAACAGCACTGCGCAGGGTAACGTGCTAACAGCACGAGGGAGGGTAACGTGCTAACAGCACTGGGTAGGATAACGTGCTAACAGCACGAGGGAGGGTAACATGCTAACAGCACCGGACAGGGTAACGTGCTAACAGCACCAGGGAAGGTCATGTGCTAACAGCACCAGGCAGGGTAACATGCTAACAGCACCGGACCGGGCAACATGCTAACAATTCCGGGCAGGGTAACATGCCAACATCACCAAGCAGGATAACGTGCCACAGCACCGAGCAGGATAACATGCTAACATAACTGGGCAGGGTAACGTGCTAACAACACTGGGCTGGGTATTGGTTGGAGCACAGGTTGGCAACAAGGGCTGTGTGAATTTCTGGTTTCCGACTTCAGGCCTTAATTACTTAATTGGCCCCAACATTTACGCCATTTGTGACATTTTAGCTAAATTCCTTGATGAGCGCATGAATGACAGACAAAGACTGTGCTTGTGTCCCTATATGAAACGTTTTATATGTGATATAATCTTCGAGTTAATCAGTGTTGGAGTATACAACTTATTTTAGCCAGGGCAATTGGTAGAAACAAAAATCTGTGCACACACACCAGCCCCCTAGGACCAGAATTGCCCTCCGTTCCGTTGGAGGGTGGATGGAGGTGGAGGTGGGGGTTGGAGTGGGGGCTGGGGCAGGGTGCTGACAAGCGTGTGGATTCTGGAAACTTCCAAAGCAATATGCAGTTACACAGTCCGTTTGTGATTTATTTGTAGTGATGTAATTAAATCCTTAATATTACGGAGTAATGCCTCCTACACTGGCCAGATTTGTGTCACTCGTGAAAAGGCCTCAGCAGTAAAGTAGAGAGAAATTAAGTGGGAATGGATGCCTCTTTTGAGAGAGTAATTTAACCCTGCCCACGGTAACACTGAGCCTCAGCTGTTCCAGTTGAATTTGATTTTCGCTGGTATTTATATTCTTAGCAACTTTAATCTACTTATCGTGAGTATTTACCATATATACTACTCTCCTTAGCAACCGGCTCTGTATTGAAAATGTTCTTAAAAATACTACTATTGTAAATTTGTAAATCTATCAATGTAAGAATGGTGTCAGAGATATACACCCGCAGGAAGGTTACAGCTCCAGTAACCAGACCATATTTCCACTGCGATCATGCTGCTGATGACGATGACAATGATGGTGGTCATGGCGATTATTGTTATTATTATGTTTTGTATGTAGAGCAATGGTCAGATGGTATCGTGAAGCACAATGTGTGCATGCTAACCAGCGCTTTGTTCAAACGGTTTTAATGCTGACAGTTGGCGTGTTGTCAATTGCTGACCAAAGGCAAATCCCAATGGCAGTGAGTTAAGAAATGACATAAGACCATACCAGCACGGGATTGGTTAAAACGTGCCATAGAGATTCTCATGCTTCCCGGTGAGGAAGATTGATGCAAGTGCGATGTCTGGAGCAGCTCGATTTTGACCAGGGATTCATCACAGTGTCTCAAAGGTTTTCGACGGCGCGTGTGTGTTGGGACGGCACAAAGCAACAGGAAGTCGAGCGGCGGCCGTGACCTCGTTTGACGAGCGACCCGGCGCAGTAGGGATTGCAGTTGCTTTATGAGAGAAGAGAGGAATAACAGCCCGCCCTGCGCTGACATACTCGTCTGCGCGAGATGACGCGCGCGTGTCTTTTTAAAGGCCACGGATGGTGCAGAGCTTTACCACGCATCCCCCACGCTGGGCCGCACCTGAACAGAGCGTGTTTTTCTGAAGTGTGTCACAGCTTGAAAGCACCAGCCACCACCCCCCCCCCTTTTTCCTCCCCCCCCCCCCCCCCCATCTAGGGCAAATGCAGGGAATGCCCAGAGAGAGAGAGAATTCATTTCCGCGAAAACCCTGTCAACGCCACGAACGGTGCTCGGGGAAGGCGGTGTTGTCACGGGAACGTCCCGATCGCAGCCTTTTTCCCAAATAAGGCGCCTCCCTCGCTGGGGCTCGACCGCGACCGAGCCGACGGTCCGACTGCGTAGCGTCAGGGTTACGAGCAGAGATTAAAAAGAGATCGGAGATCGCACCGTTTTCCCCGTCCCCCGCCTTCCTTTGTTTTGTTTTTTTGCTTGTTTTTATTTGAGAAGGGATGAATAGGATCACACATGCTTTTATGTTAATGGCCACGACACAGTCATGACCAGTCTATCCCACTGATGAAAAGCTGCTGTATCTTCTCCCTCTCTTTTTCTCTCCTTTTCCCACATAACAATGCAGATTCGACTCCCACCCCCCACCTTATTTGTATTCATGAGGGCATCCATGAATCCAGATGGAGAAATAAATAACAAACAATGAGCAGTTCTTCCGGGGTGACATTTCATGTATTGATCAAGCGGCCAAAACCAGGCTTTGTTTTTGACGCTCACTTCCTGGTCTTGTTACACACTAGTGCCAGTGTCGTTGGCTCCAGTATTGTCTTCCACCCACCCGGTTCAATGTACGTCAACGGTGCCAACGTGATAAAAATACAGAGTCAATAATTTCAGAGCACTAGAACATGTCGTCACTATAGGTGTTTTTTTTCTTCGTCTAATGTCTCTGCATGTGTGGAATTAAGTTCTCATTTGGACAATATTGAAATATTTTAATCGGGGACAGTTTGCTTCGCTCGAAAGGGCGCTCTCAGTAATGGCTCCAGACTGTTAATCAGACTGTGACCGGACGCGGCCCAGACCTCATGACCATATAAGGGCCTCCCCTTTTCCCTACTGCACTGTCTCTGCCTCCAAAAACTGCACTTCCGCGGCTCAAAAAGCTGATCTGTGTACCTACAATTTTTCCTTTTTCTCCTTCTTCTTCTTTTGAATAAATATCAAGAAATGTTTGAAAGTGAATCCCAGGTAAAGAAATTTAGTTGAACATGCCAGGGAAACTAAAGGTTAAAGGTCGGTGTCCTTGCGATAAATGTCCAATCGCATGTGTGCTCTGTGTCGGTTGCTATCTTCTCAGGGTGGCAGCTTTGAACTATCACCGGTCATATAACATCTGAAGGGCTTGGGTAGAAGATAGCCAGACGTAAAAAGAAGAGTAGCAGTGTATACCCACACATTGAGCAGCATGCGCTATTTAAAATTTTTTGGCTCCATTTTCAGTCTTAAATCTGGAATTTACCAAAATAAAATAACAATACAAAATACATTCACAGCCTTGACAGAATTCCCAGATACAATACAGCAGGGAAAAGCGGCTGGCAGAGGAATGGGAAAGAGCAGATTTGGGATCAGCTCACGACAAAAAAGGATTAACAGAGGCAGCCTGGCGTGATACCGCCAGCACAGAGATAAGAAACGTAACAAAAAGAAAATATCTTACTTTCTCTTTTTCCTAAAAATAAAAAAAATAAAATAACACCCTGGTTTTTAAAAATGAAGCTATTTTTGCAATCCGACTGTGTTCTGATTCGGGAAGAAACAGTACATCCATTCTTTTTCACGGGAACGCGAGGCACAGACATTATCAGCGCGTTCGGCACAATGGTGTTTGAGGAATGCGGTGTTCCTGGAACATTGTCAGCTGTTCCTTAATGCAGTCCCTAACACACTTCAAGGACAAAAGTGCCACGTCCTTACTGTAGCACGGTGCATGAATATACACACACATTATTCACATTGGAATGTGTCAATCTAGAAAAAGTTTAACACCGAAAGTTAACAGCAATTAATCGCCCTTTCTATTGAGTCTTTTCATATGATGCTGACCTGGTTGTTTCAGGATAGCGTGATAGCTTTTGTCTACTTTTACTTTAGACCAGTGCTAACCCACCAGGTTCCTGGAGATCTACCATCTTCTAGGTTAGACCAGAGTCTACTAGTCAACAGCTCAAGAAGATCTCTGGCTATTGAACGAGGTGTGTGTTGTTAGGGTCGCAATAAAAACCGACAGGATGGATGGATCTCCAGGAACTTGGTTGGTTAACACTGCTTTCGACAAAACCACACCCTCTTGGGTTAATTTTCAAATATATTTTCCAAAAAAAACTTTAATTAATTACAATGTCTGAAACCATCTAGAGTTGTAAGGTAATCCATTAATCATTATTATGGAGCATCTCCATCTGTGCTATAATGAGTACTTGACCCCGGGCAAGCTGTTTCTAAAAGGCAGTCATCTTTTACAATTAGAAATATAACACTAATGCATGCTGTCACTTTGTAGAACATGGCGCATTGTGTACTCGCACTGTAGATGTTTCTGTTGCAAAATAAAGCACTAATAAGGTTCTTGAAACATTCAGTAATTCTTGACATTTGCTGGAGTGCTGTTGATGTCCCGTGTAATCATTGCACGGGAGCAGGTTGAAAGTTATCATCAAATACTGTCTTTTCGGATGAGCCATTAAACCGTGGTCCTGACTCACAGTAGTTATTAAAGACCCCATGACACTTGTCGCAAAGAGTTGGGGGTTCCCCGGCGTCCTGGCTAAATTCCCAACCTGGCTCTCTCTGCCTGCCTAATCACCCCCTGATTTAATTGGCTGAAAACTGTTCTCTCCCTCTGCATTATTAGCCGATGTGTGGTGAGTGTTCTGGCGCAAAAATGGCTGCCGTGCATCACCCAGGTGGGTTCTACACATTGGTGGTGGGTGAGGTGAGTTCCCCCTCATCACTGTAAAGCACTTTTGAGCATCTGGAAAAGTGCTACATGAATGCAATGATTGATTCACTCATTTATTTAAGCTTATCTTATCAGGCCTTGGCTGAACACTATCTCGCGTGCCTGCCATTCCAATGCCAATGTGTGCTGAGGGACTTCACCTCAGGGGGCTGGGATATAAATAAAACACTTTCAGTGTGTTGCCTCCATAGACCACCCCCCCATGGTGTTCACAGCACCAGTGACATACCGCAACCAATAAGAACCGAACACCGTTGTGTTTGCTTCCGCAGGGGCGGCGACGTATTGAACAATAATGACGGTTTGTGGCGTGAACAACAGCGGCTGCCGCGGAATGAAGGTGACCGGTTCGGCATTACGCCAGCTCATTCGGGATCAATTGTCGGCCGCCGTGCCCTCGACGCGGTGCTATTAGTCGTCTTTACCCGCTCGCTAAATGGCTCCGCGGAAACGCAGTCTGGAGCATTACCTAAACAGTCAAAAACACTGAGCGGATTCGCCTTTCACGCGGAGAGAAATGTCAGAAGAATTCAAAGAATGCCCAGAGAACTCTTTGTGCTGCGGTGACTCATTGCATTCCTCGTCTCCGCGTGCTTTGTCCGTATTAAAATGTGCCGTAACACATTTTAAAACCCCGGAACAAAAGCGGAGATATGCGCTGGGGAAATTGAGTTCAGAGACCATTTAAGGTTTTGTACCTGTCAAAAGGGAGAAGAATTAACTCATCTTTATGGGCATTCTTATCCAGAGCAACCTGCACAACTTTATTGTACGCATTCTTGCGTAGAATCCGTTTACACAGCTGGGTATACAGTACGCTGAAGCACCTTTTCCAATGGCGCAACAGCAGAGTACTACTTGGGAATCAAACCTGCAACCCTGATGGTGCAAACCCTGGTCCTTACCTGGGTATAAGTTCTCCTTTACCTGTTACACCTACAGGGCAGCTGAGAACTGGAGCTATGACCTCACTGCTGTCATGCGTCCATAAACAGACAGTCTTCGAGTCTGGAGTGGTATTACTCATGTCTTGGACTTAGACTCGAGTCACAATAGTTGTGACTTGACTAGGACTCGATCATCTGTGACTTGGGACTTGACTCGGGCCTGGGGCTTTTTTGATTTGGACTTGAATTTTTGTGTAGTAAGTTACCATATTATGGGCTAGTCATGTTGCCTGAAAACAAAAAAAAAAAGAAGAGGGATTCAATGTCTCTGGCTCTCTGCACTTGTAATGAACTATGTAATAGCTGTAACGTGATTCTTTATTTTCTTTTAAGTTGTTTCTGGACATTAACATGAGTACCATAGAGAGCACTTGGAATGGGACTTGGACCGGTGATTGGGGGGACTTGGACTTGAGTGCTGGAGACTTGGGACTCGACCTGGACTTTGACTTGACTACTACACTGCAGCCCGCCCACCCACCAACCCACTCACCTACCCACTCACCTGCCACTCACATACAGTAAGGAGAGAGCTTCTTTATTAATATTCGCAGGCAGGCGAGTGAAGGCTGAGAGC
The DNA here is from genome assembly GCA_039654925.1 of Anguilla pacifica. Taxonomy (NCBI): domain Eukaryota; kingdom Metazoa; phylum Chordata; class Actinopteri; order Anguilliformes; family Anguillidae; genus Anguilla; species Anguilla pacifica. The sequence continues at coordinate 49,855,208 of CM077296.1, forward strand.
AGACTTTTTCCGCCTGGCACAAAGACACAGCGTGCGCGAGGAGGAGAGACGGCACATTTATTTTCAGATGTGGAAGCGGAGGACTACGTGGGCTCATAATTTAAATATCACAGTCACAGCAGACTCTTTGATCTTCCTTGTGAGTAATTGGGGTCATCAGAGGCAAGTTTTTTTTTTTTTTCCCCTCCCGCCTTAATTTCCCTCCATCACATAACCTAGCTGAGAATTGTCCCGTATTTTTATAAACAGCAACCCCACCCCCTCCTCCCCTCCCCACCCCACCCTCGGAACGCTCTCTGGCAGAAAGTTCTAGAACAGAATGCCGCTACGTATCAGACGCTTTGTCGGAAAGGACAATCCAATAAGCAAGCCAGCTTACGTCAATTTATTCTTTTTTTTTTTTTTTTTTTTGCTTCTTCCATCTTGAATTGTTCTGCCGGGGCTGTGTATTGGCGGGGGCGTCGGGGGGTCGGCGAGGAGGAAGCGCATCCGTCGGCGGCGTCTGAAGAACGCGTCGACAGCGCGCGTGTTCGGGCATCGAGTGCGTTTCTTAATAACCACGGTGACGGCGGAAGCGACGTGTCTAAAAATATTCCCCGCGAAACACTAAAGGGGGGGACTGGGGGACTGGGGGACTGGGGGGGGAGGCTGAGGGGTGCTGGGGGGGTGGGGTGGAAGCTGAGGGGTGCTGGGGGGGGGGGGGGAGGGTGGAAGTTGAGGGGGGCTGGCACCTCCTCAGACAGCCGCTGTGGGTGCTGAGATGTAAGTGTAGCGCGGCTTTCTGGGCTGGAGGGGGGTGCAGAGTCGCTGAATTCCCTGCTGTGCGTAAGTGGCGGCCTGTTCCACTGGAAGCCGAAATGATTCCCCCGCTCCCCCTGCTCCCCCTGCTCCCCCGCTCCTGTCCACCCTGTGATCCTCCCGGGGGGAGGGGGGGAAGGCTCCCTCCCGTCTCGCTGCTCCCGATGCAGAGCTGATGCCAACCCGGCTCGGCAAAGGGCGGGGGGGAGGGGGAGGGGGAGGGGGGAGGATCAGAAAAACGAGAAAGAAACACTGATACCTTCTGGCACCTCCCAGAATGCACTGTGTCAATCCCGTGTGATGATCACTGCCAGGGAGCAGTTGCCGAACCCCTCTGTCCCTGCACCCTATTTTTAGCCAGCTTAGGGGGGTTCACGTACCTTCCTCTTATCTCTGCCTGCATGGTCTGGGGGGTTGGGTCCGGCACAAATCAAAAAGCAAAAAAAAAAATACATCTCATCCGCCTTTTTGTAGGGTAATCTGTTTTTATCCACCAACAGCTTTAGCAGCAAGGAGGGAATTCTGTAGCAGACACCCCAGTTTTTTCTCTGAGCATTGCAGACTCTCGAGGTGATGATCCTCTTTTCACCTTGAACTTGTGGGGAAGAACATCTCTCACAAATGCTTTGTCTTTTTTTTAATGATGCTAATTTATGCATGGCCTCCTCAATATTCAAGAATGGAGAGATTACAGATATTAAAGAAACATAGAGAAATAAGAAAACAACTGTAATCAAAATGGTCAAGCAGAGACACACCAGAGTACTGGATAAAGGGTCATAGAACTCCTGTTACCCCCGATAGTGAGAAAAGAACCAGAGTGGAAAAACTACCCCACCATCATGACACTAGACAAACTAGTGATAGTGATACATCCTGGAGCATGGGCTTGCATCCAATCACAGTTCCCCATGAAGACATCACTTCTTTATCTGAATGTTGTTTGGGCAATAACGCTGCCAGTCAGTGAGAATAATTATGGGTCATCCTGCTTTGTTCCGTCCGCAGTGTCGGGCATGCAGGCATAAGATTTATGCTGTGCATTACAAAAAATTTTATTTTTCAGGTTTGCGGAATACTGCTCCAGTTCTCCAGTTCATAGCTCTTGTCTGCCTCTTCAGACTGCAGAAGTACGAGCTCTTTAGTCTGATCTTCTGCGATATCTCTTTCAAGAGTAAAATAAATTAGTATGTCTTCTGCGGGGGGGAGAAAAAAAAAGTTTGTGAAAATGATTTTTAAGGAAAAGTGATTGGTGGAATGAGTAGCTTTGCATGGAGGACATCGTGAGGTCCTGAAAGGTGAATCCTTTCAAATGGGTGCTCTAAAAATCTAAAAATGCGACGCTTTGTATGCCACGCAGTACATTTTACTGTCAAGATTTAGCTGGATTTTCAAACCCCCGGTAAGCCTGGGTCTTATTCCAGGAGGAAAGAAAGACGGGGGCTGGTTGTGAACGATCAGTGTGGCTAACGGCAGTGGAAGGTGGATGCCTCTTCTTTTGTTGTTGCAGTAAACCAGGGCTGCCCAACCTTGTTCATGGAGATCTACCGTCCTGTAGGTTTCCACTCCAACCCTAATTTGATACACCTGATTCTACTGATTAGCAGCACAACAAGCTCTCTAGCTGTTGAATGAGGTGTGCTTTGTTAGGGTTGGAGTGAGAACCTACAGGAAGGTGTATCTATAGCTGTTGAATGAGGTGTGCCTTGTTTGGAAACCTACAGAATGGTAGATCTCCAGGAATATGGTTGGGGAGAACTGTTGTAAACAATGACACAAATCAGGGTTTGGTGTTATAAACCAATGACAGGCTCTGACTAAAATTGTCATTATTCTCCTACGTTTTAACAGGGACCAAAAACGGCAAATCAGCCAGTTTTCCGAAAGGAAAAGAGCAAGACATTTGCACGATGCTTAAAACGAGGAATTCGCAGTCTAAACACCGAGTCCATTGCGGTTTAATCAATGTCTAAACGCTAAACAGCGGGGAAACGACCTAAAGAGACATCGTGGGGGCCTGTTGGAAACACTGTCGAGTTTCAGAATTTAAAGGGAAAGAATTAAGTTTTCACAGGCAGGAATTAAGGTCTTAAAAGAGCCATCTGCAGAAGTCCAGATGGCGGGAGTTTCTGGGCGGCTGCTGTCTTTTATTGGAACGGGGGACGGCGTTCGGCGAAAACACACCGGCTCAGATCCTGGCTTCCGCCCAATGGCGGCCCTCTCTGTTTCCAGCTGTTGCCCTCCCAGAGATGCCGGGGATTCGGGCTGACATTTCCCCAGCGCTTCTTTGATATTTCCCCAACGTCAACAGAGCCCGAAAAATGGGAAATCACCGGGGGCCAGCCGATTGAGGACCGGTTGGGTGGGGAGGGGGGCGGATGGGATCTGTTGGCAATCGCAGACTGAGGAACTGGCGCTTGAACAATAGCATCAAAACCGCTATTTTTTGCACCTTTTGTAATATATGTATATATATATATCACAATAAAAATGGCTTTCAAAAAATAAAAATAAAACATTTTAAAACCTGAATTGTGTGGCCCGGCTGTGGTTGTGGCCCTAAACGACCGCATAGACCCTGTATGCTAGCAGCCGGCTCAGACCATCAAACGGTGACGCAGTTGGACTCGAAAACATGCAGTTTAGAAGCACCCCGATTGGTCATTGGGCTTTTTGTAGCCTAATGCTGCATTTGGTCAGTTCTGAAAGGGGGGGGGGGTAGTTGTCCAATTGCATTAGTGCTTGTGATGGCTTTCAGGTGGACAGGACCTTCCCCGTAGGTGCCGAAAATCTAATCAAGAGTAATTACGGAGTAATTGAGTTTCTCGCAAAAGTTGCTGTTGCTTCGAATGCTACGCAATGGAAAAGTCAGTGCACAACACCCCCCCCCCCCCCCCCAGTTTGGCCTAGGGCCCATCAGACCTTCCAAGGAACAGCTGGTAATTAGTCTCATGGCTGCAAGAGGAGGCTTTGCCACTCCGCTGATATGTCATCCAACAGCACATGGCGAGCCAAGAGACCAGGGTAAGTCCACTGAATCAGCGGTTTCTAATCACAAGCCTGCGAATCTCTCCGTGCCCCCGCGTCTCCCGGAGCCAAGATGGAGAGATAGGCAATCTAACAGAGTTAATTAGCGCGGGACGCTGGTAGCGTCCTGGGCGCATGCCTCCGCGCATCGCAGAGCCAAGATGGAAGCGGGACCGATCTGGGGGAGATTTAATGAAATCGAATGAAGTCGGTTTCGCGCGCGAGGTTTTTGCGAGGAGCGACGGGAGGTTTGTGGGGAGGGTGTCTTTCCAGCCGAGGCTCGGTGAAGTTCGACACCTTACTACGGCCAGCTTTATCGCTCAGAAGTTTTCTGCTTTCTAGAAAACTTACTTTAATTATTGGCTCACTGGAAAGGAGGTGGAGGTGGAGGTGGGGGGAGGGATTGGTGATCTGTACCAACCCCCCCCAATCCCCCCCACCCCCGCTTCCAGCTGTCTCCCTCTTTGCTGTCTCTCTCGTGGCAGCTGGCAGGGAAAGTTTTATCCATATCGCTTGACAGCTTTTCTCACTGCAGGGCAGTGGGGGTGGGAGGAGAGAGGGAGGGGGTGAGGGGAGGGAAGGGAGGGAAGGGGGGGGTCATCCGATTTTGAAAAGGCAGCCGCCGCTCGAGAACACTCCTGCGGCTTTTCCCTCGCTCCCCGAACGCACGTTTGCCTTCACAGCGTATCAGTTTTCCATCCTGACGCTGATCCTTGACCGTGCCGTCAAAATACCCCCTCTCCACTCTCACCCCCCCCCGACCCCCCCACCCCCCTTACTGTTCTTCGATTAAGAAAAAAAAACAAACCAAAAAAAAAAGCGGATTTTGAAATGCGATGCGCTCCACCGGCTCCCGTTTCGAGGGGGGGGTTGGGGGGGGGTTATGAACCCGCCATCGCCCGCGGCGCGTGCCGCTCACCCCCTGCTCCGGCTAACCGCGGCGGCCCTGCCCCGCCAGCAGAGGGGGTCGATCGGTGAGTGCCGCCGAGGGCAGCGGCGTGTGCGGCGCGGGCCGCCGCTGTTTGATCCGCAGGCGGCCGGGGATTTGTCTCTTCATCATCCCTCCCCAGGAGCAGGCCGAGACCCGCCGGCTGCCGGTTATTGCAGAACTGTTTGGTCAGCTGTTTGCTCCCGCTGCTGAGCTTTTAGATTTCTCTTAAGATAGCGTGGTGTGGGGGGGGGGGGGGGGAGAGCTCTCCTGCAGTTTGCTGCAGTGTCGCAACCCGCCCCCCCGCCCGGTTCTCCACCTCTCCCCTCTCACGTCAACAGCATAACGGTGACCTGGAAGTGAATCGGAACTTTGGCAAAGTTCACGGCTAAAGTCATTTGTTAACTCTGTACTGGTGGATGATACCCTTGAGGTAGGTCCTAAACTCTTAAGATAGGTGGTGTGGGTGATAGTTGGCTCCCCCCCCCCCCCCTTTCCCCCCTCACGTCAATAGCAATAGCGGTGACCTGGAAGTGAATCGGAACTTTGGCAAAGTTCACGGCTGCAGTCGTTTTGCTAACTCTGCACTTGTGGATGATACCCTTGACGAATTCTAGACTGCTGCTCAGCTGCTTTGTGTCTGCGATGGGGGCGAAGCCGTTGTCTCTTATCGTTCGCTCATTCGCTCGATTACATTAAGCTCAAAAAACGAAATCAACAGCGCCGTGCTCGAGCACGTTTTACTCACTTAGCTGTGCCGCAGCGGAGGAGATTAAAGGACAGATTTAGAGAAGGTTGATGCATTTATCAAGGGCTGAGTAAGATGGAAATTGTCAAGAGCAGGAAGTACATCTCGGAACAGAACAGTGCTGATATACATACTTGAAACAATGGCACAGCGTAAGCGAGAACGTCTATTAATAGATTTTCTGACCCTTAACAAATTCCGGCTTTTTTAAACGTTGATAAATGTTTCAAACCATTTGTGAGAACTGTCCTTGTAATGTACTGTGTTGCTTAAACTGACATCAATAGAACATACTTAATTGCAGCTGAATTAGTTTATTTTTGTGATCTACTCAAACCCTCTCACAATGCCTCCCAGCATTATGTTCATATATGGAATTACTTTTTTTTTAAATACTGTATATATCGACAGCATACTGAAGTGAATACTTCAGGTTCACTTTTATTGATGTGAGTGTGGTGTGTGGTATTCTATGAGTATGATGTTCTCTGATTGAACCAGTGAAGCATATTTAAACTCACCCATATGAACCAATCATTAATGCAGTGGAGAGCGAATCCATTTGACTGGCTCAAAAGTGATTGGCAGCTCACTGTAGCAGCAGCTGTCATGGCATTCACGGAACTACACTGGCCCATTAGCGATACGATTGGTTGTAGAAGTGTATCTCGTACTGCCTCGAGCCAATCGGTGAATCCTGATCCGACACTGGGTCTCATCCACTAACCGACTACCATTACCATAGAAGTTCACCATAGAAGGCAGCAGCATACAGGGCAGCAGTGGGTGGTGACCTACCCTCACCGTGGTGAATGCGGAGATGGTTTAACTGCTCGGTGAACTCGGTCTCCTCGATGGTCTCCGTCCGAGGCACTGACAGTGAGAAGCGGCGTTTGAAGTTCTTCATCTTGTTCATTGTGCTGGATGCTTGCTCCTGGAGAAAGAGAGGAAGACTGGCATTCAGTTATATCACTCAGTGAAAATGTCAAGTGTCAACTCACAGCCCAACAGAGTACGTACAAGACACTCACTTTAGATCCAGTGTCTGTGCTGTTTTACATTCATATGACGCTATATTTGAAGATCGGTGCTATTCTGTTTAGTTCTTAGTATTACAATTAGTCATCACAGTGATGCTGTCTCACTTATCTTTACTTATTTATTACTTTTTGTCTGTTTTGAAAAAATAAAACATATTTATATATTAACTTTATTTTTATTTATCTTATGTTTTATACCTACAAAGTCCAGGATGACCCAATAGGGACCATATGTACTCTAAGAGTTGATTTAACACTGAACATTTTACTGTGTACGAGCACAACACATACAGTAATCTGTTTTACAGTGTTTAGAAAACTATGGAATGCACACTCATTCACCAACTGGTTGCCAGAAGTACCTTTTGTCAAGGCAAACCTGGCCAAGATAACACCAGTGAAATACAACACCCAGAAAGCCCACATTAAACACAAACACAAATAGCACAATCGCACACACTTGTACCAAGTCAATTATTAAAGAATACACAACCTAGTATCCCGTGATGAAAAAAGTTATTCTCTGTTTCACACAGAATTATGAACAAGGACTTGCTGTCACCCAGAGAGAGCAGAGAGGAGTCCAGTCTTTGCAGATCGTTCCACGTCCCAAGTTGCATAACCAAGAATTTGTTTTCCCAAAATCTGTTTATTCCCTAGGAACATTTAAAAAGGTCACCGTGTAGATAAATGTGTCTGATAGCTGCATGTTTTCACTGAGAGGAAGCCACAGGAGCGGGCTAGGAGATTACCCAGGCTGAACAAGCTGTACAGCCAGAACCTGATTTACTTTTTTTTCTCTCCAACCTCAGAGTGAAGTAAGAAGATTTATTTTATGCTCTTACATTTTGTTGCGAAAAGTGCCAATAGAAAATCCAGGTGTGTGGCTTCTCCCCCCCTCTTAGAGGAAATCACACATTATGTTCACGCCGCGTTTCAATCCCGAAGCCATTGTTTCCTGTATCGTACCAGTGGGGCCTTGGGGTTGGCCTCCCTCCCACGGCTTGCTTTGAAGCTCGGGGCTAGCATCAAATAAAATCATTTGAATCGTGCCTTGAGTCTACCTTGATCCCCATCTACCGGGCTTTGAAGTGACATTCGGCCTTGGGGCCAAAATAAAAGACGGGTAAAATAACCTACTCAGAAGAAAAAAAGAAGAAAAAAAATTCAATTAAAATGGAGGATCACCCACAAATTAGGATGCGCGTTTGCTAGGCAAGAGCAAGGAAAGCTACTCAATAAAGAAGCTAGCTATTACCTAGGTTATTTACACAGCCGGGTAATAAGCTAGCTACAGTAAGCAGATACCGCATCGAGTAGCAACCTTGCTATCAAATAATGGTTAATTTAACTGTGTGTCCTTGGCTAATCACGTACTGGTACTGTGTTCTGCATGTCTCAATCTAGCAAGCAGTTCCTTTTTATAAATCACTCTGACATTCACAAGCACTCTTTATTGAGAGACGCTTGAATTCCAAACTAAAACAAAACAGTGTTTAGATATGTAGTAATCTGAACGGTAGCATTCACCATTTAGGAACATCATCCAAAAATGTGTATAATATTATACTATATATAATTTGTATATGGAATATTATATATCCATGAATCTACATATCCAATATACATTCCATTACTGTTCATGTTACCATGAATGTGCCATTTCAGCCGAAGTTAATATCTTGTTGAGTATCTTATTCATTTGTGCATAATGTCTACTTGTGGTATTGTGAGGGTACAGTTTTCCCCCAATGGGGCACATTAACCCATCACCATTTCTCTTTCTACAACTATAAGCATTCTTGTCCATTTTGAGAAATGTTCCACACAAAAAGGGAATACTCATTTTTAGCAATATGGAAACTTATGTTCACTCTAGGAGAGTGTAAGGCTCTGCTTCCTTCCTGATAGCAGTCCCAGACCGTCGGATCCAATTATCAGATAGATCCACGTCTGCATCCGTGCACGTTGGTGCCAAGGACACCGGGAAACAGCGGGTTGATTTGACAATGGGGTGTTGTTTACGATGTACAAATCCAAATCTCACTGTCACACACTGCTTTACCATCTCCTGTGCGTGTGCTCTCTCTCTCTCTGTGTCACTCTCTCTCTTTCTTTATCTCTCTCACTCTCTGCCCCCCCCACCACCCTCCCCCTCATTTTTGCCCTCTCTGAATCGTTACTGGACGGGAGCCGGTGCAGTTTCTGTTGCTAGGGGCCTGCCTGTGTACTGGTTGTCATCACAAGGGGATGCAGAGGCTGGTTAGTTAATAAATGGCTGCTTCCAAAGATGCCCAGCAGTGATGAAAATAATGATCGGAAGCCAGGGGGAGTCCTGCTTTAGAGAGCGGCGGTATGCAGTGGCTGCTGAACTTACGAGCTTGTGTGTCCCTGTGTGTGTGTGTGTGTGTGTGTGTGTGTGTGTGTGTGTGTGTGTGTGTGTGTGTGCGTGTGTGTGTGTGTGTGTGTGTGTGTGTGCGTGCGTGTGTGTCCCTGTGTGTGTGTGTGTGTGTGTTTGTGTGTGTGTGTGTGTGTGTGTGTGCGTGTGTGTCCCTGTGTGTGTGTGTGTGTGTGCGCGTGTGTCCCTGTGTGTGTGCGTGCATGTGTGTGCACGTGTGTCCCTGTGTGTGTGTGTGCATATGTGTGAGTTGTGTGTGTGTGTATTTGTAATATAGTCTACTAAATTTTGAGTAGGGCAGGTAGCAGTCAATATGTATTTTTCCCCAAGCAATTCATACATTTGATTTAAAAGAACTACATCAGGATTAAAAGCCTTCAGAATCTTTCCTTACACCTGCATTTTTTATTAGTAATGAATGGCTTATTGAACGGAATGTATGCAGTCTGTTTCTACCTAATCTTTCACAATACTTAAGAGTATATATGCAATTAAAATGTTTTTTTAAGTGTCATTTAGGGCACTAAATATACTTCAAGGGCAAGAGAGCATATCTGTGTAAAACAATTTCCTCCTAGTCAGTCCCTAATTGTTTTACTAATTGCTTGTCTGTGCTCACACATTGTAGTCACGGTGTGCATGATGTCATTACCCTTTTATGACATCATCGTTCCTTTCACATATGCGTTTCATTCTGGTCCTTTTTTGTCCTTCATTCAGTTATATGCTATTAATGGTTGTTAAGGGTCTTTATCATCGTAGATAAAGGCCTTTAACAGCATCAAGAGTTTTATAGTAGGCATAATGTTAGTAAGGCTTCGTCATTGTGCAAAGATTAAACGGTAAAGTTTCATGAGAGCCCCCGGACAGAAAAAGTCAGCAAAATCCACTTTGCATTCTTTTGAACACCTTCCTGCATAGAACTGAGTCGCACAATGGAATCTCTATTTGAGGACTACTTAATAGTGTCTCTGTTCAAAAGCTTTTGAGCCTCTACCCTTCTTTTTTTTGTTGCACAAAAGTAGAGATAATGCCGGCACTCTTTTTGTATCCATTTCATTTGTAACATGACCACTTTTAGAACAATTAGGTTTACAACGCTGTTCCGGTAAGCTGGTCATATTACCCATTATTTGAGAAGCTCTATTTGCGATGAGGACAGTGCATTTTCTTTGGGTCAGACTTAAGCAAAATGCCATTATAAATGATACAGATTTAACAGCCCGGATGTTGATTATTTTGTGCTACTTCCCTTTTCCTGAATAACAGGGATTACATTACATGGTAATTACATGTAACTGTGACTGCATTACATGGTAATTACATGTGCCAGCGACTGCATTGCATGGGAATAGCATGTAACTGTGACTGCATTACATGGTAATTACATGTGCCAGCGACTGCATTGCATGGGAATAGCATGTAACAGTGACTGTATTACATGGGAAATACGTGGACTATCTCAATGTTGAAATCACATTAAAAATCAATAACCAATCAATTTTTTATATTAAATTAGTTGGCAATCAATGCATACTTGTTCAGCTGTACTAATTAATATGTTCATTGGTGAAGCCTGTTTTATTTTAATGATGTAATATCACTGTGACATAATCACTGAAATCATTGTTGTAATATCCCTTCAGTTGTCGTTTCCTCCATTGTGAATTTGCAGTTTGGACGGCAACCCTGAGCTTTAAAATAGATTTCTCTTCTCTTTACCCATCAGCCCTTGTAAAGGGGTGGGGACTGACTGATTGATGGCTCCTTTCGTGCTTTTTCATTGGACAGGCCTGGTAAAACACCGTTTTGGCACCAGGCAGTATGTTGGGTACTGCCTATTTCACCAGCCCTTTGCATGTTCATAATCAGCATCTGTAAAGTTCTACTGGCTTATTGCATGAGTCACTGGTTAAACCACCCAAGGTTTTTCATGTTTAATCTTTTGTTGATGATAATTAGAAGGAAATCTGTACAATCCACTGGTGGTGAAATGACTTGCTTGAAGACTTTTAAAGATATTACAGAACAATTCCAGTTGTGATGTTTGTTTGGGTGCCTGCCATTTTCTTTCTTGAGCTTGCTATCTCAGGCCTAACGAGTATTTTTGTTACAAAATTTTTTTTCTTCTTCAAATAAAACGGGGGTCAGGGCATGAAATAGATCACTCGAGAACGATCCACCTTCAGGCAAAGATGACCGTCATTTTTCAATGTAACGAGAAAGGTTTCCTTTTAACATTCCCGATCGATCGAACCTGGGGGGGGGGGAAAGCCTGCTCTTCTCTAAAAGCTCGGGATAACGAGACGCGGACCTTCCCCCCCCCGAGATGTGACAATTTCCGATCCGCGCCCCCCCGGGTACAAATCGCGGCCACGAGCCGCTGCCGCGGTTCCCGCTCGTGTAAGGGAGCGCCCCGCCCGTCCCGCGGCGTCGGAGTCCTCGGCGTCGTCTCCGATCGGTGATTTATCGCTCGCTCGCTTGCTCGGGCCGTTAAAAAAACGGGGAAGTGAGGCGAGAGCGGTGAAATGCGCCTAAATCACCGGCCGTGCCTCTGATAGGGCCTTATCTGACCGCCGCATTCCATCAGCCCCCCCTGTATGTGTCAGTCCGTAATAGGAACGGAACGTGGGGGCAGTGGGGGGTTTTTTGCCCCCCCCCCCCCACCACCACCCCCCCACCTGGTCCTGCCTGCCCGCTCACCACCCTGGCTGTCCTCTACCAGGGGGCCTTGTTCCAGCAGAGGGCATCATGAGTCGTGCCACACATAGATGTAAATACACACACACACACACACACACACGCAGACACACCTACACACACACACACACACACACACACTGTCCAGATTGATAGCTTTGGGGAAGAAGATGCCAGGCTGTTCTAGGCAGATAGCAGTAGCACTGTGCGAGGAGGGCTGATTGGTCGGAATCCATCTTATACTGCAGACAGAGTGCTCTGATTGGTCTGAATCCATCTTATGCTGCAGGGAGAGTGCTCTGATTGGTCTGAATCCATCTTATACTGCAGAGAAGATACGAGAGGCCCCTCACAGCGATAGGTGTGGGGGAACTGCACAGGTTATGCACCTTGCAATGCTGTGGGCTGTTTTTAAACCAAGAAAATTCTCACTTTGCAATGAAAAATGAATAAAAATGAAAACGAAAATAAGAACTGCCATTTCATCCTAAAAAAGACCCAAAACAATTACAGTATCTCTGAGCAGCAGTAGGGCAGATATTCCTAATGGTTTGACTTGAATATGGTCCCCGACCAAATGCTCAAATGCCTTCTCAGTTTTTTTCCTTTCAACTTTTGTTTTTTTACATTTTAAAACTGACTTCACAGTGCAAAGCACCCTGGGCTTCTATGGCGTTCCACTGATGTTTGTGGGAGACCTATTAAAAAGGGATTATTGCAAGAAAAACAGCCGGAACACATATAGGAACTGGCAGACTTGACAGAGTGCAGCTGAGACTAATTGGATGTTTGGCTTAGAACTCAAGAACCCATCAGAATGAAGGCACGTGCTGTTGGATTATGAAGTCTGGCGATCAGAGAACTGCCCTAAGAGTAACCTAATGTCCATGAATTTATGTTCAGGGTTCATGAGTTGCTGAAAAATCAAAAGTTCATGAGACGCTCACGACCGAAAGCCTTGTGATTCGCAAGTTGCTCACCAGTGTCTTAAGTCATTGTCATTAGTTAATCTGGGATATGGGGGCCAACACTTATACTGAAATATGTGAATATCCTCAACTCCATGCAGGAAATTCTCCAGAGCCTTTATATGGAACTTTGTTCAGAAGCAGAACACTGTATACCAGGGCTGTGTGTTCCTGGTGCTCAGTAGTCCTGTAGATTCTGTAGAGATCTGTGGCTGTTTAATAAGGTGTGCTTTGTTAGGGTTGGAGTGAACCCACAGTACAGTGGATCTCCGGGAATAGGGTTGGATAGCCCTGCAAGACACAGTCCTCAGCATATTTCATTGGCCCTTGAAGGGGATTGTTCTGGCAAAAACAAAAGGGAGATATGTAATACTGTATTCTAGACTACATCAACAAGTTCCCACAATGTTGCTGCCATGTCGTGGCAATGTTATATCATTGACAAAACATTCCATCAACATTACGAGAACGTTTTTTTGTGTTAGGTGGGGAAAGTCCTCGGACCTGGGTGGCCCATTAAGTTAAGCTGCAGCAGGGATGACTCATGTTGATTTGTCTTAAAGCCCAGATCAAGGTTAAATCTAATCCTCTGTGCTCTGCAGCCAATTATTCACCGAGCATGCCTGGTGAGCCACTAAGAGGGGCTTGGTGCCCAGAGACTTTTAAAATGGGACAAGCATTGCAAGGTCCGGCCTCTCACCCAAGAGTACCGTCCTCCTCCTCTTCTCTAGCAATCACGGGCACTCGTTTTGCTGAAGAATACCACCCTCATATAGCAATTCTGTCAAGCGCATAACATCTGCCATGTCATTATTAAACTCAATCATCTTTAGGCTCTGGGTGGCGGGGGTGGGGGGGGGGGGCATCTTCATCTGTTCTCTCCCGGTCTGAGGCTCAGGTGTCTCAGAGCTCTTCCCAATTTCTCATTAAAATGGTCCCGATCAATTTTTCAAGCCGGGAGCACATTTAAGGACACTTGAACAACAGGCACAAGGTGTATAATTACCATCGAGAGAAGCGGGTGATTTCAGTTCAGCGCTGTGGGGGGAGGTGGGGTGTGCGTGGGTGCGTGCGTGCGCGTGTGTGTGGTGTGCCTGTGCGTGTGCATGTGTATGCGTGTTCAGTCTAGGCAGGGATGCTGCTCAAATGAAGCAATGCTTCTATCATCCAGAACCGGAAGAGCAGGTTCAGAACGGACCCTGATGGAAGACGGATAGTCGTAATAGCCCAGTTTTCCCCGAGCCCTCCGGTCCCGCTTCCAGTACCCGTCCTCCCTCGCAGCGTCTCCACTCGGGGTATTCAAAGTCTCAAAAGGATTTATCTGCGAGACAGCCCCACGAAATAAGACCGATCATGCGCCCGAACAGAGCCCCATTGTGCTAAGCTCACGCTAAATGCCAGGGAATGATCGAACGGTACATCCTTACCTTCCCCAAGAGTTTGTTTCCAAGGCATCGCCTAAGCTACGGCGAGGGTGAGGAGGGAGCGGGGGGGTTGGGGGGGCGAGATGGGGGGGGGGTGCAGGGGGGGGGGGGGGGGGAGCGAGCGAGAGGGACACCAAGTTCTCCTCGCCGTAAAGGGCGAGTCTTGATTTAACTGCATTGAAATTGCTCTGTGCCTCAGTGTTCCTCAAGCGCTCGGGCAATGGGATAGGAGGAGAGGTTGTGCCAAAATGCAAAATTTGGGGTGGGGGGAATGGAGGGGAAGGGGGGGTGGTGGGATTCGGGAGCGGGGGGGGGGGGGGCGGTTTGGGAGTTAGAAAGAAGCCCCGGAAGCGGTGACAGAGACAGCCTGATGAAGGGAAGCCCCCCCCCCCCCCCCCCCCACTTCAGGCTGCACGGGCCCTATTAGCATATCTCCTGCACGATTCAGATCAAAGAGCAAATTAGAACTGCTTAAGATGCGCAAACACGGGGGAGTGTTGAGTCTTCTCGCCGGCGTCACGATCCGGAAATCTGTGCGTTTTCTTTTTAACCCCCCCTATCTTTTTCCCGATGGGAGGGGGGGAGGGGCAAAAAAACAAAAAAAAGAACTTATTTTTCATGTGCAAGGTTAACAATTGTTTCTCTCTCTCTCTCTTTCTCTCTCTCTCTGTCTCTCCCTCCCCCCCCCCCACAAAGCTGCCTAATTGGTTGTTGCCAGGAATGCGTTCCAGATCAGAATACGCTCCATTTGTCTTGTTTACAGACTACAGGGCCGGCCTGTTGGAAGAGCACACTGACATATTATTCAGGTTTCATTCACGCTGTGAAAAGTCCTGAAGATTGGCTGAAAAAAGACAGGGTTCAGGGGGATGGGGGGGGGGCGGGGGTGGGGGTGGGGGTGGTGGTGGTGGTGGTGTGGAAGCACATTCCATTTTCCGGTCAGTTGGCGATCCCTTTGATAGACTTAGCCGTTTCGTAATGACCCGCTACAGGGGTATGGCTGTTTAATTGGGAGCGCGGCGATTTGTTTAAAGAGCGTGGAAAGTAACGAGGTGTATTTGGTCCCCCCCAACCGTGCGAGTCCCCGGTCTCCTAGATTAATCCGCCTTTTTCGCTATTGCCAGATTCCTTTGGCTAGAGCTTTCTAATGGATCACCCAAAGCATGCTGGGAAATAAAAATTTTTTTTTAAAAATGAATAATTGATGTTTTTTGTGGCCGTCATGCCAAGCTACTCCAAGAACTCCAAGATCTAAAAACCCCATTTCTCCTTTTTTTTTTTTCCTCTTCATTAGTGGCGAAGAATGAGAGAGATTTTTTCTCGAGTCAATCGGGTTAGATTTCCCTTTTTCAGGAGCCAGTGTGCGCTCGACGTGCTTTTTCTAATTTCTAGCCGAAGCCCGCTCGCCCACGCAGGCGTTAAATCGTGTCTGCGCTCGCGGCCGAATCTATTTCCGATACGGCGGGGCGGCGACACCGTAGCGAACAAGAGGCGCTCGGTCTGTGCCGAGGAGTAAGAACGTTCAAAAGCAAGGTCAGGATTTTTTTTTTTTTTTAAAAGTAAAAAGGATAGGAACTGCTGTCAGCTGGCCTCCACGGAGAGAGCCCCCCCCGCCCCCCCCCCCCCCCCCCCCACCCCCTTAGAAGATGAGCAACTGAAAGACGCTACATCGCTGTAAATTTCCCCCCCCCCCCCCACAGCAGAATTAATGCCACTGCTGATCTGATGACGAGGCGTCTGGTACACGCCAGCTAACGGGAAGTTTAATTTCTCCCCAGACGACCGCCTCGTCTGCGTAGGGTGAGGCGTCGGACGTGTTGTCATGCAAAAAAAACATGTCGAGGTTTGTAACAAACCTTGAAGGTGCTTTCCGATCAATGAGGGGGAGGGAGCGGGGGCGGGGGCGAAATAGCAGCACACAATCCAAATCTGCCATGTCTCTTGTAATGCCCCGAAGCCTCACGGTTGGACAACCCCACTGCAGCTGTTTCCTGGCAAGCCAGCACGATTACTTGCTCTCCTTTAATTATACGTTTTAGGTATCTAGCAGACACACTGTCAGAGAGACTTTTGCAGCTTTGCTTTTTGCACGGCGTATGTACCTGGAGCAGGTTCTGGTTAAATATCACGCCCAAGGGGTATGACAGCTCTGCCCCACCTGGGAATCAAACCCACGACCTTGCAGTTGCTAGCCTGGCTGCCTAGTCATAACGCCCCCTATGCCAGCTTTGTAACGGGCATTACAGAGCCAGCTCAGTAATGACACCGGGCATGGATGCCATGCCCTGGAACCTTATGGCCTGTTTACTTGGCAGGAACCAATGGGGGTTTAGGGGCGGAGCCTGAAACAAATCCAATATGCCCCATCGCTCCTGGAAACGGCCCTTCCAGGAACCAGCATGGGGCAGCGGCCAGAGCAGGCCGTTCTGCCTCATCAGAGGTGATGATGGAGGCTCGCGAAATTGCCTCGTGTCCCTGGTGCGGCTGGTCATCGATTGTGTCACAATACTGCCAGCGCTTCGCTGCAGAACCCAAAAATAATTAAATCTCAACGAGTATTTTAGTCTTCCATTTAGACTTTTAGACTTTTTAGACATTTAGACTTCAGGGAACTCGATTGAAATTGTGGTTTATGTTCCCCAGAAGTGACAATTGATTGTCTCCTTAATGTTTCCTTCATGTTGTTAACCCAATTATAACCATTAAATTGTAATAAACACAATTGTAGTATTGTGACCTGTTCAGCAGACAAGGACTGGGTTGGCATGTATCTTGCATTCATTAACATTCATATTGAAATATTCATATCCTTAAGACATGTCCTATGTAAACCATTCCTCATTGCTAGCCAGGTTAGAGCTGGTTAGAGCAGTAGGCCTGTGCACTACCAGACAAAATGAAAGAAAGCAACATACTAGGCTTTTCCATCATTTAGTTAAACTTGAAGATCATTCAATGTGTGATAACGTTGTAACACTGAGTTACTGCACACTGACATTTGACTGTATAGCAGTCTCAGTCTACGGACATTACACCTGAATAAAGAAAGTCTTTGATTTTACTTGTCCACGCTTGAAAGCTATTTAATTGTCGCTAGCTAACGTTTGGCCTACTTGCCGATCCATCGCGTTCTGCGACAAGTTCGGAGTAAAAATGGGCACTGCAAACACTAACTGTACGGGTTACTGTAATATTGCAGCGCCCGTGGGCTCCAGAAATAAAACCTATTTCTTGTAGGTTACTTAATTTTTGCGAAAAGATAAAAAGCATATTGCTTTTCTCCACATCCAGAGAAGGGGCAACGCTTAGGCATTTTGAATTTACCTTGCCTTACCCACAAAACAGTGTGAAGAGTGCCATTTACATATTGCATGCATGAAGGATTTGGGTGGACGTAAGGTTTTTGTTACATAACTAACACCCAGTTAACCCAGCCTACTGAAAACTTGGTGTTCATCCAAGGGGGAAAGCAAGCCAATTTCGGCACAGGCTTTTTTTTTTTTTTCCCGAGAACCGTTTAAAAATATTTCTCGGCCGTTTGTGAATGCAAAAAAAAAGTATTCTAACAACACTTCAGCAAAGATGTGCTAAATAAGACAAAAATTTTAGACAATGAGGTGAGACAATTTGACTCATTCAAAGATTTGCTAATGGGGTAAGAAAATTGCACTTGTCAAACAAATGTTAACTTCAACAGCTAATGCTTTCTACTGAAGGGAAAACAAATAATTTTTCAAGTCTCATTGCAAGACAAAAACACTCAAGACTGGCTTTCTTTTGCAGTGCTCATCTTCTTTTTCCAACCTTTGTTGGTGTTCCTGGTTTATACGCTCCAGAATTCTGCATTAGATGGCCAAGTTTAGGGCAGTGGTTGGGTCAGCTCATGTTGAAACAGTGCTTGAGGGCACGACTATCAGAAGCTAACAATATCTTTTTGTAGACTGACAAAGACAGAGTTTAGTATGCTTCAATAGCCCAAGGCTATTGTTTTCCTTAAGAAATCCACAATTATTTTATTTAAAATGGCTCACAAAAATGTGGCAAATGATGCTCTGAAACATGACTAGATCTAGTGATCGTTGAAAAGCTACACTGTATTTCAGTGCTTGAAGTGACCCGCAACGGGCTAGTATGCCACACCGAGACTTCTACGTCGAGTCTCAGTGCTTTTTATAGCACTAAGCTGCACACACACAGCGTTTGTGTACAAGACCACGCGCAGGTGGTCTTGTAACCCAAAGGGCACAGGTTCAATTCCCAGGTAGGACACTGCCGTTGTACCCTTGAGCAAGGTACTTAACCTGCATTGCTTCAGTATATATCCAGCAGCATGAATGGATGCTATGTGGAAAAAGTTGTGTAAGTCACTCTGGATAAGAGCGTCTGCTAAATTGCCTGTAATGGTAATGTGTGCCTATGAGATGCTCTCACTCGGATTCCCACATAAGTCACTATATTGTAGTCCGTAATAACTAATTCAAGTGAGCCCGCCCATTGACATGCCACACAGGCAGACTACAATACCGAGACGGTACCCGCTTTCTTGCGCTCTCACTGCTTTTCTGCAGCGGAACACGTCTCGTCAGCTTGGCTGAATAAATGGGAAGTTCCGGCACTTATTTTTTCCACTTCAGACACTGCTGTGTACACAGAGACGTAGTAATATGTCTTCCTCCATGCAATGCCAGGAAGTGGCGGGGGGGGCTGGGGGGGGGCCGTGGAGGGGGGGGACCTGTAAGGGGGTGATGAAGTACTGAGGGCTGCTCCTGATCTTTGGCTGCTGTCAGTGCCTGCCGTTTCCTACTGAGACCTTCAGAGCCACAGAAAGCAGTGACCTCACTTACAGGCAAGCACACCCCAGGTAGATTGGTAATCAGCCCAGGTGCTTCCACTTCCTGTCCTCGGGCCCTGTGCAAAGGCACAGTCTGCTGTGTCTTTGAGAAAAGACGTCCTTGGAGAGAGAAAGTGAGAGAGCTGCTGCTGTTGTGTGCGTGGGCCTTTTGTATGTGTGTCAGCCTACTCAGTTTTTTTTTTATTATTTCTTTATTTTTTCATTATTTTGTTTTTATTAGCCTCTGGGATGCCGTGCTTTGTAGCTTGGTTTGTTTTCTTCTTTGTCTGTGATTTATTCTGCTAATTTTATTTTTCTTCTCACCCCAGAAGGCCTGAATAAGCCATTGGCCATTTAAAAGTCCTTCAGTGTTTTGTGTTCATTTCGTCCAATCGTTACTCAGTACAGTGTTAGTCGCTGTGCCACACTCCGTTACTGCCACTAATGTCATCTGTGAGAGAATATTGATGAGGCATTAAAAGAGGAATATACCGGTTGCTTGTTTTTCCTATTGCTACAAGAAAAACAAAGCTTCAGGACAGCCAGTTAGCTGAATTTTATCTCTCGAGCTTGAGATCCTAGACACACATGTCTAATGCTGTGTGTGCTTCTCATTTAACAGGTTACATGTGTGGGTGGCTGAGTATTAATATATTCTCTCCAACAGTCAGGCTGTCTTGCATTGTTTGTCATTGTTGCATATTCTTGGGTTGGGGGGTGGGGGGGGGAGGGTGGAAGTATATGTCATAAGCATATCCATATCATCTAAGCATATCCAGTTTAAATAAGCATGCAATATTTGAGAGACATTCAAATTGTTGCCATTTAATTGCTGGTGCTAGGAGGAGCATGGATTGTAATTTGCATCTAATACTCATGAATACTTAAAATGGCTGTTGCAGAATTGTGTCCAAGTATGATTAATGCATAAGTAACCTTTATTGCTTGCTGACATTATGATTTTAATAAAGTTCAATATCTCTGCTAATAACTTCTGCAATTCAGTTAGCTGAATTTGTAATGATGCCATCTAGCAATCATAGCAAGATTGCTTTCTTGTACAGCTAGAACGCATCAAAGACAAGTGGGTCTAATAAACAGGACTAGGCAAGAGCTTGCAATCCAAACTTCTATATTTTTTCTATACAACTATTGTTCTGTATTTTAATATATGTCGCTGCTCTTGAAAAATTAAATCTTTTTGTTCAGCTGTCAGTACTGCAGCAGATACCTACAGCTTGGTGACTAATTATTGCAAATGGAGTCTGATGCCCAATTTTTGGTGAGGTTACCCTGGTACCGAGTACCGAGCCCGAACTGGACATGAATGGAACATTATTTCATTTCCACTAGTAAATTTCTCACAGCATCACAGCAAGAAGGTCCAGGGTTCGAATCCTGGCCTGGGCCTTTCTGCGTGGGGTTTGCATGTTCTCCCCGTGTCCGCGTGGGTTTCCTCCGGGTGCTCCGGTTTCCTCCCACATTGTCCGAAGACATGCAGTTAGACTAATGGGAGACTCTAAATTACCCACAGGTATGAGGGTGTGAGTGAATGGCATGCGTGCCTTGCGACAGATTGGCCTGTCCAGAGTGTATTCCTGCCACTCGCCCAATGCACGTTGGGACCAGCACCCTCCGTGACCCTGCCCAGGATAAGCGGGTATAGATAATGAATGGATGGGTGGTGAGTTTACATGGTGAGAGTCTCTCTCTTAGATTCTACAGGAAGAGGTCTTATTCAACATGGCAAATATAAATCACAGTAACTTGTGTGACTGACACGGCCATTGCCTTTCGTAGCGTCCAGGAGCATATTTAATACGTAACCCCACAATTTCCCCGCCATCTTAGCATAATTGTCTGTGTCTAAATGCCGGTTGCTGTAAGTGTTATGGAGATAAATAGCCTTCCTGCCATTTTCTGTTATGAGTGGCGGTACGCATGCAAATGTCTGAAGCAACAGTCTGCATTACTCCTATGGGTCCTTAAAACTACATTAATTAGGATGTGTGCGTATATCACAGCATGACAGGCTGGCTCAGCCTAATGAGTTTCTTTGCCATCTTGGTCACTAAAATGCACATTATGGGTTTTTCATGGTCTGTACCATCATAATTAGTGATTTAATGATATAATTCTGAGATTAAGGAATCGCGAGGCCATCGCGCACACATACCTTCCTTTTAGTGACTGTTTAATATATGTCATTTTGAAATCCCTCATTATTGCACACACATACTTTTGCGATCAAACCATGCACACATGGTTAAAGTGCAGATTCTCAACCATAGCCCGACATTTCGGGACACCGTAATGCGTGAGGTCTTGTGGATTGTTGAGACCAAGATTGAAAGTGATCTAAAATTGGAGTGCAGAGCCAAATCATGAAAAAAGATGTTTGTCCCAAACATTATGGAGCTCAATGTATCCTAAATGAAGCATGCCATTGATAAAAAAAATAAGCGATGAAGGCTGTAAAAAGAACAGTATGATAAATTGTATCACATGATATTCCTTAACTACACTAATACTACAATATGTAATATAAATAATGTAAATTAATTTATATTATATATATATATATGTGTGTGTGTGCGTGCGCGTGTACGCATACCTGTGCGTGTGCGTGTGTATTACATTTAAACAGTTCTGGGAAATGTGGTCTACAGTCTGTGAGTCACACAGGATGCTAAGCTAATAAATGAGAGCGGTAATCTAATAAGGAGGAAACAGTAATACTGTGGCGTGGAGGAGGGGGCACAGCGTCGGAGGCATTTAGCGGGCGCTAAGTGCCCAAATTTAGCACCTCGGCAGGTTTTTGTGACTGTGCCCCCGAGAATTGGACGATAAATCAGACGATAAAGTCGCGCTATTAATCAGCGTCTGTCTCCCGGTCATGCGGGGAGGCGCGGCGGTGGCCTGCTCAGTGGAGACTGAGGGACAGTGGGTCCCAGGACTGAGAGGGTTAGATGGGAGCACAGCCTGATAATGAAAGACCGTTTGTGGTACGCAGTGAGCTTCTCTGCTGTGTGTGTGCGTGTGTGTGTGTGTGTGTGTGTGTGTGCGTGCGTGTGTGTGTGTGTGTGTGTGTGTGTGTGTGTGTGTGTGTGTGTGTGTGTGTGAGTGTGTGTGTGTGTGTGTGTGCGTCTGAGTGTGTGAGTGAGTGTGTGTGTGTGTGTGTGTGTGTGCGTGTGTGTGTGCGCTTGTGTGCTTATGTGAATTTGGGTACATGTGTGTGTGTGCCTGTATGTGTGTGACAGTGTATGTCTGTGTGTATGTGTATTTGAGTATGTGTGTCTGTGTATGTGTATGTGTGGCGGTGTGGGTGTGTGTGTGTGTGTGTACATGTGCATGCATGTGTGTACCTGTGTGTACGTGTGCCTGTTTGTGCGTGTGCATGCATGCATGTGTGTGTGATTGTGTGTGTGCCTGTGTGTGCATGCCTGTGTGTGTGTGTGTGTGCCCGTGTGTATACTGTATTTAAGTGCCATTGTGCCTGAAGGCTTTGTCTCATGCATTGCCAGAGTGGACAGTTTTAATGTAAATATGACAGGATAGATTAAACAAGGCCAGCAGTGTGCTGTGTCGCATTGGGTATGTGACAGATAGCCCTGTAAATCTGTACAGAAGTGGCGGCAGAAATGCACAACGTTTACAACTCTGAGAAGGCCCATTTCTCCAAATCTAATCCGGCGGTTCAGTTTGAAGAGAAAAATGCTGCAGTGCGCTGTTTACTCTGCGCCATTACTGGTGTTGGTATTTCAGGGGTATGAAACATTACAACGGGGGTCATGGAGACGCGTTACCGGGGGACCTGGAAAGTGGAGGCGGGGCTGAATTGAATGTCGTGACTCCGCCTGACCCTGAACTTTGGCGGGAAGATTATTATTGCGAAGCCCCCCGGTTGGTTTACACGCTGCACAGAAGCGATCGGTAAAGTGGGGGGGGGGGGGGGGTTTGGGGGCTCTCTGGGCTCTGGCCCGTTCGGAGAGGTACCCTGGCACGATATGGAAATACCATGCAGAAGTGCTGGCCTTTTATTCTTCAAAGCAGAGGGCCCCGGTGCCAGCTCCTTCCTGCGAGTATTAGAGCAGAACAACAGCTGCTCCGTTTTCTCTGAGGTGGAAATAAAGCATGGATTATTTATATATATTTTTTTTTCTTCATTGTTGTGAGGACTCCTTTGACCAAGGTGACTTCCATAGCTTCCTTTTTAAAAATTTATTTATTTATTTATTTATTTATTTATTTATTCATTTATTCATTTATACATTTGCTTTAGTACAGCTTCACATTTAGTGGAGACATTTTAGGTTGAGTGCCTTGCTTAAGAGTATAGCAGTGCAGTGCCACACCTAATGTTCAAACTCGCAACCCACCGGGTAGGGATCTCTCTCCCCACCCTCTGTGGTTCATGGCTGCCCTTGTATTCTATGGAGGATGGAGACACTGTGGTCTCGACCCATAGCTGAAGGTTATATGTTCAAATCCTAATGCGTTGCTTTGGCTGATTTCCTGTGCAGCAACCCGTCTATTTCTTTAAAATATGTCTTCCACCCCGTTTCCGGTAAGACCCAGAATTGGCTAAACTGTTATTCAGTGTGGGAGTACCACCAACCCCAACCAGGACCTGCACTGTGATTTTGATGCCGAGAAAACATAACTTGTTTTCCACGTCAAACTTTTTTTCACCGTCCTGCAGATTCCAGATATCATTATATTGCACCTCGTCAGGCGTTGCCTTTTAACACGAGCAGCGTCTCCTCCCCCCCCCCCCCCGGGTACGGCGCGGCTGCAGCCGCGGTGCCGCGTCCTCCTCTGATCCTGGCGGGACAGTTGTTTTGTGTTCTAAATGAGGCTGTGGTACGCAGCGTTCCTCGCCGAGGGGCGAAAGAGAGAAGCCGCTGTTATCGGCTCGCCGCCGTCTCCGTTCTACGCTCTCCCGATGCGAGGTTATACACAAGCGACCTTTTGTTTTCCTCCTTTATTCTCACTCGGGGGGGGGGGGGGGGGGGGAAGGGGAGCGTCTTTAAAAGGACACAAAAAAATAGAAGGAAAATTGGTGTGTCGCAGTACATCTGCCCGGACGGAGAAACGGTCCTGCTTCTTTCAAGGGAAGCCAGAGGACAACTTGTGAATGTCGCGTCGTGGTGAAACCGCCCTTCCCCGGCTTGGCGATTATCGCGGATAATCTGAGCAGATTGTGTTTGTCGTCACCCAAGTCGCGATGTTGACTTCCGCTGAGGTTTTGTGTGCGTGGTAAATAATAAATAGAGGGTTGGGTTCACGGGCGCTGTCAATGCATCACCTTTGTGATTTGCCATGACCTTATGTGTTTGCGTGTGTGTGTGTATGTGCGCGCGTGTGTGTGTTTGTGTGTGTGTGTGCGTGCGTGCCTGCGTGCGTGCATGCATGCATGCATGCATGTATGTGTGTGTGCATGCGTGCATGTGTGTGGGTGTGTGTGCACATGTGCAAGGGTGTATGTAGGTGTGTGTGTTTGTTTGTGTGTGTGTGCGTGCGTGCGTGCATGCATGCAAGCGTGTGTGTGTGTGTGTGCATGTGCGTGCGCATACGTGTGTGTGTGTGTGCGCGCATGTGCATGTGTGTATGTAGGTGTGTGTGCAGTGTAGCGTTTTGACTATTAATTGGTCTGCCCATGTACAGTTTGTTGATTATCAGTGGAAATGTTGCATACTGTCTTTAGGTTATTACAAATATTGAGCATCGGAGGTGCTGTTTATCACTGAGACTGATGGTATGGTGAAGATACAAATTGTTGTCATCAATGTATAGAGCTTAGGTTGTGTGTTTAGGGCTTAGTTCGCATACATAGTGTGAAACTGCATGTGTGCGCTCGCATAGTGCTTAGTAGCATCTATAAGGCTGTGGACCATGTTTAATATGCCTTGCATTTTGTGTGCAGTGTGCTCTCAATATGATAAAGCCGGTTGGTGATAAAACGGAACTAACAGGATCGCGCTGTGCCCGAATGTTACGAAGACCAATTACAGCTCAGTTTTTATTTACAATAATCACCGCTGATTCACTGTTTGTTTAACGTAGTCTCGGCCACGTCAGCACGTTCACTACTTTTGAGCGAAGTGTTTTCCCCCGCCTCACGGCACTGTCGAGCTGACAAAGGCCACTCCTTGTTTTCACTGTTGATAAGTTGTCTCGCGGAGACGGGTTTTGTAAACTCTCTCTCTCCTCTTGTTGTTTGGAGCCGGGGACTGTGGCTGGAGGCCATCTTAATGTCTCATAAAACACGTTCTGTTTTCGCCATCTACATGTCTGACGCACGGCAGACTGGAGTGGCTCTTTCTACAGTACACCAAGGGAGTCTCAGAAGACCACAATTTATGACACTTGTATAGATGGGGTGTGCGCAGATAGGCAGCAACATCCATAAAAGGCAATTTCCTCATGTTACCACTACAAATGAAACTGCGGTTTACCACTAAAACCTGCCCTCATTCATTAACACCTTTCCCCCCACTATTCAGTTTATCATTGATGGTTTAGCATTTGAGCATATGCTTTTTGAAGCTAATGATATGTCTGTCATTGCCATGCAATTGCATTCTAATTAGTGGAAGAAAAAAAAAGATATTCAAATCACTGGTGGTGCCCTCCAGGAGCTCTGCAAATGAGAAACGCTGAGCGGTAAAAAGATATTCCAGGTGACAATGGGATCAGGGCTTGAGAAAACTGCTGTTGTGCAGCACTCCGTTCATTGAAAGGATTTAGCAGGCCGCGGGACCTTCACGGTGGAACAAAAAACTAAACATGAAATTTGGAGTAGGGTATTAAAAGAACCCACTTCAAACGAGTGTGCGATAAAAAACATGTTGTCACGTGACCACTGGGGCTCTCTTCTCTTTGAGGGCTGTGTGATCTTTCGTTTAAAGCGCACCGTCAAATGCGCTTAAAATCTCATGTGATACGAAACACGACGGGTCTCGAGTGCGCTATTGATGTGGTTGCACGCGCACGCGCACACACACACACATGCACGCACAAGAGGGCATGCTCGCACACACGCATGCATTCACGCACGCACGCATGCACAGGCACGCACACACACACGCACTTACACGCGCACACACACACACACACGCACACACAAGCACATAGGGTCCTCGCTGGGGCCGGATGGGGAGTCTCGCAGCTGAACGCCTGCCAGGGGAAGCAGACGGATGTAAAGCAGGGGGGCGAGGGCAGGATTAAGGGAGAATGAACAGTAAAACCGGTTCGGGATATTATTACTCCCCCCTCCCCCCCCCACCCCCCCCCAACCCGTGATGTTCCTGGCTGTACTGCGCTGAGGCTGACCCCAAACAGGGGAGAGTGATATCGACGGGCTATTGACGAGTCTCTGTACGTGGCCTGGATTCTGAAAAGCTCTCCTCGCGCGTCTCTCTCAGTCTCCCCCCCCCCCCCCCCCCCGGCCCCCCTTCGTGACCCCCACGCTCTCGTGTAGCTCCCTGTTGCCAAGGCCTTGTGATCAGTCGCTCCATGGCTGGTTATTCTGTGCGCTGCGTGGAGGGCGCCAGCGAGACTCGCGCTGTGTACCATTAACAAACAACCCCCCGTTAGCAACGTTTTCATGCAGAAATGCTGCTTCTGTGCCGTGTCGATTTAAAATGCCGGGGTGGGGGAACGCTAAACAAACAAACAAACAAAAAACTAGCATACCAATTCTTACAGAACATAAAGCATTCTGCTGGAGTCTGTTCTTACACACAGGAGTGACATGGTAAGCAACAGAAATTTCAGAGCTTTCACTGGAAACTCATTTTCAAGAAGCCTTCTCACCCCCCCCCCCCAACACACACACACACACACACACACACACACACACACACACTTTATAGACATTGCTATTTTCTAAATATTCAGATTGTGTACCTTGTATGACAACAGACAATATGCCAGTATGCATTATTCTGCAAAGGTGGAACCTATTTGTAGTTAGCTTGTGTTTCCAGCTGGATTGCAGAATGTGTGACACAGCATCAGCATTGATGGAAACAACAGTGCAAGAACCCTACCCTATCTCTTTGGTGCTTTTCACATTCATGTGACCTACACCAGACCTGTTCTTGGAAAGTTGCGACAGCTATGACAGCTCATCAACTCCTGCCCAAAGTGGCGGTGGAAATTATATGAATATAGAGTGAAGTATCTAATGACAAATATGTAATGACAGTTTTATTTGTCTACTGGAGATACTGTAGCCTTTTCTTTTCTTTCCCCCCCCCTAGTATTGTCACAAGATAGAGCATGTGCCTATGCCCTCACACACAGGAGTCTGCCTTCCCCACCAGGAGAGGTTAATCACTGGCCTATCGATTGGTTAATTATCGGGTAGAAAAGAAAACCAGCTGTAGTACTGATAGTTCTGAGTATCTGAGGGGAGGTGGGGGGGGGGGAAGCAGTTTCCCAGCTTGAAATTAAACTAGTGAAGTTCATTTAACCAATAGATGGCGCGACTGAATTGGCGTGAATGTACAGATCAGAATCGAGCTCCATTCGCGGCTGTGAACCCTGATGTCAGTGGGTTCGCCTAAACGTGGGACCGAACTCGAGCGAGCGCAAGACCGCGCGTCACGGACTTAGCCATGTGACGCAGGCCTCAGATCAAAGCCGGAGCCGAGTCTGCGCACACTGTGGATAGCACGACCGTTCCAGTGGGCCTCTGGATTTCATTGAGCTGAACAAAACCCTTATTAGTTTATCTTATTTAAACAATGGAGGGGTCAGATAACAGCAGCTAATATAAGTTGGCAAACAAAATGCCTTTTGTCTTTTTTTTTTTTTTTTAGGGGTGTGCAGGTGTCTGTAGCACAGGAACTAAAGCCCAGGCTCACTGTAGGTTCTCTCTCTCTCTCTCTTTTTTTTTTTCCAGCCCATATGTTTTTGACGTCGTCTTCCCCAGCGCACTGAGAGGAATGCTCTTATCTGAACCTCGTCTGTTGTCCTTCGCTGTGCCGTGGGCAGGCGCACGCGTCGCCCCGCTATCTGAGTCTCAACGCCAGGGGCTGAATACCGCGAAAAAGGGAACCGAGACCTCGAATGCAGAAATGAAGCAGTATGACTTCCACTCTCGTGCGTAACAACTGCGAAGCCTTTCTGTCATTCTTACGAGAAAAAAAGAAAACAAAAAACCACAAGCTGACTTGTGCAGTTGTGGTAATGTAGAATGTTCAGTGGCAGGGCAAATGCGTTTATTATAAATCATGCAGTTAGTAGCGATAGGAAACAAGTTCAGTTACATACTGTCTTGTTCAGCATTGCCATGGAGGGGCGGGGAGGGCAGACAACTACCATCTAGATGGTGGCACCCCCCTAGGAACAGGTATTGGCACATGTCAAAAAATAATAATAATAATAATAAGCAGCTGGGGTGGAGACAGTGGTCTGTTAACCTGTGGTAAATAATAGTGTCCCAGGCCTGGGAATTTCACCCAGCAGGCCTGGTCTTTTTACCTGGTCTGTTAAAAGGTCAGGAGTGCCTGCTAGTGTAAGGGCAAGAGCCCTAGCTGAGCAATTACTGGGCATTAGATACCATTTTGTCCTTTATTCCAGAAAAATACGTTAATTTACATGAGCTTTGCGAAAAGGCTACAGAGATTCTCATGTGCCGCCTTCTGGCCGTGTCCTCTTCAGTGGAGAACCGTTAATGGCAATCTCGGCTGAAAGAAGAACACAGTCCATTTCTATTTAAAATGCGTGTTCAATACTGGGTTTGCTGCTTGAGAATAAATGGGATTCCTCTCTAATCGATCAATTAGGGAGGAATCCCATCCCATGAGTTAGTGTTTGAAAGATTACCACCAGCTGATAATATCATATTACTGATGAGGACAGTTTTGCCAAAACATTTTAATCTTCAACTTGGTACTGAAAATACTTGCAGATCTTTTATAAATGAAGTTTCCAAATTCTCTTGATGTGTGCGCATCTATATTTAACCCAGACACCAGATGGTCGGGTTCGACTCGTTCTCTCTCTCTCTCATATTTAACTTTAAAAACTTGCCAGGTGGTTCATTGTGTCACAGTTTTGCCATGCAACGCTCCCAGAAGTTCACCGTTTATTCTGTTTTGTCAGGGGTTTCTCGAAAAGGGAATGTGTCATTACATGAATCAGCCATAGGGAGGCGCTGCTTCGTATTCAAAATACCATGAACATGATGAAAAAAAAAAAGTAGAAACACATATGTTGTGTTCCACAGCGGTCTATCTTTATCCATAACTTCAATTAAATGATTTTTTTCATCCTAAAGTTTTATTAATGCAGTAGATGAATTTATGGCACTGATTTTCATAAGCATTTATTACGCTGTTCCTGGTTCCACTTGCCTGTTTGCACTTTAAAATTAGATTGACAACTCGCTGTACTGTACAAACTGTACAGACCGTTCAAAAATAGCTACCTTCCCTCCTCTTTCGCTGTAGCTCCTGCATGACCATCTTGAAGTGGGAGAAGTGAGATAAGCGAGAACTCTGGCGATAAAATGCCACTTCCTGTCGCGTGGGCCGATGGGATTGGTGTGACACGATGCATAACACAGTCTGATAACAGATTATTTTGGTGGATTTTAATAATCCTGGCGTTATAGCCTGTTCCTGTGTAAATTATACTTGCTTTCCTCCCCCACCGCCTCCCTCCCCCCTTACTTTTAAGGAAGACTACCAGGTCAGGGCCATTGCTTTGCACCCAAGCCTCCTTAATGCTATTAAAATTCAATTCAAACAGGAGAACTGCCACCCATTAAAAACCGCAATAACCGGCCATCTAGTTATGCAAACATCGTAATTCACACAGTAGCCCAGCACGCATTTCATAACCTCCTCAGGTCTCTGGAGCACTTGTCTTTAGCACTGCTAATAAAGACATGAGGGCAAACTGTCCTGTTGTGCCAATCTACCGAGCACGCTGAAGCCAAGAAGGTTAGCAAGAAGGTTGGACTGCTGAATGTCTACTTATTGGACTACTTACAGTACACATCACTGAACACACACACACACACACACACACACACACCACCACAGTGCTGTTTACACAAAGCTACTGAACACTCCTGTCCTGAACTCTAAAACTAACAGATTGAATTAACTGCAGCTGAACACCACTGACTTACCAAACCCAGTAGCTCAGTATTTAACCTTAAAAACTATTTAATTCACTATTGCACTACTAACCAAAACATCCACATTCGCACACATGCACACACACACACACACACACACACTCACACACCATTCTAGCACTTATCGAAACAAGTCTTCAGCAGCCCTCTAGTGAACTTAAATCCAGTATCCAGTCATCCTCTCACCTGCTCAGCCTCACCCCTCACATGAAAGGGAGAGAGTGTGTGTGTGTGCGTGCGCGTGCGTGTTCGCGTGTGCGTGCGTACGTGTGTGTGTGTGCGTGCGTGTGTGTGTTTGTGTGCGTGCACGTGCGTGTGTGTCTGTCTGTCTGTGTGTATGCTTGTGTGTGCGTGTGCGTGCGTGTGTATATGTTTGTGTGTGTATATGTGTGTGTGTGTGTGTGTGTGTGTGTGTGTGTGTGTGTATGTGTGTGTGCGTGTGTGTGTGTGTGTGTGTATATGATTGTGTGTGTGTGTGTATATGTTTGTGTGTGTGTGTGTGTGTGTGTATATGTGTGTGTGTGTGTGTTTGTGTGTGTGTGTGTGTGTGTGCGCAGATGGTCACCTCTGAGCCTCATGGCCGTGCGCACATGGCCACTCAGGACCCGACCCACAGCAGTGAACACGCCGCTCCGCTCTGCACTCACCACAGGGACGAGAGGGGCGCAGTGAACGCTGGTGCCTCGCTCCTTCTGGGGGGGGGGCGGGGGCGGGGGGGGCCTCCGGGACCCCGCTAACGCCCGGACCCACCGATAATCCCGGCTGGAGGTCTTTTAACCCGCTCCGCTGGCGGCTTCGAGGCGCAAGTTCGGCAGTCTTCCCACGGGCAGCGTTGCGTGGAGTCTGCCTTCCCCTTCATGCAAACCGCTCTGACTAGACAGGAGAGAGGGGGGGAGAGAGAGAGAGAGAGAGAGAGAGGAAAAAAAGGAAAAACTAAAAACAAAAAAAAAGGAAAAAAAAAAAGAAAAAAAATCCAGAAAGGCAAATGTGCTTCTCTGAAGGATTTTATAATCAGGGCTTGTCTCCGCCCCCACTCACCCATCTGCCTGCCTCCATTGTTATAGCAACAGCCAATAGCAGGGTCACGTTGCGCAAGCCTGCTCTCCCCAGTCCTGCAGTGCATAAGTACTTCTCACTTTTTTTAAAAACGCTTATATCTCATGCCTGTGTGTGCGTGTGTGTGTGTGTGTGTGTGTGTGTGTCGTAGAATGTGTGTAGTTGTACGTGTATGGCTTCTGCTTCTTCTGATAGGTGCTGAATTAGCTGCTGCAATGTATGCTGCTCTGGAAATTGTGTTGGTGGTTTGCGTGGAGCTCTCTTTAGCTATCTGTTAGAGGGTGGTGTTCAGGAACAGTGAGGTGTATTCTTTACTGTGGTCTGTGGTGGTGATTCTGCTCAGAAGCCTTTTCCTGGAAAATAAA
This sequence comes from Anguilla pacifica, assembly GCA_039654925.1. NCBI lineage: Eukaryota > Metazoa > Chordata > Actinopteri > Anguilliformes > Anguillidae > Anguilla > Anguilla pacifica. The sequence continues at coordinate 49,886,649 of CM077296.1, forward strand.
TTGAGCAGAAATGCACAGCAGCCTATTTTACGCAAGTTGCTTTGAAAACATGCGTGCATGCAGTAAGGGAAATACATTGTGTGTGTATGTGTTATGTGTGTGTGTGTGTGTGTGTGTGTGTGTATGTTTCTCTTGCAAACCTTATTAGGATTTAGAGTCCTGTTTTGACAAATCCTGTTTTATGTGTCCGATCTATTGGTCTAAAAGCTTGCGTAGGAGTTTCAGAAAACAGCAGAACTCACTAGACTACACCAAAAGTTTTCAGCAAGGGAACGGATCTTAATAATTTAACTTAACTATAGTCAGCAGCCAACTCCAGTTATGGCAGGTAGTGAGATTTTTAAATCATAAAATGGTCCTTAAAATATAGCCATTATTATGTTATGTTACTTAGCTACCTATCTGTAGCTATGTATGCAATGCCACAGATTTTGTAGACTAACCAGATGTTCAACTCCCATGTTCTGTATATCCAACCTTTTTTCCATATTGCAGGAGGTTCCAATCAGCAACCGTTCCTGATGCTTCTAAATATCCGTGGCAACAGCATTGTAATTCACAACTTTTATGAATTTTCAGAAGACTGGAATGTATCAGTGCCAATGAACGGGAGACACAAGTAGCAATTAAATGCTAAGAATATACAGATGAATGGTGTGTGTGCCCTGTGATGGATTGCCAACCTGTCTAGGGTCTATTCCTGTCTCTCGCCCAATAATGCATGCTAGGGTAGGCTCCAGCACCCCACACGACCCTGACCAGGATAAGTGGGTATAGATAATGGATGGATGGATGGGTGAATATAGAGCTGAGTGTTTTGTAGGTCTGCATTCTCTATTATAATACCTAGCTTGTACTATCTAGGTTGCTCAGCTGGCTTCTACTTCTTCAGTGGTCACTGAACGGCAGTAAATCGAAAAGCCAGCTACCATCACCTATCATCGGCTGCGTAGATTAGCTAGTGAGTGAAGTTCTCAAGCATACTTAGCTTGTGAAGTTGTTAACCTACAAACAGTTTATAATTTTTTTTACATTCATTTTTCTTATCTTGCCTTCTTTTCTAGCTAATCTTGGCTAAGCTGATGGGCTTTTAGCTTCTGTTACTGACAGCGCACATATTGCTGGATTTACAGTATGACTGGAACTCCTGGGTCAGAAAACCACTTGGCCTTCTGCCTCCTGTTGTATTTCTACCTCAGGCAGGAGTGTGTGTGTGCGCGTGTGTGTGTGTGTGCGAGAGCTTGCATGTGAGTGTGAAACTGCAAATCTTTCAGAAGATTTTAGTATATCTGGTATCCTGTGTCAGCGAACCGTACAAACTGCCATAACTTTCAGGAGATTTCAATTTAACTGAGTTCTGTGGGGGCAGAATTTAACTGTTTCCTTGGAGATTTCATATGATTTGTGGGAGTGCAGGACCTAAAGCTTACATCAGGGAGAATATACCCACATACACACCACACGCACACACACACCACACACACACACACACACACACACACACCACAGACACACACACACACCACACACACCACACGCACACACACAGACACACCACACACACCACACGCACACACACAGACACACCACACACACCACACGCACACACACACACACACACACACAGACACACCACACACACTACACGCACACACACAGACACACCACACACACCACACGCACACACACAGACACACACACGCACACGCACACGCATACACACACACACACGCACACGCACACAGATACACACACACACTAACACACACGCACACACCACAGACAGCACACACACAGACACACACCACACGCACACACACACACACCACAGACACACACACACGCACACGCACACGCATACACACACACACTAACACAGACAGCACACACACAGACACACACCACACGCACACACACACACACACCACAGACACACACACACACACACACACGCACACGCACACGCATACACACACACACTAACACACACGCACACACCACAGACAGCACACACACAGTCACACCACACACACACACACACACATGTGCACACACACACACACACACACACAGGAACACTGTGTAGCATGACATTTTAGGGAAAAAAAACATTTCATTATCCAGTACTATTCACCATCATTTTTTCCCCCACACACACAACATAAAACCAAACCTTGAATCTTCAACAAACAGACTTCCTGGAAAGACAGAGATAATTGGTGTTGCCGTCAGACACGCAGTGGCTGAAACAGCAGAAGGAAGTGAAAGCAGAGCCTCACAGACAGGCAGGAAGACAGAAAAGTCATTAAAGTGGAACTGGAGGTGGGCCACACCACCTGCGACACAGGATCAGCTGAAGTAATCCCTGTCGGATCTCTCCTGAACCTCTCGGAAAGGGGGGGTAGACGCACATATAGACTCATTTTGTGCAGCTGTCCTGGGACGTGTCACAGTAGTGCCGTCTTTGATTCTTTTAACTCCTCTTCAGCCTCAAAGAGAGGGATTGGACCTGCACAGCACTCGTGACTCTGGACCAAAGAGCCTGCGACATACAGGTAGAATTTCATCTCTACCTCTCCCTCCTTTATTTTAGCCGTCCTTGGCTCGGGTCATTGTAGGACTGAAAGACATTAAGGGGGTTGGGGGGAAGAAGAAAAGAAGAAGAAAAAAATAGCCCAAGTACCAGGGAAGGAAAACACAAAGTCCCCTTCATGCTTCAAATAGCAGTGCTCTCCATCTTTGCAGCTTTCCATTCTATGGTGAAGCCGCACGTCCTCTGACAAGATCGCCTGGCATCGCTCCCGCCTCCCACACTCGCTAGCTTGTAGGCGTGTTTTTCTGCTTATGACGCAGTGTGTGTTCCTTAAACGTATATCGGTAGCATGTTTTGGAAATCCAGCCGCAGCCATAATTGAGGAGTCCTCCACGACAGAACTATGCGATGGGGGAAATAAAATTTGAAACGGGGGGGGGGGGGGGCAATTTACGTATCAGACCTTTAACAAATCTGATTGGTTGTCGCGCCACGTTCCCTGTCGCTTCCGGTCACTTCGTCGGCTCGCGTCTCGTCGCCAGCTATCCCAGCATGCCTTGCGGACGCGACGAATCGCCTCTCATTGAAAGCGAATGGATGTGATGTCATCGCCTGAGAAATGAGCTTCTTGTCGGAGGATGTGTCCCTGGGCTGAAGCTATGCATGTGCCAGTGCTCTGGATCCGTACCTTTTTAACAAGGATCGGAACGACTGATTTTGCTGGTCATCTTATTGAGACTGAATTTTCACATAATGTCCTTCTGCACCAGGGGTCTGCTGGGTAGCTCACTCCGTAAAAAAACGGCACTTGCAGAGCTTGAGTGTAGAGCTTGAAGGTATATATAAGGGAGGGGCTCAGTCAGCTGGGATAGCAGTGTCGATGGCACGAGCAACTGCTATTAGCCATCCGGGGGTTGTGGCTTGCTCTCTCTGCGTGCTCGTATGATTAGGTCTCCTCCCCCCATGCCCCCCCCTCCCACTCTGCATGTGTGTGGCGTTAGGCTGTGGAGTGAATAGAAGCAGCTAGTTGGCCCTCACGTGTTTCCAAGGAGAACCGCAAGTCGTCTTCACTCTCCAGAGCCAACAGCAGGAGATATGAGCACACGTGTGCATAGTTTGCGAAATTGGACATTCGAAATTCGGGGTGGGATACGCCTAGCTCCATTAGGTCATTTGTGACCATGAGTTCCAGTCTTATGTAATATAGCTCAAAAGAAAAGAATGTTCTCTCGTGTTCTTCTGTGATCGTTGGCTGACAACAGATGCTCAACAGCACAGTGATGGCAACAAGCTGGGTTGTGTTCTGTTTTGCTGCTGAAAATGTAGATTTTGCAGAATAGTATGGTAGCTTTTCAGCACTTGTGTGCCATTGCTACCAGGAAGGGATTGTCATAGGTAGACATTGGTTTGGGAGCTGGACTGTGCAAAATATTACTTTTTGCAGCTCTATAGCTCTGTCTGTCGGTCGATCAGTCGGTTGGTCCACAAAAAGTGTCCCACCCTGTAGCAGCCACAGTTTTCATCCCAGGAGGCTGAAATTTAGCATGGACGTTGGCCATGACTGAAGGTAGAGCTGAATAACTTTCAAGGCCGATTGACCAAGCAGCTGTTGCGGATTTGCGCTTGTTTAATACTGTCCTTACCGCTCATTCATCAAATCCTGGGTTCAGTCCAGGTTCATTGTAACAATGTAAAGGTACCACGGTTACTGAAAATAATTAAGATCCATTTTTCGAATATGAAAAAATAATGTACTAGCCAATAAAAAAGATATTCAAGATATTTAAGCAGTGAGATAGTCTCAATACACAGAGCCATAGTTTTAAAATTAGTTTCATTCCTGTAACGCGTGCTTAAAATATTTTGAAATTAATTAGTAAGTTGAAAACTCTTTAATTGCTGATGACTTAAGACAACTATGGAAAATTGCAGTTGACATCACTCTAAATGGATTTGATTGCTTAGCAACAGCACTTAATTTTCCATTTCTGAACTCAAAGAACCCTGGAAAGAAAGATATTTTGAACATCAGAAGTACTGTAGCAGTGTTTTTTGTTTTAGTTTTGTTTTTATGCTGTCACATTCTGTGATCGGATTTCAAAAGATAATTTTTGGAAAGCCTTGCTGAACTCACCACTGAAAACACAAAAGTATTGTTTTGCACATTTCAAAAGAACCTTTCCCTGAGGGGTGTGATTTTTTAAAATTGACAAGCCAGTGTTTTGGTGTTTATTATAGTTATCAGATCTGTTACAGAAGGTTTCTCAGCCCTTTTTTTTGTTTGTTTCTTGGCCAAAATGCAGAGGCTTCACCGAACTGGAATTCCACTTGTTTTCCTATGGAATATTTATCCATCCATCCATACCCGTTTATTCGGGTTGTGGGAGGTGCTGGAACCTATCCCAGCATGCACTGGGCGAGAGGCAGGAATGGAGTACATTACATTACATTACAGGCATTTAGCAGACGCTCTTATCCAGAGCGACATACAACAAGTGCATCAGTTCAAGGTGCAGCGGTGCAGAAAAACACACGAGAGTGAAGTAAAGATCGTAGTGCCAGAAGTGACCACATAGATCAGGACTCCAAACCTGCAGGGTAACCTGTTGGAATATATATATGACCAAAAGTATGTGGACACCCCTTGGTCTGGGTTTTTTATGATTTGGCCTAGTTCCAGTGCAGGCAAATCTTAATGCAATGGCATTCTAGATTATTCTGTACTTCCAGTGTTGTGGCAACAGTTTGGGGAAGACCCTTTCCTGTTTCAGCATGACAATGCCCCCCGGGCACACAATGAGGTCCATATAAAAATGGTTTTGTTGAGATCGGTGTGGGAGAGCTTGATTAGCCAGCACAGAAGCTTGACCTCAACCCCGTCCAACACCTTTGGGATGAATTGAAAAGCTAATCAGTGACTGACCTCACCATTTCTTCCCTGGAAGCAAATCCCTGCAGGATTGCACCAACATCTAGTATAAAGCCTTCCCAGAAAAGTGGAGGTTGTTATAACAGCAAAGGGTGGACTGACTCCATATTAATACCCATAATTTGACAGGTTTGGATGATATATTGGATGTCACGTGTCCACATACTTTTGGCCATGTAGTGTATATATATATATATATATATATATATATATATATATATATATATATATATATATAAGAAAAAAATGTTTGACACATATATATGGGGCTTTACTTTCTGTGTCAAACGTTTTTTTTCTTCTTTCCAGTGTACATTTATCTTCGAGTATACCAGTTTTATTTTGTGCCAGGGGCTAGTTAATTTCATTTGCAGCTAAGATTGTGTGAGAGCAGAGTGTCTCTGTTGTGCCAGACAGAAACCAATCTAGCCTGTCCATGGGTAATTTGCTTGTGCTTTTTTCAGGAGAAATCAATCTCAGCTGGAGACCTAAGCTCTTGGCCAGTGAAGGTGACATTAAATAGGCCAGGGGGGGGCTGGGGGCTTGGGGTGGGGGTGGGGGTGGGGGGGGGTGGGGGCGGTGATGTGGGTGGGTGAGTGGGCGTGCAGGAGGGGGGGGGGGGGTAGTTCTAAAGAAGGGTTTGTGAAGATGCCTCTAATAATCCTGGGGCCCCGATCATCACCTCAGTGTTGCCACGAGGTACATTCTCTGAAAATGCTCTTTAGTTAGTATTATGATGATTTCTTTCATGTAAAGATTTTCCTAACTGAGCACATTGCATTTAGCGAGGAAACATTGCATTGACTCAAGAAAAAAAAAAAAGATCAATATTTTAAAGTAAGTGCCAGAGAAAATGCTAGGTCCTTCACCTCTTATGTGTACCTGGCTGTGGGCTGGCATTGATTACGCCATGCCAAAAGGGCCAAGTTACGCGTTTATTTCAGGTAAACGGCTTACGGTATGCGACAGTGGCACCGTGCTTTTCCTGACGGCAGTTTCACGCTGCGGCGCGTGCATTTCCATCTGTGTCCAAACACCTGCAGCTCTTGATCGTTTAGCTGGTGTGCAAGCTGAGCGCTAAACGGTACGGCTAACGGAGTTTCTGTTGCTGTGCAGGGTTTGGCTTCGGCCTCATCCTGAAGTATGAAGCCGTACAGTGCAGCCTGGAGTGTCCTAATCAGCACTGTCTCGAAGCTGTCAAACGCGGCTCTTTGCCATCACGGCTAAGAGAAGCAGCGCGCTTGACAGGTTTCTGTTTGCTGGAGTGCAGGGCTCTGTGGGGACTCTTTGACGGACAGGTGCTCAAAGTCAGAAAAAGGACGCGCCAGCCTAGAAAAGCCGTTTTTTACGACAACCCAGTTACCGCACAGAACAGTGTCTTACAGCAATGGATGAATTGAAATGAATGAAAAGCAACATTGAATGAATGCATGAAAATTAATGAAAGCAACACAAATAATATGCACACATGCGTGCGCACACACACACACGCAGACACACACACACACATACATACACACGCACACGTACACACATGCACACACACACACACACATACATACACACACACACACATACACGCACGCACACACGCAGACACACACACACACACAGACACACATACACACACACAGACACACATACATACACACACACGTACACACACGCGCACACACACAAACACACACACACACGCAGACACACACACACACACATATACACACGCAGACACACACGCACACGCACACATGCATACACACATACACACACACACACACACACACACGTACACACACGCACGCAGACACACACACACATCAAAGGGGCACATCAGCCTCTTGGGCCAGAAGTGGTAGGTGCTTGGGCACCACGACCAATTGAGATTGGAATGAAAGCCAGTGTACACAGGGGTTCCCCTGGATCCAGGTCTGAGAGCATTGGAGTATTGAACACAGGAAGCTAACTTTAATTTCCACCCAGACCATCCCTGACCTTTGAGCCAAATGATGAATCTTGTGAGATAAGCTCACCAGTTTCTGAGATATCTGCATTGACCAGAAGGCTGATCCATTAGTATAGTGGGTAAAGAACTGGGCTTGTAACCTAAGGGTCATAGGTTCCATTCCCGGGTTGGACACTGCCGTGGTACCCTTGAGCAAGGTACTTAACCTGCATTGCTTCTGTACATATCCAGCTGTATAAATGGATGCAGTGTAAATGCTATGTAAAAAGTTGTGCAAGTCGCTCTGGATAAGAGCGTGTGCTATGTGTCTGTAATGCAATGTTAGGTGAATCAGGTGTTCAAATAGTTTCTGGGTCATTTGAGGTTATATCGGTGTACACCTTCCCCAGTCGGTGCTTAGAGCTGACCATGTCGAATGAAACGACCATAGTGTTGCTAAAAGGAATTCGTAACATTGAAAACATTTATTTTATATCTTTTGGATTTTCTGCTATGAGTTTACAGCTTATTTTCTCAGCCAAGGCTGACCACGGAGGGTCTCTCTATTGACAGTTCCTCAGGTTAGTTTGATAGTAGATAATAAGATCACAGGAATGGCACTTTTATTGAATGCAGAGGGCCGTGTGCAAAAAAAAAAGGGGAATCAATCAAAATAAAATAATAAAAGTTCAGAATTTTAAAATGATTTTAGTCTAAAATATATCTCTGCCTTTTGTCTTTTAACTTAAAACAAGATCAGTGAACAAAACTTTATCTTGTTTTGTATTTGCCCTCTGAAAGTGACAGATGTTTTTTAACAGCCTGCACTGATGGACACTTCAACAGTTTCCGCATAATCAGTTGGAACCGCTTGCTAAATAGAACAGTCTCTGTGAATATATGTGTGGTGTAAAGTCAGCGAAACTCTGCCTAGGCGTTCAGGTGAAAACATGGCTACATTTGAAAAGTGAAAGTTTTCTAGCTAACTAGTATGTAGCCAGGTTATATCAGGGTAAAAACCCGAGCTACAGTATATTTGAGGTTACCCTGGTCTGTTTATGTCAAACATCTCTGAACCTAGATTTACACCCCTCTGTACATTTAGATTCCAGCCTTTTCTCTCCAATCCAATCACAGCACACATGCTGCACAAAGTCATGCTTTCCGTGAGGTTTCTTGCACACAGAACCACTGACTGCCCTATAATCTTATCATCTTTAGAGATTGAAGCCACACGGCGATTCCCAATCGAAATGTTTATTTTGGAAGAAGGTTTGATGCGCGGCCTTTTCATACCAAATTGTTCAGTGCGTCCTGAAGGTTACTGAAGGTGAGATTACACCTGCTCACCACCTGCTCACCACCTCACTCCGATGAAATGGCTTGCACTGGATCAGTCAGCTGTGCACTGGGTCCTGCACCGGGTTCCTGAGTCAGTTTCTACCATACATAGGGCAGGAGACCAAGCCTGCGGGCAGCTGATGATGGATTAATTGCCCCGGTGCCAAAAACAAATACAAATTGCTGCCTGAAGGACCTGGCGGCATGCAGAGGGGTCCCGGGGGGCAAAGGGGCAAAGGGGCAAATATCGCACTGTTCAGGGAAAAGTTTACACAAAATATGGTACAAGCTCCAGGCAGGCCCGAGACCGATGTAATGCATTGGTGTTTGTCAGAGCAGAATTGACCATTTTTTTTGGCCACTTTGAATGGTGTGAATGGTGCTGATTATATTGGCGAGAACATCTATTTTTATCCGCTCTAAATAACAGATTCAGGTCATGAGACTTTCAGTCTGTGCATTGCTTGCCTGCATGCATGTTTTCTTGTGATTGCTATGTGCATCATCTCACGCTAGTTGTCCATTGTTTTGTTTACTGCTAGCCAAACAAATAAGCAATGTTTTACGCAAATTAGAATCTAGAAAATCACACGAAAAGTGTCTCTCGAGCCAGCGAGCCAGCTAACTACGCTACAGTCGCCCAGGCATGCTACCACATAAAACCAGTGGGGAAAAGTTTCAAAGTCGAAGTTTGTTCCGCTCTTGCATGAAAGGAGTGAGATAAATTTCGCCGTGTGGCGTACGGTACGTGATCTATCTGCGTGCTGCGTTACCTTGTCAGGAGCTGTAGGGAGTGATTTACCTCAGTCTGATCAGGTGTTTCGCGCCCTTCTGGGTTTTGGTGCTCAGGTGTCAGTCGAGAGAGTCAGTCGAATGAAGAAGTGAAGTGTATTTGAGGACTGGCGGGCCTGGTTAATGTTTAACGAACAAACAGTGTGGGTATCAGGCTTCAGTGCACACTTTGCTTGCTTAAGAGCAATCTACAGCTTTTAATAGCAACTTCCCTTTTCATGAGGAGGTAACTAGGGTTGTAACTAGGTAGCTGTTTCGTAGTTGACTCAGTTAATGCACTCGTCTTAACTACTGCTTGTATTTTTGCATAGACTGCGTTGTTGCTGTTCTCGTTTGTGTTCGTGTTAATCAGTTTAACCTACAGGGTCCAAGCTGAACTATGCGTTTGTTCCCTGCACTTGTAACGGTACTTTTCTAGGGTTTTCGTCACACTTGTTCCTGGTTATGGTCATACACTTTGTCGTACGTCGCTCTGGATAAGAGCGTCTGCCAAATGCCTGTAATGTAATGTAATGCAATGTAATGAGAGCGTGACAGCAACCCGACCCTGGGATTTATCTCTGCGGTACGCGTACTCAACGCTTGCATACATAAAACGGCTGCGCGGAACGTTCGTCTATTGTGAGAATGCCACAAGCATTAGAGCTGCAGTGAAACAGGAGACTTTGCATGTTTTCATACAATTAACTTAATTGGCACTTTGCACTTCTGAATTTTCTTCTCCGTGTAAGCCGAGGCACTTGCCTGTAATGAGTGTTTAGCCACTGTGTAAATGTGTAATTGCACTTTTGCTGTCAAGTGATGATTTATTTGAAGTTAACGATGGCACTGTAATTGGAGAGAGCTGGGCTTGTAACCCGGGTTCACAGGTTCGATCCCCATGTGTGAGGCATTGCCATTGTGTCCTTGGAGCAAAGTACTTCAACTGAATTCCCTCAATAATATTCACAATTCCTTCAAAAAATTCTACACATACAATCCATTGATCCAGCTGGATATTCATACTGCAGGAATTCTGCAAGTCTTTAGCACTGGTTGGTTCTGTTGATAGACAGCCTGTTCCATAACAAACAGACAGGGGTTAGCACCGGCTTTGCCTTGCAATAAGGAGGTTCCGGGTTCGAGTCCCGGCCGGCTGGATCCTCTCCGCGTGGTGCTTGCATGTTCTCTCCGTGTTTGTGTGGGTTTCCTCCGGTTTACTCCCACGCCAAAAGACATGTCAGGTTAGGGGTCCTCCTGCCATTGACCATAGCCCTGGTCTGCTCCTAAGTAACTGGGATGGGTGAAGTGTACAGGACAAATTACCCCACGGGGGTTCAATGTGTATTGTGTCTTATCTACATCTCATCTTATCTATAATAACAGCTGCAATTCCGTGGTTGCGGGTTTGAATTTCGTCCAAAGCACAATGCAGATTGTGACCGTTTTGAAATTCGGCCTTTATTCCCGGCCGCAGAAAAAATTGGTGAACATTCAGGCGGATTATTGGAGATCTATTGGTCAGCACTCAAACACTGCGAGTGCTCGTAAGCGTCCCTGTTTGATGGCACAGTGCATTAAGCTGCCTCCTGCTGTCTTAAGCTCGCGGAGTTCAAGGCTGAAAGCGTTCCGATATAACAGCAATGAGTGTTGTGTAACTTTACAGAAATGCAATATATCCACCATACATATTTATCTGTGCGCCTGTAATTTCTAGTTACAGCTATACTTTATTTATGATTATGATGCTTTGATTGCATTTTGCAAGTGCTTTTCTAACACTGCAAGCACTTTACAGTAATGAGGGGTAAACTCCCCTTAACCACCACCAATGTTTAGCACACTACCTTACAGGCATTTAGCAGACACTCCAGAGCGACTTATACAACTTTTTTTGATGTATCGTTTACATTGCATCCATTTATACAGCTGGATATATACTGAAGCAATGAAGGTTAAGTACCTTGCTCAAGGGTACAACGGCAGTGTATCGCCTAGGAATCAAACCCGTGACCTTAACAAGACCAGTTCCTTACCCATTATACTAGACTGCCACCCGATTCTGCCAGATCCGGCCCAAAGTTGCTTGCTATCTGGGTTGGTGATTTACGGCAGCCATTTTGTGCCAGAAATCTCATCAGCTGAGGTAGAGAGAGGGGGAGAACAGTTTTTTTTTTGCCAATTAAACTGGGGGATAATTAGGTGGCAGGTTGAGAGAGCCAGGTTGGGAATTTAGCCAGGACACTGGGGAACCCCCTACTTTTTGCAATGAATGTCGTGGAATCTTTAATTACCACAGGGAGTCAGGACCTCGGTTTAAGGTCTCATTCATAAGACAAAAGACATGTAGATTTTTGTTTGAAAGACTGTGTAGCAGTGGAGTGGGAAATGGCTGTATTTTTACAGTATTTTGCCTACTGAATTCCTACCGTTGTACTCTGATAGTTTGCCTTGGGGTCCCTTTATAGACATTAACGAGTGTAATGTTTACACCAGACCTTCAACAGAGTTGGGTTGGGAATACCTTATCATTGGTGTCACAATGATCTTTTGAGAACTGAAATAAAAAGAGATATGCTTGTTAGGGTTCTTATCCATCCTCACGTTTTCACAGAACAGTTGGTTTCCTCTGTTGATTCTGTTATTAACTGATCTTGGATCAGTCCTCCTGCACAGTTCACGCAGGTAAACCCGAGGGCAGTGACTGAGTGTTTTTTCCTGTCCTCTCTGGTTGTTCCTGGAGAAGAAATTGCAAGATTTTATGATGCTCTAAATCAGGTTTAGACTTAAAATGGGAGGTTTGGGTGGGAGATGACAAACACTCACAAAGTACAGAGACACACACACACGCGCACGCACACACACACACACACAGGTATCTGCTCCAACCATTAGGGAAAATAGAGATATGTTTGAGTTTACCAAAGGGTTCCTGTGTCATAAATGGGTGTGCCCATCCCACACACTTTCAGTGAGTTCAGACACAAGTATGAAAAAACATCTAAAGGAAAAAACATCTACCCACTTCACCCACCAACATTTAGCGCATTTAGCCTAAAGTATTAAGTACAATATAATCTCTGAAAAGTACATGTGAACTGCCACACACTGTACTTTAGTTTGTGATGAGCATAAAAGCAGACACGGAAAGCATTTCTTGCATGCCGAGAGAAAGATGCCATTGTTATTTTTTGAATTGCATTGTTTTTGCCAGGGACTGACAGAATGAGCTGATGATATATCTGTTAGCAGAGTCCCGCAGCTGCATGCTTTCAGTATTCTCCTTGTTTTGCCCTTGTTTATTCTTTCCGCAACGCAGCCTTGGTTGTCTTCTTTGCCAAGCCATTTGTGTGTGTGTGTGTGTGTGTGTGTGTGTGTGTTAGTGAGTGGGTTTTTCGATAAAAAAAATTTTTTTTCAGTTACAAGAGTTTACTTCAGAGTTCACTGTTGTTTGGTTCGAATTACTGTGGGTTCTGCAAAACTAGATTTGTCACTTTTAGGATTTACTTTATGTGTATAATTTTGTTTCCTAGTACTGTAGTGCTAATTTAATATTGTGGTGGATCTGGTTTATCTTTGTATAACCTTGTCATTGTCGTGTCCCCTCGGCTGTGTTGATTGCATTGACACAAATTTTCTATTAGCTTCCATGAGGTATAGACCATATGCAGTTGTGACAGGCAGTGATCTTTGTTTAAGCATTTCACAAACTGCCAGGAAATTATGATTCACTCTCGTTTTTACGGAATGCATAACAGCTTTCCACGTCTTTCTCTGAAGAAGGCAATGGCTCGTTCGAGCTTGATTGTGTTGGAGTTGAACAATAATTAGGCTCAATGTTTATGAAGACACTATTTATTCATTTTCCATCTGTAATTTTACAATGGCGATATCTGCATATATAATTGCCACTGTGATTATGATTATAAATTTCCTTCACAATATTTTTGTCACAGGCGACATGATTAAATATAAACAACATACTTCTGTTGTGTACAAATACATCATTACAAAATATATTCAGATGCAGGGATACAAATTGCATATTTATGTACTCATCAGAATTAATTTTCAAGGAATTTAACCAATGCTTTTCTTCTATGGGACTGTGTGTAGTGACGTGATTGTTAGTCTGTGCTCTGCATGTTAGCCATTGCTGTTCAGGATTCCTTTGCAAAAACAAATGTCATTTTTGGGTGCTATACTGGGGAAATACCACCCAGTTACATTTTCCCACAGCACATTTCTTTCTTTTAATGTTAATTAGCTGTGAACATATCAACAAAATATTAACTTAGTAAGTTAACAATATCTTTAGACGGTCTTGACTAGCGATGGCCAATGTGACTTAATGACAATGTTGTCTTATCGCTGCAACCCCATTTGAGGTGCTGGAAACTGGCAGCTTGCTAACTAGCTGCTGAAAGAAGGTGGATAATTTATACTCATAATTTCATGCTACTTAGCTAGTTAATTATAAATGATGCTGCTAGAAAATAGCAAAAATAGTCATTGCTTTCTTTTGCCTTTGACACTTGTTGCATTTTAATTATTGCAGTGGAGGGTAGTAGTAGAGGGTTGTAAGAGTCATCCATTTGCCAGATTGCACGTTGCATGATTTTGTTGCTACACATGTGAGGGGACAAAATGGTGGTAGCTATGCTACCATGTGCTGGATCAGTAAACCAAGGTAGCTAAGAGTCCCTGTTGAGTCCTGGGACATTCTTGATTCTATACTGCAACAGTTATGTTACCTTGCCAGCTAATGTGGTGGGTGCTACACATTGGTGGTGAGTGAGGTGAGTACCCACTCATCACTGTAAAGCACTCTGAGCGTTTGGAAAAGTGCTATATAAATGCAATGCTTCATTCATTCATTCATTCATTCATCCATTCATTCATTCATAATGTCTTAGGAGCCTTGCTTCTCTTCTAATTGTGTTTCTAGATTTGGCCAGCAATGACTTGTGACAATTAAGAATAGCATTTTTATAAGTTCTCTTTTCCCCTGAGATGGTTTTGGCATACTTTTTTCATTCACTTAGATCCATATTAAAGTAATTTGGAAGCTGAGGAGTAGCTTCAATAAACATTTGTTTTAATTTGGTTATGTTGGTCTCAGTTTGTCTTAATTTAATGCTTAATTAAGAACAGTGTTCAGATCACCACCCTCAAAAATGTTCAACACGAGGCCCATTTTTTAATGCTGGGATCTTTGTAGGATGTGCTAAAATAAATGGTACTGTGCCAGACTTGGGTCCACAAATCTTGCAGATGTTGGTACCACAAACTGACACAGTAGTAAAATGGAGGATGCGGTGTTTAATGTGCAAATTGTAAGTTTTGGTAATCATGTAGGAGCTTTATTTGCGCAGGTTACATAAATTAGCATAAGTTACCTTAAATCAGCTACAGTGTTATGCTAATGTGTTGCATGACCTCAGTAGCAGTGAATTGGCTTGTTTTTCTCCCACCCACCCCCCCCCCCCCTTATTTTTGTGCATTGATCTTTGGGGGGGGGGGGGGGTTGGGGGGGGTGGCTGGGGTTGGGGGCAAGTGTTAAAGTCATGGTACAACTGCATCACAGGCTAACAAATGCTAATAACCGCTCTATAAAAATAATGACCAAACTGATATGCTGCTGGCTTGTTCTGCGCACTGCAGATGCTAGCGCGGCGCTATCTGCGAAGCTGCTTTAGAGCCCAGCGTGTAAACTGCACTGCATGATGGGCCGCTGCTAAATCATGCACTGTAGTCTCATATGCGTTACGCATGTTTGTGTGAAACGTCTGGTGGGGCTGAGCCTCCTTTTCTCTGTAGTGCATTCCCCCCCCCCCCCCCCCCCTTTATATACATCCCCTTCCTTCATGCCTCAGTGCGTAACACTTTGCGCTGTCTCTCTCTGTCTCTCTCGCTCTCCCTTTCTCTTTCTCTCTTTCTCCCTCCCTCTCTCTCTCTGTCTCTCTCTCCCTATCTCTCTCTCTCTCTCTGTCTCTCCCTGTCTCTCTTTCTTCCTCCCCTTTTCTCTCTGTTCTCTCGCTCTCTCCCCCCCTCTCTTTCTCCCACTCCCTCTCTCTCTCTCTCTCTCTCTCTCCCTGTATCTCTCTCTCTCTCTCTCTCTCTCTCTCTGTGTTCTTGCGCTTCTCGCGCTTCTCTCTCTGAAATGAATGAGGCACTCTGATCCTTCGGCCTGCAAAGATGAAAGGCTGATGAGCAGAAAAGGGAGACGGGCGTGTGTGTGTGTGTGTGTGTGTGTGTGTGCGTGTGTGTGTGTGTGTTCATGCGTGTGCGTGTACGTGTGTGTGGGTGTATTTGTGTGTTTGTGTGTGTGTGTGTGTGTGTGTGTGCGTGTGTGTGCATCTGTGTTTGTGTGTGTGTGGGTGGGTGTGTTTGTGTGTGTGTGTGTGTGTGTGTGTGTCCGTGCGTGTGTGTGAAATACAGAGAGTGGGAAAAGAAAGGGAGGGGAGAAAGACAGAAACATGGGAAATGGTAGGAGAAACAGAAAGAGGGAGAAAAGGATAAACGACAAATGAAGAGAAAGAGGGGTGGAGAGAGAAAAACGGGGAGAGAAAGTGGGATAGAGAGAGACAGTGCAGAGGAACTGCACCTGTTACAGAACACCTTCTGCCAACAGGATTATGAGATGCTTAAATTGTGTGTGTGTGTGTGTGTGTGTGTGTGTGTGTGCAGCTGGGCTGTTCAATCTCAGCTGCAAGCTCTCACAGGGAAATTCTCCTAACCTCAAAATGAAAAAGCAAGGACCAGAACGTGTCAGGAGAGCCATTTTGGCCGAGGCCAGACGGTCAGATTTCTGAACTTGGTATTGCATTTTCTGCCAGATATCAGAATTCCACTCTGGGGGACTAAGCTGGATCAGTTGAAATCCGACAGAGGGCTGAGAGGGAGGCTTTGTCTTTATTAAACGCTGTTCCTAAATAAAAAGCACTGCTGTCAATTACAGTAAAGGCCACAGGATGCAATGAAACTCTCATTGAAATGAAAGAAATATGATTTAAAATATTTTTTAAAAAAGAGTTTATAAGTTGGAATTGTCAGAATGTCAAGAGCATTGTTAATGCCAGAAAACTGATATCCGTGTACTGTATTTCCGAAGATAACCACAGGAGGAAAATATCTTTCGATGAATGTCGTCATTTTTTTAAACAAGGGATTCTCTTTCGTGCAGTACACCAAAAGAACAGCAGATGGCAGTAGCGTCTCTGTTCTCCTTTGAGCGAGAGCGGAATCGCAGTTGAGACAGAAGCTCGTGCATTCCCTCTTCTCATCTTCCCCCAAAAGCAGTGGCGCTCGCAGCTCGAGGCTATCTATGTAAAATGAGTATCGTTATCGTCCCTGTAGTGTGGCAGCGGTTTGTGTGAGGCTGTTGATAACGGTAACTTTATTTTCGCCTTGTTGTGAGCAGCAATTTTAGTTCTGTGCTTTCTTCAGTTCAGTCTTATCATTACATTTGATCATTTCACAAGCAGTCGCACCCTAAAATACGGCACATTTTCTTCTACCTTAAACAAACATTTTGCAAAAAACGGAGAAGAAGAAAAAAAAACCTGAGGGAAGTTCTCCACATGTAATGTAAGGTGAAGGCTGTCAAACAGTTGGTTATGTATGCATTCTTACTTTATGGAGAAAGAGGTGTCAAACCCATGACAACTGTGTCGGCAAGATCTTTTTTTTTTTTCAATTTCCTTCAGGATACTGTTTGGAAAAACAGCTTTGCCTCAGCGGGAATGCCAAAAAATGCTACGCTGCGTCAAAGCCGCTGTACTTTCAGGGTGTGCCACTAGGTGTCAGACCTGAGTCATGTGCGTTTCTTCACGGAGACTTCAGGAGCTCCAACTGAAGTCAAGAGCCTCTCAAAGCACCGATCCCTCCAATTTTTAAAAGGAGCTACAAGTGAAATATCTGTAGACTAAATTTAAAAAACATTCTATATAAACCATTATTTTTTAAAAAAACTGAATTTATCAGCAAGACCTCCATTCCTCTATGTATTTTTTGGGAATAGACTATACACCGTAGACTATAGACTATACTTGAATTTTTGGGTGATACAGACCAACTCTATCAGTATTCATTTCAGTACAGTGGATGTTGTTTTCTCCACCAACAGATTTTACACACGTGTTGGCTCCTTTGCCTCAATAACCCATAATGCAGTTTGACATGAACATATTGGTGTATTTTGTCACATCTCATTGCTGCTGTTGTGTTCGGGACAGGATTTAGTCCAGAGCTCAGTCATGGGGCGATGGTAATCCCTGGATTTAGCCGGCCGTTAGGACCGGACTGTCCTGGTGGCCTTTCATTAGGACAAGGCATCGGTTTCCAGGGGGAACTGAAACTATACTTGGCAGGAAACTTCCCTCTGCACTGGGACAGTCAACCCGGTGTCATTTGGTCTGCAATGTACGGGCTACTATGTCTCTGAACACGTCACGGTTCTGATGTTCAACGGCTCCGAGCCGCTAAACCAGGGATGGTGCTCAACTCAGGCCCTCCTGGTCAGTAGCACTGCAGGTTTTCTCTTCTGGCTGATAGTCCGCAGTCCAGTAAATGTCACAGGACCGGCCGGAGATATACGCTCACCTGGTGCATCAGGTTTAACTCGGTCCTGATTAGAGGGGAGGAATGGAAAGATCTGAGCATCCCTGCACACTAAAACACACTGCAGTCCCCTGCCCTCTGTTGGACCTTCGACCTGGTGTTGCACGAGAGCCCGGGGGTCAGCACCGTTGCCTCGCAAGAGGGAGGTTTTGGGTTCGAGTCCCCGGCTGACTGGATCCCTCTCTCTGTGTGGAGTTTCTGCTCGTGTTTGCGTGGGTTTCTTCAAGGTACTCCACAAGCCGAACATGTAGCTCCGGGGCTTGCTTGCCTGCTTGCAAAAGAGATGTCAATCTCTATGCGACTACCCTGCTTAAATAATTGAAATAAAATAAAATGAACTGCCATCCATCACCCTTAAAACTCAGCTACACTGACTGAACTTTCTCCCAACACCATAACTTATTATGGATAAGAAAAACAGGCAGACTTCTGAATGAAAATAAATATATTTTTTGTGGTTTTGAGTCTCAGCAGATTATAAATAATAGCTCCTCCATAAATCGTATTTCTCCCAAAAACAAATTCACGGTTTGCTGTCGCTTTGTGCAGTGGTGCTGTTCAGGGTCACGCACGTGCGCAAACCCACACACACACCTACACACGTAGGTGCACACACACACCTACACACACACACGCACACACACACCTACACACACGCAATAACATGCCTACTCTCTCTCTCTCTCTCTCACACACACACAGACACACACACATGCACTCAAATGCCTTCTCTCTCTCACACTCACACCTACACACACGCACACACACACCTACACACACGCACTCACATGCCTACTCTCTCTCTCAACTCACACACACACACAGACACACACACATGCACTCAAATGCCTTCTCTCTCTCTCTCTCACACTCACACCTACACACGCAGGTGCATGCACACCTACGCACACACACCTACACATACGCATTCACACGCCTACTCTCTCACACACACATACACATACACACACTTACACTCTCTCACACACACACACACACACTTACTCTCTCTCACACACACACACACACACACTTACTCTCTCTCACACACACACACACACACACACACACTTACTCTCTCACACACATACACACACACACACACACACACACATGCCTAAACACAAACACCCTTTTCTCAGTGTACCAGCAGAAGCCCGCTGACATTTGGGATGGCGGCCCTGTCATCGCCAAGGCGACCGCAGCGGGAGTGCGAGAGAGAAAGCAGCCTCCCCTCCGTCTCGTCTCATGGCTTTGACATTCAGCCAGCACTTTTAGTCAGGATCCTGAGACAAAGCCAGGCCAGCTTGTGAAGGGAATCTCAATCTAATCTCTCCCTCCCCTCCCTCCCGCTCTCCCTCCCTGTCTCTCTCTCCCTGTCTCTCTCTCTCTCCATCCCTCCCTCCCTCCCTGTCTCTCTCTCCCTGTCTCTCTCTCTCTCCCTCCATCCCTCCCTCCCTCTCTCTCTCTCTCTCTCTCTCTCCATCCCTCCCTCCCCTCCCTCCCGCTCTCCCTCCCTGTCTCTCTCTCTCTGTCTCTCTCTCTCTCTCTCCCTCCCCTCCCTCCCGCTCTCCCTCCCTGTCTCTCTCTCCCTGTCTCTCTCTCTCTCCATCCCTCCCTCCCTCTCTCTCTCTCTCTCTCTCTCTCCCTCCCTCCCTCTCTCTCTCCCTATCTCTCTCTCCCTGTCTCTCTCTCTCTCCATCCCTCCCTCTCTCTCCCTCCCTATCTCTCTCTCCTTGTCTCTCTCTCTCTCCATCCCTCCCTCCCTCTCTCTCTCTTTGACTCTCTCTCCCTCGCTCTCTCTCTGGCTCTCTCTCTTTCTCTCAAAAAAAGAAAAATCAATCATGAATGATGACAACATGCACCATGGTGCACCAAAAAAAAAATTAAGGATTGTATGGTCTACCCATCTCTCTTTCTCTCTCTCCCTCCCTTCCCTCTCTCCCTCCCTGGGTCCCATATCACTTTGCCTTTCTTTACCTTCTTCTCCCCCCTTTGTTTTCCTCCCTTAAACTCCTCCTCTCTCTGTACTTTCCAATTCAATTTCCAGGTGCCTTATTGGTATGACAGGAGGTAATGCTGCCAAAAGTAGAGGTGACAGAGAATGACTAATAATAGAGGAATTTTAAAAACCCTGTTGCATTCCATTGAAAGACAGTGAATATCAACAAAACTGACAGCCATGATGGCAACAACATGCAGTGTGGTAGTAAGTAAGTAAGAATTGCATGGGCATGCAAAGCATTTGCTGAATAAATGTCAACGTGTTCACCAATCAATTAATCAATAAATACAAATTAATAATTTATAAATTGCATAATCTCAGTTTGTGTTGCAAAAGCAATGGTATATACAAAATGACAAACAGACCCCTACAACCAGAAGAGGGGGGAAAGAGTAACAACCCCCCCATACATGTGCTATCTCCCTCTACTCTCTCTCCCCCTTTCTCTCTCCCTCCCTCTCCCTCTCTCTTTCCCTCTCTCTCTCACTCTCTCTCCTTCCCTCCCTCCCTCTCTCTCTCCCTCCCTCCCTCCTTCTCTCACTCTCTCTCTCTCTCTCTCTGGGTCAGCAGTGGGAGGTGACAGCAGGCCAGGGGGACGTGTAATTAAAGGTGTCCCTGAGAGAGATGGAAAAGCCGGGCGGAGTCTCACCTTTAGCCAGGTCTCCATTCGCCCCCCCCCCCCCCAGCCACCCCCCTCCCCAAAAAAATCCCTCCCCCTGGAGCGTCTCTTTTGTGTGCTCGGTTGGGTGGTCCCCCCCCCCCTCAGTTTTTGTCCTAGGCGACCGATACCTTCGCAGCTGAAGGAGCTGACACACACACAGACAGGCTTGTCAGGCCCTCTCTGGTCTGGGAGAAGCCCTCGCTAACAGTGTAGCGGCTCGGCTTGGAGATGCCGTCACAACCACTTAATACCGTCCGGTGTGGCGAACACAACGCAAATGTGATACAAAGCTTTCGGGGGGAGAAAAGGCAACCGCGAGGGTTTAATATATTTGCTCAAAAATGACATCGAGCGTGTTTGTGATTAGTTTTAGAACACGAAATATGGAATATGAAACTTCGAAACCAAAAAAATAATGAATTTGCGGATTTGTTGGAATGATCAGGAGAAAGAGGGTGCTGATATACTGTAGATATTTCACCTGTGTGTATTTAAACACTGGCTGTATTTTTGGATTTAGTATCTGTTCATTACACTGATGGGCATTGAGGGGAACATTTTGATGATCAAATTGAAAAATCAGCCAGGTAATTTTTTTCTATTTCCTTGATTAAACTTGGCGATATTTCAGCCAGCTTCTTGCCATCAGTAATGGGTACACAGAAATGCCCTTATAACCATTTATTCTTTCAAGAGTAGGTTTTTTTTTTCAAAATTCTAAACCAGTGTTCTAGAACTCCATTGGCTTTTAATCTCCGGTAATGATTGTTACATCAGCATTGGAATGTTCAGTTACGAGCATTCTAATCACACATTTCTCATCTTACTCCTGGAAGGGTTGAAGGGGAGCGAGCATTCTGGGGCTAGTGTGTATCTGTGAGTAACGCGCACACATGCACACACGCACAGGTGCCGATGCAGTGCGGTTCCTGAGGGACAGCGTAGACCGGGGGAAGTGCAGGTCAGAGATCTGCGGGGGTGTGTGGATGTGACCCCTCTTCCCTCCTCCTCCTGTGGCTTATAAAAAAGAGCTGGTGGGCTCTGCACAGCTGCACTAGGGCTGAATTCCCTCGGGGTGGGGGGGCAGGGAGGCATGTCAGATTTGGGTGGGGGGGTGGCAGGGGTGGGGGTTGGGGGGAGGGTGATACCGCTGTGAAGGCGGAGTGTTGGCGGGCGGGGCACGGGCGCCAAGGTGACGGTTGCAGCCTGTCCGAGCGGCAAGCTGTTAGGAAGGGTCGATGGAGGCCTGGGGAGAAAAGAGAAGGAAATGAGCCGTGTGGAGAGAGAGAGAGAGAGAGAGAGAGAGAGAGGGGGAGAGAGGGAGAGAGAGAGAGAGAGAGAGAGAGAGAGAGAGAGAGAGAGAGGAACAGAGAGAGGGAAAGAAAGAGAGGGACAGAGAGAGGGAGAGGGGGAGAGAGAGAAAGGGGGGGCCAGACAGAGGGACAGAAAGAGATGGGGAGAGAAGTGGAGAGGGACAGAGAGAGGGGGAGAGAAAGAGGGACAGAGAGAGGGAATGTAATTTACAGATAATTAATTTGTATTCATTGGTTTATTGATTAGGGTACACTGTGCCTATACGGTACATCTATTCTGCACATTTTTGTTGTATGCAAATGAAGTAATTCTCCTAACGAGAACAGGAGAAGCAGGGTGAGTCATTTCAAAAGACAAACAGAATGGTAGGTGGGATCTGAGGTGGAAAAGGCAGGTTCAGAAAGTTAAAGACCTCCCCAGCAATTTGTTCCAATCACTCGTATTTGCTAATTAGCACAATTCTTCTAATTAGCAGGTACAAATATGAGTGTTGTCAAGTGAGCAAAAAGCCCAACAAACAAATAGTGATTCCGCAATAAATACTGACATGGCTAGCGTGATTTAAAACAATAGGGGAGACTGTGGGAGAGAAACAGAGGTACAGCTCCATGTTGAAACACAGAGAATAAATATGTGTGTGGGGGGGGGTGTAAGGGGGGGGGGGGGCGGCGGTGGTTAGAGAGAGCACGCACACACACATACCCGCACACACACACACACACACACACACACCACGCACACACACGCGCATGCACACATGCACACACCCACACGCACCCACAACCACCCACACACAGACACACACACAACCACCCACACACACACACACACAACCACCCATGCACCACACACACACGCGCACACACTCACACACCCACACCATGCACGCACACACACACACACACACACACACACACAGGGCTGCTGCAGTCCTAATGTAGCGGTATTGGGGTCAGTAAGCGGGTGTGGGAGCTCTCCATCACTGGACCACTGTACCCAGCCCACACTGTGTGGGATACTTCTCTCCCTGCAGCCCCCCCCCCTGCACCCCCCCCGATGGGAGCATCACTCACTTCTGGGGGGGGTGGCAGGGTGCAGTGCTGGGGGGGGAGGGGGGCTGTTTGTCACCTTTTATATGATGCCTCCCCATCCCCGTCACTGACCGAGAAAAACTGCATCGTGACATTATCATGACATCATCAGGACATGCCCCCCCCCCCCACCTCCCACCTCAGCTGTTCCGCAGGTGGTTTCTCTGTGAGAGAGCGTCTGCCGCTGCTCGGCCCCAGCCCACACGCACAGGCGTGTGTCACCGCTCACAGGCGTTAGCGGCCGCTTTCAAAAGCGCTAACTTTTTATTTATTCATTTATTTATTTATTTGTTTATTTATTTATTTGTTTATTTATTCGTCATCGTTTCCCCAGTGACGGGGGCTCTGTTTTCCGGAATGCTTTTTTATTTGTTGTGACATCATAATTAATGACTCACTTCTATTTTTCATTGTCGGGGGAGGGAGGGGGTGGGGGGGTGGGGGCACACGCGAGGCTTTTTAAAGAAATGATTACTTTCGACTTGGGAGACAAAGGGACAGATCCATATCCTTCTAAGACCCGGCAATTCATTTTCGTCCCCTGTAGGGGACACGAGTCTCTGCTCTTAAGATCTCGAACCATATGTTCCGCCGTGCTGGAACCTTCGCTCCGTGGCACATTCGATAAAAATAAAATAATACGTTTGAAAATGTTTCCAATGTTTTCGTCATCCAAAGAAGCTTGTATTTTGTCCCCCAAAATTTTTGTTTAAATAAACAGAGAAAACTGAATCGCTGCTTTCTGCGGTGTCTGAGGAGGAGCTGGAAAACAGCTCCGTCCTTCAAAATGATGATCGCGATAAGCGGCGCCAGGCCGCTTTGCCGTGGTGTCCAGCAGGGGGCAGCGGCCTCAAACGCGCAGAGACGTCCGCCGGTCCCGCGGTTGATGAGTGAACTCCGGGTCGAGGCCGCGCGGTCCATCGTCCGACCCCCCCGCACGTCCACTCGTCTGATTCTCGTTTAGGCCCGGGGAGTCTGACGTCCGACGTCCAAACGCTCGCTGACAAACACCTTCAGGCCTTTTCCCTTTTTTTCTTTTTTCTTGTTTTTTTTTTTCGGTGCAGTCTTCTGTCTGCTTTTGTCTGGGGGAGGACAAATGTCCATCTTTGCTAGGGCTGCTAATTGCTTCCTGCCACCCCTGCCAGGGTGTCTGTCTCGAACGCTGATAAAGTATTGACTGAGTGTCTAGCAGAATGTCTGTCCGTGTCTACGTGTGTGCGGGGGGGTGGGGGGGCGGGGGGAGGTGGATGGATTAATGGACATCCTGTAAAATGTAATATTTACGGCGTACAGGTTACAGAATGTGAGGGTGAGGGAAATTATAATCCCAGGTCTAAGGCTCAGCTGAATGAAATCCATGGGCAACAAAAAGAAGAATACCCAAAGATGAACACCCCCCCGGGTTCAACACGAGACTTTCAATCGATAGCTAATGCTGTTAGCTCAAAGTGTGTTAAACTATCCCAGTTGCAGCCATCTGTTGATGCTACTGTAATCCCCCTTAGTCCCACCAGCTCCGCTAATGTCCTCCGTTCTCATGTGTGTAGTCCACCTACCTCCTCTCATTTACCAACTGCCACCAGCCTTTCGTCTGGAGACGCAGTGCAGCATAACAGTTAAGGAACTGGGGCTCGTAGCTCTGCGGTAGTGGGGTCTGATTTCCAGGTGGGGGCGCTGTTGTAGTACCCCTGAATTGCTTCGGCGAAATATCCAGCTTTATAAATGCCAGAGGTGCAAAGTCCAGGGGGTCAGAAAGTCCTACCATGTGACGCAGCCAGCTGATTTCACTAATTAGTTCTACCTCCTGGCTGAAGAATTGCGCTAATTAGCAAATCCAGGTGACGAGGAGCAAAACACTGGGGAGGACTTTTACTTCCTGAACCCTGGATTTTCCGCCTCTGATGAATGGATGGTGTGTGAAAATGCAATCTGTAAGCATAAGAGCGTCTGGCGTATTCCCGAGTGTAACGTAATGACCAGACAAGATGGCCGCCAGGAACACTGAAGGAATTTTCACGCGAAATCCATGTTCCTCCTGGCGGTCCTTCCCGGAGGGAATTGTCCCGTGTAAATGTAAAGGCATAACGGGCTGAGCAAAGTGAACTGCCTTATGGGTATCCGCCAAAGCGTCCACCTGGCTTGCGGACGCTAACCATCTGGCTCTTCACACCTGAGAAAATAAAAAATAAATCTTTGGGCCCGACATCGAGACCGAAATTATGACGGGACGGGCACGCTCGCCACTGCCAAGAAGAAGCTCTTTGTATGAAGGCAATTTACGAAAAAACAAATTGTACGGGCACAGAAGATCCTGACCTGGCGTCCGCTTGTTCCGGCTGCGGTGTGCCCTCTCCTGGGGCGGGACGCCCCCCCCCCCCCCCGTCTGTCACCGTGCACACAGCGCTGACCGCTCCGCGACGCTGGAACACGTACAAAGGCGTGCTCGTCGGCCCTGGGTCCGCGGCGTTCTGACCGCACAATGGCACGGGCCGCTTTTAACGCTGTCCCCCCCATCATCCCCCCGCCCCCCCCACTCCCCCGCTCTCTGACAGGTGCTTCAAAGCTCCTCGCCTCAGCCAGAAAACTATTCAAACCTAGTTTTAGAACAGCTCGCCATCCTGTCGTGTAGAGCTCTCAGGAAGAGGCGGGTGGGGGTGGGGGTGGCAGAAAACCTTTAACTCGCCTCTACTGCTTTGTTAGGCTTTGAAATAAACAAGTACTTTAAGATAAGTGACCTCCCATGTCAGGATTTTAGACATACCGTGGCTGCTGAAATGGACTCTGCTGTGAATGTCCTGTGTGCAGTATTCTGTAGTCCTTATTTTTTTTATTTATAATTTCTGTCTTTAAATCATTGCTTCTGTTCTTAATGTATTGGTGTTGTAGCAGCAATGCAATTCAGTGGGTCTAATTTCAGTTCTTCATCCAAGCAAAATTAGGTTAAAAGGTCTTCTGTAACGTTGCTTGGATGGTCAATATATCCAATGAATCAAGTAAAATTCGAAGCGCTCAGGGGTTTTGTAGCGTCTCTATCCACCAGCAGTCAGACCAGGGTAGATATCTTTGTGCTGGGGTAGGTTGGGTGGTGTGGATGGGGTGGGCACCAGAGAACTATATGAGAAGGGCCGGGATCAGTGACTGAGGGGGTTTACAACGGTGTACAAACATCCCACCCCCTACCTCCTTGCCGTGTCCCTGCCTGCACCCTGCGATAAGTGGTCATGGGGTATTCTGTAGTGGGAACTGGTTTAGCATGGAGCTGGCAGGCTGGCAGGCAGGGTGGGAGACCCCCATGCGGGACATCAGCACTTTGGGTACTGCTGGGGTGCATGGGGGGGTAAATGGTAA
>CM077296.1:49918205-49929652 GCA_039654925.1 Anguilla pacifica
CCGCATTCGGAAGGAGAGCGAAACGCCAGGACCGAGTCCCAGGAGAGGGTCTCTGGGCCTCTGGTCTCTTAGCTGTGCGAGGCTCCCCGCCAGGCCAGCGCAGCACAGCGAGGCCGCTGGAGGGCAGGAAGCAGAGAGCAGGCCGTCCATTTCCGCGCGCCTCAGGGGCGGGGGCGGGGACGGTGGCGATAGCGGTGGTGGGGTGGGGGGGGCCGGTGGGGCGATGGTGGGGGGGCTGGGGGGAGCGTCTCTACATCACGTAGGCTGGTTTCCGCAGCTTGTATCCGGCTGCCAATCAGCGCGCGACGCTCAGATGATTTTCGTTTCTGTGCGGCGGCTACAGAAGGAGCAGGAACCCAAACCTCATTATCCCCGGCTGCTGTGTTTGCAGAGACACAGGGCTGACGAAACCCCTGGAAGACGGGCATTAGGGAGGCGGGGGGGCGGGGGGGGCGGGTGGGTGGGGGGGCTTACGGGGGGGGGGGGTTAGAGGATGAAAGAACACCACTTTCCCCTGGAGGGGGTTTCCTACGTCTGCGCCTGTGATGTGATGCCCTGCACTGATTGTGGGGGAATTTACACACCGCTGGAGCAAGTGCAACCCCGCCCCTCCCCCTCCACCCCCCCACCCCCCCACCCCCCCATCCTTACCTCCGACAAAGAATGAGACTTTAATATCTGACTAATACAAGGGCTTAATGAGCTTGGGAGTTCCCCCCCCCCTTCCCCCCCCCCCCCCCCACGACCCCCAGCCTCCCTGCCTCCCCCCTTCCCCCTCTCTTAACCGCGAATAATGAAAGCTGCGACGGCTGACGTCTGTGGTGGTATTTAGCTGATCGGGTTGCAAAAATAGCCTCCGTGTAAACGTGTTTAAAATGCACGGCCAGTCATTCTCGGCGCTGGCTCCCCCCCCCCCGCAAGGTCGCCCGGCAGCATGCGCAGGAGCCAATGTCATGCTCCAGCAGATGTCTGATATGACGTATCCCTGCCTGTTTCAGCCTTATTTGTGTCATCGTCGCCCCCACCAAAAAACTTCGAGTCGGCAGCAACGCAAGCAAACGGCCCTTAGCGAGTCAGACCATCGCAGCACATTTAGTCAGTCTTATCCAGAGTCAGCTACACAGGTTACGATGCTGCTTACAACACATTTATAAAGCTGGATATTTTCACTGAAGCTGTTCAGGTTACGTGAAATTACTGAAGGGGTTCTACCTGGGAATTGTACCTACAACCTTTTCATTACGAACCCACTTCCCCAACCGTTGTACTGCTCTGCCAATAATCAAGAACGCAACCAGTGATGGAATCCACTCATTGTCTGCTTCCGGTTGTTCAGCCGGGCTCACTGGTTCCAGCTTAGTCCCTTACACACGGAGCAAGGACTGTTCATTGGTTAAAAATGAGCCCTTTGAAGAGTAGGTTCTTTGGAATGTTTTCTTCAACATTCTAAGTCAGTGTTCTAGCACTCAGTTTCTTTCAATCACCAGCAGTGATTGTAACATCAGTGAAGAACGTTCTCATCACACATTTGTGATCTCACACCTGTGTGCTATTAGGTCTGGCCCAACCCCTCCTCAGACCATTAATCTTGTGACTGAGATAAGATTGGTGCCAATTTGTAATTAGGTTGCTGGGCATAAAAATGGGAAGAGTATGCAGAAGCTTTGTTAGTCACCAGCGGAGAGTAACACCATCCTCCGCTGTCAATATTTTATTCATTTTATTACTCTTTTATTGAATTATTTAAGTTAAAAAAAAATTTCCCTCCTTTTCTCCCCAGATTCGGAATACTCAATGATATTCCTCGGCACTCACTGCTGTGCAACCTCCGCTACCAATTTGAGAGAGTTTGCACGCGCTCGTGTCTGAAGCACGAGATGTCAGTCACCACTGTGCTGCAGTTTCCACGTCGGGTTTGTACATATAGGGAAGGCAACACTTTGGGCCTGATTTACCAAGATCCTTAGCACGTGCGAAACCTTTTAGCACACAAACGGAACCAATTACATGACCAGTGATCGGTCATGGTATTTGTTTTGCACCAATCATTGGTTGTGTTATTGGTTTTGCACCAATCATTGGTTGTGTTATTGGTTTTGCACATGCTGAAGGTCTTATTAAATCCGGCCCTTCCTGTTCAGCTCAGCTGGCAGAGCTGTGTTTGCCTGATTGACCAGCAGGGGTCGCTGGTGTAAGGCCCAGTCCCAGTTCACCTCCCAGTCACTCCACCTACACACTAACACTCACGAGAGTCGCCATCTTGTACAAGGCTTGTCCCAGAACTGAAAGAGTGGCTCGCTCAGCAAGCCAACTTTTAAGCGGGGGGTGGTGGCTGTACCCTTGAGCAAGGTACTTAACCTGCATTGCTTCAGTATATATCCAGCACTATAAGTGGATACAAGGTAAAAATGCTGTGTAAAAAAAGTTGTGTAAGTCGCTCTGGATAAGAGCGTCTGCTAAATGCTGGTAATGTAATGTAATGTAGTGGCTGTTGGGCCCTTCCGACGCTCCCTTCAACAACGAGGAGAAATTAAACTGCTGGGTTAGCAGCGGTCGCTGACCCAGCAGGCATTGCCTCGCTTAACACCGTTACCAGAGTCTTTAAAGCATGGCAGGGCCGACCGCATTCAAATGTCATTTTTACTGCCGTGTCGTATCATTTCAGACGAAGACGAATATCACGGTCATCGCAGCGCTGTCTCAAACGATTCAAATTCCGCTGATTACTCATAACTGATAACACCAATCTAAATTGTAGTACTCATTATTTGCAATGTAAATGTGGCGGTTCAAAGCAGCCCTCTGTGCCCAACGGTTAGGTGATATTCGTTTAAGGTGTGATATATATTATTGATAATGATTAATTCTTTGTAAATTCCAATCAGGTGATGATATATTATTGATAATGATTAATTCTTTGTGAATTCCAATGAGGTGATGATATATTATTGATAATGATTCATTCTTTATAAATTCCAATCGGGGTTGCCAGGGCAGACTAAAAGTACGTCCCACACACCTGCTGTTTTTTAAGCTCCCCATATCGCCTCCAGGCTTGACCTCGCTTGTGATTGGTCCTTACGTCAGTGACACTTATAATTAAGCATAACTCAAAACTGGGGGGGAAGTGATTGGGACCGGGGGTAATTGGGATCGGGGGTAATTGGGACTGGGGGTAATTCCCTTCCTTAGCAGATGCTATAGCAGCGGTCCTTGGTCAGGGATCTGGAGAGCCACAGGGTCTGCTACTCTGCACTTGAGAAGCACAACAACTGAGCAGTTTGGCTACACAGCTAACTCAGTTCGCCTGGTTTCTTGGGTCTGAATCGGTTTCTGATCTAGAGGTGAGTGGGGAAAAAAACACCCCAGCAGACTCGGTGCCTCTCCAGGACCAGGATTGAGGATCACTAGTGTAAACTTTTGTTTAAACTGTTTGTAAACTGTTTTCTTGTGGGACTGCCTGTCACAGGGGGCATTGGCCAGGTCCGAATCTGATATCAGAGCCCCATCCTCGCTCGAGAACATTCTCTATCAGGAACATTCTATAACCACGCACTCCCTCCGACACCCCCTCCCCCACCAAAAAAGGGTTACTCTTAATGTTCGTTTGATTGGCCCAAAGAGGGAACATTATTTCTGTGTTTGCGTCCACATTAGCATATGCCATACTAACAACAAACCGGTTGATTATTTCTGTATTTCTGCATATATATATATACACCAATAAACCACATAATAGTCTGTCACTAAGGCCACTATGGTCTAAACTAAGATCTGTGACTTGGAGCTCTTGTTGGCCTCATTCAAACGGATCAGTCTGGCTTTGGCCACCGTGTGGGCCGGGCACTATTTTAGAAACAAATGTTGGAATCTTCCTGGGCCAAATATGAAACATAATGAAGATTCATTCGCTCTCCGTGAGCGACAGAGCTCATTAATGGTGTGTCGGGGGAAGAGGGGGGTGGGGGGAAACACGGATACCTTCACGGGCCCTGCTGTATTTAGAGACACGTTGTTGTTGTCGAGCGCTGCTCTCTGGCTTGTCTTCCCGCGTGTAAGCATATGGCATCCGATTGATCTGTCGTCTGTTAGTTAAGAAAAGAAAAAAAATCACAGCTGAAGGCGTTTTCGCAGCCAGCATCCTATAACTCCAACCTCCGGAAAAACCATCACACCGTTCCAAGGTTAATCGTCTCCTTTCAAGTCAAGAAATGAGTGTAGTGTGAAAATATCCTTCTCAAAACAGGAGAACATCAAGGCAATATATATGTATATATATATGTGTGTGTGTGTGTGTGTGTGTGTGTGTGTGTATATATATATATATACTGTATATATATTTGTGTGTGTGTTGTGTGTATATATGTATATATATATGTGTGTGTGTGTGTATATATATGTATGTGTGTGTTTGTATATATGTGTGTGTGTGTTGTGTGTTTATATATATCTGTATATATCTAATATATATATATATTTGTGGGTGTGTTAGGGTGTATATATGTATATATATATGTGCGTGTTTGTATATATATGTATGCGTGTGTGTGTATATGTGTGTGTGTGTATTGTGTGTGTTTATATATATATATATGAGTGTGTGTGTGCGTGTATATATACATATATATATATATATATATAATATGTTGAAGGGCTGAGTGTTCAGTGGTGACGGTGCACAGTGCTGGCGGTGCTCAGTGCTGGCGGTGCTCAGTGGCGACGGTGCTCAGTGTCGACGGTGCTCAGTGCTGGCGGTGCTCAGTGTCGACAGTGCTCAGTGCTGGCGGTGCTCAGTGCCGACGGTGCTCAGTGGCGGCGGTGCTCAGTGGCGGCGGTGCTCAGTGCTGGCGGTGCTCAGTGTCAGCGGTGCTCAGTGTGGCGGTGCTCAGTGCCGACGGTGCTCAGTGGCGGCGGTGCTCAGTGCTGGCGGTGCTCAGTGTCAGCGGTGCTCAGTGTGGCGGTGCTCAGTGCCGACGGTGCTCAGTGGCGACGGTGCTCAGTGCTGGCGGTGCTCAGTGTCGGCGGTGCTCAGTGGCGACGGTGTTCAGTGTCGGCGGTGCTCAGTGGCGACGGTGTTCAGTGTCGACGGTGCTCAGAAAGGGATTTTAATTAAAGAGGGGGATCCGTGGCGGAGGTGCGTGACGGAGTCCTGCAGGAGGAGAGCGGGTTTGACGGGAGCAGCCTCGGTGTGACAGTTTTATTGCATCGGGGAGATGCTAATCTCCGTACACACCACTGCTCAGGAACGGGGGACGGCCCCCGCCGCCGTGCCCCCCCCTCCCAGGGCCTCATGGGAAACTTCGCCGTTGTCAATCACCGCCACTGAAAAGGGCAACGGATATTTATGCAGCGAATAACAATGATTTTAATAACTGTAATGATCTCGTAAAAATAAAAAACGGGTGCGAGGAGACAAACCTGCCGTTGTCTGACATTTAAAGCCAAAAAAAATGTAATAAATAAAATAAAATACAAATATGCACCCTTTTAAATTTAGATTTATTTAAGCCGGATGAGAAACGATGCTGTGCTGAGAGGGGGTGTGCTGTACATGTTCTATATGTGTGCCTTGGGTTTATATTCCTGCCTGCGAGAATGAGAAACAGCTTGTATCAGGAACAAGACCCCCCCCCCCCCCCATTTGGTGATATTTGTCTAAAAACTGTGTTTTTTTTGTTTTTTTTTTTGAAGGATCGAGGCTTATGTTTTATGCTTCCTGTTAGTGAAGCTGTGAAAAAGGTGACAGCACAACAATAACATGTAATAAAAATGGCAGGAACATGGACTCCGCAGAACTGGATTTGGAAAATGGAAAAAAAAAACGTGTGGCTGAATCCTTTTTCTTTCGTTCTTTCTTTCTTTCTTTCTTTCTGTCTTTGAGGGGAATGTGTTTGTAGATTACGTGTTCCTGTCCGTTAATGAACGCGCAGATAAGGGCTTGAATGGACTTTCTGAGCGCTGTGGTGTCTGGGCACCCCTGTGTGTTCGTAAAAAGACTGCTCATGCAACAGCGAGGAAAGACTTAGACAAAGCAGCCAGTGCGACATTCAGGGGATTTTTTTTTATAGACAAATGGGTACAAATGTAAGAACAGACATCTGCTTGTCTGGTCTCTCTCTCTCTCTCTCTCTTTCTCTCTCTTTCTCTGCCTCTCTCCTCTTTTTCTCTCTTTATTTCTCTCTTTATATATTTCTCTCTCTCTCGGTTTCTCTCTCTCACTCTCCATCTCTCTCTCTCTCTCTCTCTCTCTCTCTCTCCGTCTTTCTTTTCTACACATTAGAATTCAGCGGCTCCCTACCCAGTCATAGTGTGTAGGCTAGCGAAGCGTGTCACGGTAGGAACCAGTGAATAGTAATGAACTCAGCGTGTGTGTGTGTGTGTGTGTGTGTGTGTGTGTGTGCGTGCGTGTGTGTGGGGCGGGGGGTTTTGAGCTAGCGAGAGCCGTTTTTTTTCGCTCGTAGGTGCGTAGCAGCAGCAGCGAGCGCTGTACTCGCAGAGAGAGAGAGAGAGAGAGAGAGAGAGAGAGAGAGAGAGAGACGGAGAGAGAGAGAACACACAGAGGAGGAACGAGGCAGTGGACTGAATCACCACCACCACCACCACCACCACCACCACTTCAATCCTCTGTTTCCATCACTCGCTTCTTATTCCCAATCATGAGGAGGTGTGGGAGACGACACACCCCCAACCCCCCCCCCCCCTTCCCTCCGGCCCGTCACCAACACCCCACGTTTATTCATCCCTCTATCTTTCTCCTTTCTATTCCTCCCTCCCCCCTGTCCACTCCCGTGCTTCTCTTTCTCTCCCTCGCCATTCCCCACGCACCGCCCGGTGTCCCACTCGTTTTTTTTTTTGTTTTTTTTAACCGCTGCGGAGGGGAACGATTATGAGCGTCCAGCCGAGGAGGAGAGGCAGAGAGGAGCGCACGGAGCGAGGGAACGGACGGAGGAAAGGACGGACGGAAGGACGGACGGACGAAACGCCGGCTGAGGGGGGAACGGACGCGGCGCCTGCCGTCCTCTCTTCCCTCTCCCGTACCCCGAGACCGAAGCGACCCCCCCGCCCCCCCGCCCCCCGCCCGCCGCTGATGGATTACCCCGCGCGGAGGGGACAGGCAGAAAAAGGGGGCAAACACGAAGAGCAGAAAACCTCAGAGGGGGTAAGAGAGAGAGAGAAAAAATTTAAACCCCTCTTTTCCTCCGGCTCAACTTATTCTTCCGACAACTTTTTTTTTTTGTTGTTGCCTCATTTCCATTTCTTCTTCTTTTTTTAAAAAACTTTTTTATTTATTTTATTCCGTTTCTCTGTTTTTTGTTTTTTTTTTTCCCTTTTTCCCCGTCATTTAAATCCATCTGGAGGGCTGACTATGTGATGCTGGAAGCTAATTGTGAAGAATTCTCAGGACTCAGGACTGTTTGAAAAGCACTTTTCATTCTAATTAATTCCCCTCCAAGAAGACTCAAAAGAACTTTTTTTATCCCTCCCTCCTCTCCTGCCTGCTTTTGAGACCAAAATAATTGGATCCGGAGATTGCCTCCGCTGTACTGGAGCCAGCCGTATCGGTTTTACCAATCTGGGACGGACACCTGGCGCAACACTGGAGGTGCAGCGACAGCATTTCTCCCGCACCGCTACCGGGACGGTGTCTGCAGACAGCCCAGCGCAGGGGAACACAGCTCTGGCGAGAGAAACACAGTAAACACAGTCCCTGCCCGTGAAGCTGCGCCTTAAAGAGGAGACTAGCTGTGCACTTAGTCCCAGGACGGCGTGGAATCGACAGATCAGCTCGTCAACGTCGGCCGTTAGCCTCACGCGACCTTAAAGACGTCGACAACGACGACAGGGGTCCTGTTTCGCTGTTTTTTTTTTGGGGGGGGGGGGGGGCGGTAGAACGCTATAGGTGCGGAAAAGCTCAGAAGCGACCGGGCGAAAAACCTGACCCAGGGGCAACTCCTCCGAAATAATCCTTGTGAACCACTAAACATACCAAGAGCCTGGAGTCACTGTGCAGGGAGCCAACAGCTGGAGAGCTTTTGGGGGGGAACAGAAGGGGGTGGGGGGGGGGGGGGGGCACGCACACACAAGAGGAATAAGCCCCGCTACTCTCTTCTTTCTTCCTTTCGCCCTCCTTTCTTCCCTCTCTTTTCTGCCTGCCCAAGAAGCGAGGGCACGCTGCCAAGTTTCGAGTAAAAGGACTTTCGTTCTCGCCCCCCGCCTCGCCACTGCACCCCTCTCTCGCCTCCTTCCCCCCTCCTGACTTAGCTTTGCCCGGGTCCCTTTTCTTTCCCCTTATTTTACTTTTTTTTCCCCCTCAGCTTTCGCTCTTTTTCTTTCTTTTTTTTTTCTTTTTTTTTTTTAGTATTCACCAAACCCCTTTTTTTTATTCACCCAAAGCTGCTGATGGCTAATCCCGCTGCATTTCGTCAGACTGTCCTCTCCAATTTTCAAATTGATTGGCTGTCCACTTCAGACCCTCTCTAGTTCTTTTTCACCCTCCTTTTCCACCCTCTCTCTCTCTCTCCCTCTCTCGCCCTCTCGCTCCCTCCCTCTCTCCGTCTCTCTCTCTCTCTCTCACTCGCCCACCCTCCCTCCCTCCCTCCCTCCCTCATTGTCTCTCGATACAGTGCCGGGCTGAAGGGGAAACAATTCACAGCCTGGACTCTGAAGACAGAGGAAGCCAAGGTAAGCGGCGGGTGAATCCCGCGGTTTTTTCCGCCGGCCGTAGCGTCCGAAACCTCGGCGGGTCACTTAGCGCGCGCGTGTGTCCGTCCGTCCGTCCGTCCGTCCGTCCGTCCGTCTGTGTGCGTATCCGTTATTCGCTGGAGTGGTCTGCTGTAATGGCTGTGTTTTTACAAACGGGGTCACATTTACAGCCTGGCGTTCGAGGAGAGGTGTTGGGGGGTGGGGGGTGTGTGTGTGGGGGGGGGGGAGGTGTTGGGGGGGCGGGCGGTGGGACGGCCGCTTTGAGCAGCGTGTGACAAAGGGCTGGTACTTTTTTTTTTTACGCGGCTGCCGGCGAAAGGGATTTGGGTTGCTCCTGCATCGAGCGCTACAGGTGTGCAGGTATGCTCATTCGGGCGGCTGGCTGGCGGAGGGGGGGGGGGGGCGGAGTGATTAAACGGTAACCGGGCGTGTATCCGTGGGAACGAGATCCGGCTCTGTCCGTTCCCGCGGCGACTAAGAGTCCCCACCACGACTTCAGATCCTGTGCCAGGGTTTTAGCCCACGGCTTTGTGTTCACACGCTGAGAATATAGATGTATATATATATACGGGTACACACGCCCACACACTCTCACTCTCACTCCCACACACACACACACACACACACATACTTACAGAAACACATATCTGGCAAATATGAAAAACACAAACTCTCTCATAGACACACACGCACACTCACAGGCACACATGCACGCCACAAATTTACTTTCTCCGCTACACACACACACCGCAGAAACTCAGACTCAGACACACACACACACAGAAGCACAGATTCAGGTATTTCCCATGGGGCAAACGCACTGAGCTCTAATTCTAAATTGAGAAGGGGATTCAAGCCGGGTCAGATGAATTACTCGGTGAGTCGTTGAGGCATTCCACCAGACTCCCAAAAGAAAAATCTAAAAGTGAAAAACTGTTCGTGCGTACGTTGAGAAAGGCAAATGTGTGCACCGGAAAATTAATCTTACGATATTTAAGGTACAAAAGTAAAAAAAAAAAATACTTGGACAAATGCAAAAAGAATTTAAGTTTTATTTCTTAAGACCGTGTCATAGAGAATAGAGGCACAGATCCAAACTCAAATTCATACACCTGGCATCATTCATACAATTGAATGATGGGAAATTCCAGCAAAGATAAGGATCTGCTCTCTGTTCCAGCATTGTGCCCTGCCCCCCAAAAGTCTCATACCTTAACATGTGACACTATTTGTTCTTCCTCACAGAAGTAATATTCGAGCATTGCATTTGTAAATAACTAAACATGTAGGCATGTGTATTAGATAGCAAAAAAGAAAATGCATACGAAGTGAGGACCTTTTGAAAAGCGAGGACATTTTTTGTAAAGTGGGGATCCATCTTTCTCCATTTTTTAATAACCTTTCGGTTGCCGGTGATACAAGCGTTCATTCAGAGAAGCTTTGATCTCTTGTAACTGTTGAGGAATCTTTCTTAAATTTCATTTCAAAATAAACGAAAGCGGCCGGCAGAAGTTTTATTATTTTGCGTGACAACGTGCGAAATTGTTTGTGTCTGCGGTTGTTTTACAAACTGTGTCCCTTTCGGCAGTGGCAGTTCTCCTTCTTTCGGCAAAAATGATGCGGACCGGTGATGCTTTTTTTTCCTCAGCATAGTAAAATCCCACTTTGTTTGTTTGTTGCCTCTAAAACAGCTTAACTTTGTGGCTATTTCACGTGATTTTTTTTTTTTTTACTACCACTAAGCAGGATTTTTTCAGGTAGTCAGAACTCGGAGGTAATTTGCCACTGAGGCTGGTTCGCTGCGTGAGGAGATTTGTGCATATATTATCGTGTTGTACAAAGCGCGATGGAGTTAGAGCTGAAAGCACGACTGTAGCGGAGTCTGAGGCTTCATGTTGCTATCGAACAGGCATCGCTTTGACAAAACAACAGACCCGACCTGTACGTTTCAAATGCCACGCTCTTTTGACCCTTTAACTGCCTTTTAAAAAAAAAGAGATACATATATTGCGCATATATATACTCTTGGTATATGGACTGCTCCGCTCAGACCTACAGACCTATAGGAGTCTTTTCCCTCTGTCTAGTTCACATTCTATATATGTATATATATGTACATATATACATATATATATATATATATGTACACACACATAGATATGTGTGTGTATAATTAGTTTGTCTTAGTATGTTCTTGCTTATGTAATGTGCATGTGCTGTACGGGGGGGCGGGGGGGGGGGGGGCGGGGCGGGGGGCAGACGGCGGGTCACCTGCGGGGGCTTTGTGAAGGAGCAGGAGTTCATTAGCTTCTTTATTGATGGAACGGTGTGTTTGGGAGCAGCGGGCATTTAAACCCCAGGGGCATGTCTTCACGCTCGCTGGGGGGAGGAAGCAGGGCGAGGAGGAGGAGGAGGAGGAGGAGGAGAAGGAGGCGTTTGGCGTGAGCGAGAGACAAAGGCGCACGGCGCACAGGAGCAGAAACCCCCCCACGCCCTCCCCCCCCCAGCCAACCCTACCCCCCTCCCCCAGGAGACTGAGGGATTTTTTGTTTTTGTCTCCGATTTTTTGGCATGTCTGGCTGTCGCAGGTTGTGCATCCAGCAGGGGCGACGGCACTGATGAACGAACCCCTCCCACCCCCACCAACACCCCCAACACCCGCCCCCCCCCCCGCCTCCCGCACCCCCCTCCCCATTTGCTCGAGGAGCCCTGCCAGTGATACCAATAAAACAGGCAGATATTTC
>CM077296.1:49929752-50022252 GCA_039654925.1 Anguilla pacifica
TGTGGAGCTCATGTTGCTACGTGCCTGATGAGCAAGTTGAATAGGGACAGCGTTGGCGAGCTTGGAATGCAACATCACCTATAACCCCCCCCCCCCCCCCCAAACCCCAACACCACCTCTTCAGGGTGCCTTATTACTGTTTCTCTGGTGTAATGGAGGGATGGAGGGGGGGGAGGACTTTTCGTTCCAGCGTTGTTCACTCCCCCGTGTCCTGCTGGGGATGCTGGGTAATCCAGGCTGCGGGCAGCTGGTGACCGTTGAATGCACAAGAGGGGTTCGCGGGGCCCACAAAGAGCACAGCGCCAGCGCTCGGCCCAAAAAAATCACCACGGCTTCAATGAGACCTTTGTTTGGAGAGACTGTGGAGAAAAAAAAACAGGAGTCCTGACTGACAGTAATACCTGACCCCCCCCCCCCCCCCACACACGCACACCCCCTCCCCCGGTGACTCAAATACCTCTGGTCATGCATTGGATACACTGTCCACAAACAGCTACTCTGTCCTCCTCCACTCTCTCCCTCTCGTTCTGCCTTTGTGCTCGAACAACTGAGGCCCTTTCTCTTTCATACGGAGGTGGGGGGGGGGGGGGTGGCAGGTGGGGGGGGGAGGGGGGTGGGACTGTCTCGGCTTACCTGTGGAAAGGTTAAAAAAAAAAAAGAAGAAAGGCAGAAAACAGAGAGGCCGTTTGGCTGTGTAATGTAGGAGGCCAGTAAGGTGGGTTCCTCTCTGCTTTCGCCCGCCTTTGCCACTGTGGTTCTGTGCTGTTTTACGCAACCATAGAAATGCCAGAGGGGTAGAAGGTGAGGGTTCGTGTCTCGACTGAAAATGATTGCCCTGTAGGACACTCAGCGAAGTTTTGAGTGTGTAAGTTTGCTTGTGTGTGTGTGTGTCTGTCTGCGTGTATATGTGCGTACGTGCATATTTATGCGTGTACGCAAAAGGTTTCTGCGGATAAAAATCTCGTTGGCCTTCCTTCGATCCGTCGTTTGGTCTCCCATCCTAATCGGAATCAAACATCTGTTCAGACATCAAAGACTGGTTCATTGCTTATTTCAGTGTCGTGTTTGCTGAAGTCACATGCTTTAATTGCTTCCACGTAATTGGCTACCGCCTATTTTAAACGTGGCTAACGTAGACGGGCAATTGGCAGTCAGCTACTCTGGAACGCTCTCTGTTGTTTTAGTGGATTTCAGAAGGGAAAAATAAATAGCTTTAGTGGGGACTCAATGTTTAATCATCGCAGATGCGGCAGCTTATGAATATATCCCTTCCCTTCTTTATTTTGCTTAGTGCTCTTTTTTTTTCATAAACGCAGAGAAAAAGCTGGACGTTCGTAAAAAATGGAAATTCTGTCATTCAGTCCTGAAAGGATTCCGGATCGCCCGGGAGGATGAATTTCCGAACCGGACCAAAAACCCGCCCCGCCGTGACGATGGCGAGAACTGGTCGAACGCGAGGCCGCCGTCGTGATCTAAAATCGGTGCACGGCGAAATCAGTCGGCGCGTTTATTTAAATGAGCAGCCTGTGAGTCTATGTTTAATGTATAAGCCTGGGTTTCTCTTAATGGGATTGTCATAGGGTGTCTACACACAGGGAGAGAGAGAGAGAGAGAGAGAGAGAGAGGGGGAACAAAAACAGATGAAATTTTAATTACTGGGTATCAGTACAGTCTTACACATTTCAAACAGGATGATGGCGTAGTGATCCCAGCGTTGGCATTTTTGAGTCATGGCCCGAGCGACGGCCTGAGGTATTTGATAATCCCGTGAATGCCTCTGCTCTAAAAACAGGTATAATAATGACACGGTAAAACAAAAGGCTCTCTAAAAAAAAAAAAAATAAATAAAAAAAGCTGACTCTCCAGCCTTATCAGTGGCAGTCATGTGTACAGATTACCGTCCTTTCAAACAGAGTCCCGGGGGATTAAACGGAAGGCTTTAAATAATAGACGACGCGTAAGAGGCTTTTGTGTTCAAAGTTGCTTTGTTGTTGACTGCCGAGATTAACTTTGGATTTTCGTCCTTCGCACTGACGGGTGAAGAATCTTCGCCCATCCGCTCGCCTCATTAAAAGAACGCTCCATCTGTCTGTTTCCGCAAAGATCTCGGTAATTACACAAATCTGCTTACTTCCCCTTGTCCTGACGATGAACACGGAGAATGTTCTCAAACGTTTTTTTTTTCTCTTTTCTCTTTTTTTTTTGTCAGTGGTTCAGAAAATCGGAATGGGGCGGGGTTTGGGGGGGTTGGGGGGGCGGGGTTGGGGGGAGGCGGTTTCAGTGCTGAATAGAAATCTGCATTCATGCAGGCCATTTGAAGTCCATTGGTTCGTTCCAATTACGCGACGCTCTTTTGACCAGCACGGCTGGGTTTTTTTTTTTTTTTTTGTCACAGGTACTAATGTTACATAAAAGGGGGGTTTCTTAGTTTCGAGCGTGTTTGCGTGTCTCTCCAGACCTTTTGGGAATACGGCCATTTGTTTACAGATCTCCCGTGCGAGTTAAAACACGGACTCTTGAAGAGGGGGCTTTTGGGGGGGGGGGGGGGGGTGAAAGAAGCCGGCTCGGCAGGGGGAGGGCTAGATTAAAAAGAATAACTAGGCTATTCATCTACCGTCTCTCATAGGCTAGGGAATGCTGCCGCTTAATTATTTATGTAGTTTCGGGTTCCGTGTTGTCCCCCCCTCGGCAGGCGCCGAGTCCCACATGATTGCGCTCCTCACCTGCGGCGAAAATAACGGAGACGCGCCAGGGAGATGACATCACGCGAGGTCGAGGGGTTCACGGCGTCGGTGACACCTCTCACAAGCTGACCGCTCCGGTCCGACAAGAACGCCGAGCGACCATTTCCAGCGGGAGCACGACCGGAAGGAGCGCCGTCCCTGGGGGGGGGGCTGCTTTGGGACCCCCCCCCCCCCCCCCGCGCCCCTGCTAAAACCCAAGGTCCCATACCCCTCAAGCCCCATCCAAACGAGCCTGTTCTTCTCCTCCTTCGCTACAATTCCACCGCGACTTTACTTTCCGGCTTTTGGCCCAGAAGAGTTTTCTTTTCGGCGGCCCCTTGGGGTGCTCATTTCTTGGGCAGACAGACAAATTGGGCCGCTGGTGTGGCACACCTGGGGCTCGGTCTAGTCGCGGTCCACCTGCTGGCTCCGGAACACCAGCTACCTGTTCGCCGGCGCCAGACGGATGGGCGTCTCCACGGAAACCCAACGGCTTTTTTTCCCCCTCCTCCTCCTCCTCCTCCTCCTCCACCTCCTCACTTCTGTGTTTTATGGCTTTCTATTCCTATGTGATTTTTTCTGCAGTATCTCACGTAGGGTTCAAAGCCATTAGGTACAGAGTGGAAGCTCGGCCGGGGGCCGGACCGGGGCCGTAACCAGGGGAAACGCGCACGGGAGCCGGGAACGAACGAAAAGACCAGCGAGGAAAAAAAAATGTCCGTCCCGCGGCTTCGTCGTGCGACGGCTGGGGGGGGCAGTCTTCCGGGGCTCCGCCACGTGAGCTCCCCGCTCCACGGCTCTGAAGGATCCCGGGCCACGCTTTACGAAAAAAAACACGAGTGGTTCAGGTGTCACGTTCTGAACCCACATTGAGGGCTCTCCTCTTCTCAGATGTCATCTTAACAAGGCGCTCCTGACTGAAGGCTTCGAGCCATCGAGCGACACAACAAAGGGCGACCACGCTTCTGATGCAGAGTCCCAGTACCCCTCTCTCTCTCCCCCAGTACCCCTCTCTCTCCCCCCCATCGCCCCGTCTCGGGGGGGGGGGGGGGGGGGGGGGACACTCGTCTTTCTCCTCGCCACGCAACCAGACGCAATCCGAATGAGATACGGAGATTATTATTATTATTACTTTTTCAGCACGGCGCAAAACAACAGAACCGCATCTGAGGGACGAGGGGCGTGGAGGACGCCGCAATTTTCCCGACACAATCACGAGCTATTCTGACCAACGTGGGGAGAGCAAGGCTGGAGGGGCGGGCGGGGGGGGTCTGGGGGGGGGCTATGAATTCGTTAAAAAATACATCTTCCTGGGAGATGCCTGGTGTGAGTAAGGAGCAAAAATGAATTTTTAAAAATCACCCCCCCCCCCCCACAGTGCATTGCTGCGTATTACTCACCAGACGAGAGGCTCTGGGTTTTTTTAATTGATAATCCGGTGCGCCCTTTAATGGAGGACACTCGCCATTGGGGGACAGAGCGCCAAGGTCGTTTCTATAGCAAAACGATTCCCAGGGAGGGCTTGTGATTGGGCACGGACGGGCGCTTACCGTGTAAATCTGCCGCGAAGCGGCCATTTATTTGGCGTGAGAATCGCAGGTCCAATTAAATACATTTTCTAATACCTTTCGACCTTTTCCAGAGAACGTACCAATTATTTTCCGGATCCAGCTGACACATACGTGATATCGCAGTTGTTAGTCACAAATGCTTTTCCACAGAACGGCCGAAGGTGTCTTTTTAAGCGTAATTTGAACTTGTTCTCATCCCAGCCTTTTTTTAAATCTCCATTTGCTGCATTTTCCCTTAAACCGACGGGGCCTTTGGGTCTTCAGCCATTTCCTGGGCAGCGACCAGGAAGCTATTTAACATTAGCCGTGCCATTTCCTCATTCGCCAAAACCCTTGCTTTCAGAATGAGGGCAGGTCAGGAGGTGTGAAAGGCCCTGGTTCGCCCTGATTCGCCCTGATTCGTTCTGATTTGCCCTGATTTGCTCTGATTCGTTCTGATTTGCCCTGATTCGCTCTGATTCGTTCTGATTTGCCCTGATTCGCTCTGATTCGTTCTGATTTGCCCTGATTCGCTCTGATTCGCTCTGATTCGCCCAGATTCGCCCTGATTCGCTCTGA
Organism: Anguilla pacifica; assembly: GCA_039654925.1. Lineage (NCBI taxonomy): Eukaryota > Metazoa > Chordata > Actinopteri > Anguilliformes > Anguillidae > Anguilla > Anguilla pacifica. The sequence continues at coordinate 49,934,605 of CM077296.1, forward strand.
TTCGCCCAGATTTGCTCTGATTCTCTTTGATTCGCCCAGATTCGCTCTGATTCGCTCTGATTCGCTCTGATTCGCTCTGATAAGACCCTGATTCGCAGATGCAGATGCCTGGAGGAGGTCTCTTTATCCGCCCGACGCAGTGTTGGAAGCAGCCATTCCTCCAGGGCAGGCTCTTTAATTAGACCCGTGTCACTGTGGCGGTCGGCACAGTGGTGTGAATGTGGCCCTAATGATGCAGGCTTTAGTTGTACTACTGAGAACGGCGAGTAGCGTGGAACCAGTCTTGGCTTTATTTTTTAATTTATTTATTTTTGCTTTATTCTGCTGTGGGTGTAATACACAGTAACTCTCAGAGGCTCCCCCCATCACTCTCTCTCACACACACATGCAAACACAAACACACATACGTGTGCGCACATACTCGTTTATGTTTCTCCTATACTCATGGACATAGTCTTTCAACAGATACATACACACACATACACACACACACCCGCACACGCACACGCACACGCACACACACACACACACACCCGCACGCACACACACACACACACATACACACACACACACACACACACACACCCTGGGTGCACTTTGTGCCCTGAGGTGCAGTACATGCTCATAGGCATTCTAGGCACTGCAGCTGGTAATTGTTCCTGTAGCAGGGAAGAAGTTAGTGGCATGTTGAAACTCTAAGTCTCCAAAGCAGAAGCTGCTGAGTCAGGAGTTTTTTTTTTCTTTTTTTCTCTCCTCCCTTTAATGAACTCCTCCGTATTTATCACCCACACCGCTCCCTTAATTAGACTCATTGGGAGCAGCTGATGGAATCTGAAATGCGATCGTTTTTTTTTTTCTTCTTCTTCTTTCTCCCGGGCGGTAAATCACCTTCGGGCTCAGTTCTGCCGCAGGGCCGTAGCCATGGGAACCGGGGAGATGGAAAGCAACAACAATCAAGGGTGAACCCGACCGAAAGAGAGGGAAAAAAAAACAAAAAACAAAAGTAATGGCTGCGGTGGGCCTGTGCTCCAGGTGGGATTGAGACAGGCAGACACTCGCAGCCGCGCGCGCCGTGCTCAGCCCCTGTAGGCCCCTCGTTTGTCAGCCTGCAGATGCGATTCTGTCACTAACAAAGCTGGAGCCGTCTCCTCCACTGCCTCCCTCCCGAGTCACTGTGTGTGTGTGTCAGTGTGTGTGTGTGTGTTTGTGTTTGTGTGAGTGTGTTTGTGTTTGTGTGTGTGTGAGTGTGTGTGAGTGTGTGCGTGTGTTCGTGTGTGTGCGCGCACGTGTGTGCGTGTGTGCGTGCATGCAAGTGTGTGTGTGCATGCGAGTGTGTTTGTGTGTGTGCGTACAAGTATGTGTGTGTGTGGGGGCATGCGTGCGAGTGTGTGTGTGCGTCCCTGCGAGTGTGTGTGTGTGTGTGCGCGTCCGTGCGAGTGTGTGTGTGTGTGCGATTGTGTGTGTGTGTGTGTGCGTCCGTGCGAGTGTGTGAGTGTGTGTGTGCGTCCGTGCGAGTGTGTGTGTGTGTGTGCGTCCGTGCGATTGTGTGTGTGTGTGTGTGTGTGCACGTCCGTACGAGTGTGTGTGTGTGTGTGTGTGTGTGTGTGTGTCCGTGTGAGTGTGTGTGCGTCCGTGCGAGTGTGTTTGTGCATCCGTGTGAGTGTGTGTGTGTGTGTGTCCGTGTGAGTGTGTGTGAGTGTGTGTGCATCCGTGCAAGTGTGTGTGTGTGTGTGTGTGTGTGTGCGCGTCCGTGCGAGTGTGTGTGTGTGTGTGTGTGTGTGTGTGCGTCCGTGCGAGTGTGTGTGTGTGTGTGTGTGTGTGTGTGTGTGCATCCCTGTCTGCGTATCAAACTGGGGATCGGGCCTGAGGAGCCAGGCGGTGCTCTGCACTGTCCGGCCTCCTCCGGTTATTGAGCTGAACAGCCGGACCAAAGTCAGGGGAAGAGCAAACCTGTTACTGATGCAGAAAGAATGAGCGCTTACTGCAGCGTCAGCAGCCCCTGCTCCACTCAGGGCTGCACTGTCTGAAACCGGCTTCAAACGCGGCGCGAACGGAACGGCACTGCAGCTCGCCTTCAGCATGACTGCAGGCTAATCGCAGGACGCACAGCTTACAGAACCAAAAACCATAATCGCTAAAGTCGCTTCACACACACATACACACACACGCGCACGCATACACACACATATACACACGCACGCACGCACGCACACACACACGCACGCACACGCGCATACACACACACATATATACAGACATATACACACGTGCACACACACACACACACACACGCACATATATACACACACACACACACGCATACACACACACACGCGCGCATACACACACATATATACAGACACACACGCGCGCGCGCATACACACACATGTGCACACACACACACACATATATACGCACATTCACACACACATATATACAGACATATACACACGTGCACACACACACACACACGCACATATATACACACACACGCGCGCATACACACACATATATACAGACACACACACACACACACGCGCATACACACACATGCACCCACACAAACAGACACTCACATACACACACAGACACACACATATGCACATGCACGCACACACACACACACACACACATGCACACGCACACATTCACGCACATACACGCACCCACACAAACAGACACTCACAAACACACACACCCACGCATATATATATATATATATATACACGCACACACACACAAATTCGCACGCACACACACGTGTCACAAATGTCCATATACAGTATGTAGATGATGTAAAGCACTGATTCTCTTTTATGTGAAAAATAACTTTACAAAACCAAAGAGGTTAAGTAATTGGGGCTGCCTATGGTGGTAATTGTAACATATTACTTTCGGTGCTTTAACCATTAATTTACCAATTGCTTAATTACTTAATTCATGTTTTCTAATATTAGTTTACTTAACGTCACCGTTGACTAATTACTTATTGTATCATGGGCTTATAGTGTACTAACTCATAGTGAACTATTAATATGTAGCTTTAAAGGCTGCTACGTATAATTATATTATAACTGTTATTAATTTATATCTTAAAACACAGCATGCTCAGGCTACTCCTGCAAATTACATAGAACTTCCTAAAATAATCCTATCATTAAAAAGCTAATGAAATAAAGAATTAAGTAATGGGATCTTGTTCAGTTACCAACCTAATAACTCACTTGTTTGAATAATGTTCAATTGTTTGTATCAATTACGTCTTCAGTCTTGGTGAATATGTTTAGCTTTCCCATTGTGGAAATACATTTTTTTACTCACCTAGATTTGTAACTTGATTTTTAAAAATTCGTTTCTGCTTTTCCCTCACACTAACTAGCCGAGACTACGCAAGCTCTCCTACTTTGACATCAATTAAATTAAAACAATCCATTAGCATTTTCAAGCTCTCAAGCATTTAGCGAAAACAACTCCCCCGACCCCCCCCATCCCCCCCACCCCCCCCAACCCGCAGCGGAGACCTGAAGTTTCATGCAATCGCTGGTGAAGTGTTTTGAAGCGGTTTTTTTTTCCTGAGGGCTTGGCCAGAGTAGCTCCGGTCCCCTTGGGATTTGTTTTAGACGAAATGGTACCCGGGCCTCGGAAGCAAGCTCAGCGGGACGGTGGAGTGCGTGCGCCCGCCCCGTGCGTTCGCAGAGCTCGCGTTACCCAAGGACCACGGATCCATTTGCGCCGAGCGCCTAAATGGGTCTGTGGAGACTCCCGGGGTACTTACAGCTGAGCTCACCGCGCCGCCAGGTTAGCGCGCTACATTACTCTTTTATAAACTCCGCTGTTTTATATATCTACATCGCCCCCCCCCCCCCTTCCCCCCCACCCCAGGGATGTAGCACAAAATTCTGGGCCCTACACATAAGCAGTCTCTGTGGGCCTCCCTTCCTCTCTTGATCCATGTCTCTCTCGCATCATTCTAGGCTTTTCGAGGGCCCTCCCCCCGCATTCGGGCCCTGGGTAGTCAGTCCCACTTTCCCCCCCACTACGATGCCCCTGCCCCCCCCCCCCCCCCCCACACACACCTTCCTACCACCATCTCAACAAGTGTGGGTCAGTTTCCAATACACCTCTGCCATCACCCGCTGTGAAGTGCTTCTCATCATCGGCGGTCAGTGGATTTATGCAGAGCACAAAATGGAAGCCGCTGTCGGTTATGTAATTTTCCACAAAGGAGACAGGGGTCGCATAAATACGCTTTAATAATAATAATAATAATACCTTGGGTCATTATGAAAACCTAATTACATACAACGACATTAATCTGATTGTGTCCTCTCTTTTTGTTTCCTCTGCACCGCAAACAAAAGCGGGGGGGTGGGGGGGGAGGGGATCACGCAGCAGATAAAATCTAAATTCTACACCTCTCCCTCCCACGCCTACGATCAAAACAGTCTCCCGAAACTTGCTGAGTTTTCGTTTTAAGGGATTGCATTTTATCGCCGAAACATGGCAGAAGAAGGTGGCTTTATTGTATCGTGGGCGTGAGGTGCAGCCAGTTCCGATCCAAAAAAAAAAAAAGAAAAAAAAAAACCTTTCTGGGACAGCCTCGTTGATTCGGCACAGCAAAAAAAACAAAACATAAAAAACGCAGCAGAACAATAACTCTGTTTCATAAAGCAAGTGCGTCTCTGCAAGGCAAGCGTAAAACTTCCGGCGTATTCTACAAACCGACTTGAGTCCTGGGTTGAGGCGAAAGGGAAGCAGAGGCGGCGTGGGGCCCCTCCGCTAATTGGGGCCTTTGGCCTCGTTCTCCGCGCGAGGCTCGACATCAGAGAGAGACCCGCCGCGATAATGCTAATTAAAACAAACGAATTCATAAATAAAGTTTCGAGTGCGTCTCATCAGCTGAGGGCATTGTGGAGCTGTAAATAAGCGAGGAGAATTATTTCTGTTGTAATTTGCACAAGGACAACGGGGGGGGGGAAATGGAGGCGAACTAGCAGTCGCAATTGTTCCATAAAAGTAGCTTCCTGAGTTTAAATAAATAAATAAACAAACAAACAAACAAAGATCTCATTGGCGTTTCAGCGATAATGTGTGTGTCCCAGATTCACTGTCTCGCTCGGGGTCCTGGAGGCAACGCAAACCTTCAGTCAGCCGAATCGTACGTTCTCTCCGAGCGTGTCCTCATAGACACTGTGTCTCCGAGCGTGTCCTCATAGACACTGCGTCTCTCTGTTTCTGCAGCCGTTTTCACGAGTACACTGCTTCACTCACGAAGCACTCTTAGTGAGTGAAGGCAAAACTCACAACATGTCTTTACCTTTCCCACAAGGGGTTAAATAATTTACCTGCAGTAGTATGAGATTAGGGCCATTTTATTTGGTAAATGGTAAATTTGTCTGCTCTATCATATTTTCCCCCCCAAGCAAATCAATCGCTGTTTTAAATGTATTAAATCAAGTTTTTATTTATTTATTTATTTAAATAATACCTTCATCCAAGGCTTATATTCTATTTTCCAAAAGCAGCCCGGAATCGATTATTTGGAAAATGAATCCAGGCTTATTGCAGAAAAAAGTACAAAAATCTATGAAAAGTAAAAACACCATTTGACATCAATGTGGAAAAGGGCTGAAAAGATTCATTCCATTTAGCATTCTTTCTCCCTCTGTCTCCGCAGGTGTGTAGGGTACGCTGGATGCTAAGAGACAGGTAGGCAATGCCCCAGTTCACCTTCGCCTGCTTCTGCGGCTTCCACAGCTTCTGCCGAAGGAGGAGAAAGAAAAAGAAGAAGGAACTGGAGGAGCAGCAGCGGCGGGACCAGGAGACGGTGGTGTGATGGGGCCGAGCAGGGCCCCAGGGGTACCCCCAGAGGTCCCCGCAGGCCCTGCTCTGCCTCTTCCTCCACCTAGGGGACAGTCTGCCCTGGGGGGGCTCTGTTGAGAAGCCCCCCCCCCCCCCCAGGTTGCTTATCTCTGGTTCCTCAGAGGCCGGATCGCTCATCCTGTCGGGGGTTTTTGTCTCCCCACGGCCATATTTTGGTGTGGTGCGCTGTACATAACCAAAGCCTTGCTTTTCTCGGTGCCAATGTTTTCTAGCCCTGGGTTCCCCTGTGAAATGCCATGTTTCCAACCCCAATTAGCCATTGGAAACAGAATGCTACTTAACTTTTTTTTCATAGATCCAACTTTATCTATTTATTTATGTATTTAATTTTTTAAATAGTTTTTTTGGGGGGTCGGGGGGTGGGGGTGGGTGGCATGGTGTGGCAGGCTCTGCTTCCTTTCCTGCCAAATTTCAGCACCCTTACTCCCCAGGGGTACAGTGTTGGCACGCCCACGACAGTCCCTTGAGCTGCACACTGGGTTCCGTTATGACGCCTGCTTACGCTGGCAGCTCATTGGTTCTTACATTTTGAGCATTTAGGAGAGAGTGCAGCTCCGAATGCGGCTCAGGGACGGCACTGCGGTATGATGGGTAGGGAACCAAAAGTTTGCAGGTTCGGTGCCCTGGTAGGACAGCGTACCCTTGGGCAAGGTACTTAACCTGAATTGCTTCAGCATATATCCAGCTGTAAAAACGGAGATTACATTTTTTTTTTTTTTTAAAGATAGATGTTGTACAGTCTTTATATGTTAAGTCATGTAATGTAATGAACAGCGTGGTAGTCAGGTGGTGGTTGTCGTGTTAACCAACTTCTGCTGAGAAATCAAGGGACTGTGGGCATGAGGCTCATTCCAATCGCTTGTTTCATCCGTACTTGCCTCCTCGGTCCTTGCCTTACCCGGAAATCGATCGAGGTCCGCCACCTTCAAGGACATTCCGACCCGATAAATCCTCCTTGAAGGAGCTGGGAGCTTATTAGGCTGCCGAAGGACGCTTGAGCTAGGAAACACGAGCGCATCCTTTGCCATTGAGTTATCTTAAACGGAGCACGTGATGTAGAAATGATCGACTTGTGGATCCACCCCCCCCCACGTCTGCCGCGTCCGTAACCGACGTGGCCTCAAACCGACGCTCGTCTGAACGAGGGTGTTGTTGATTTGCCTAACGCGCGTTTTTTTTTCTTCTTCTTCTTTTCTCCTGATTCCTCCGACCTAGCGTCCTTAGCTCGCGTCCTTTCCTTGCGTCCTCCGGTGGGTGGATGCTAAGGGGCGACGGAAAGGTCGCAAGGAGGTCGACTAAAACGAGCGATTGGAAAGAGCCCGTGGCGGGAACGCCGGGGAAGGTGTTCGAATGAAAGGTGCTCAAATTTACGGCTACGCAGAGGCCGTTCTGCACTTTCCTTCAGTTTTACAATTTCCCCTTTACTGTGGCACTGTGGCCTCAAGGCTTCCTTCTGCACTGAATTGTGAACTTCAGCCATACAATACTGCAATACTGCAATCACAGATCGGCATATATATATATATATATATATAAATCTATGTCTATATATATGCCCTTATATTCTTAAACCATCACTTTTCCCCCCACTATGTTTTTTTTTTATGGAGTATCTACTGTGTGGCTTTTATTACAAATGAAAGCCCACAGGATACAGCTCAGGCAATCACAAACATTGATATCACAAATATCCTGAACGTATACAGGTGGCCTCCTGAGTCGACCCCTGTAGAAATGTCAGCTGGCTCACCTGTGCACGTTTAACAGTGGGTCTTAACAGCTCACCGTGACGACCAGTTACCGTGACGACCCATCTGACCGACTGCATGGTCCTCCAGGCTGCACGGTCCTCCAAGAATAAAAATAATAATAATAATTTGCATAATTGTAGACCTGCATTGTTCCAGTGGATTTGTTAGAGCTGCTGATTATGCAGTTCCTGAGATCACAATGCAAGGGCCCAATTAACCTTTTTCGACAGGAAATGTCTCATAAAATCTTACATTGTGTTATGCTGGCGTAGGCAAGCTAGCCATGCCTCTGAAATGAATGGATAATCCCGGTGTGCTCTCACACCAGTTGCTTAATAACCAATTTGAGGGCTGTTTTGTAGGCCATAACTAAACTATGCTCTGCATGTTCACCAAGAGGAAAATTAACGCAATTTGAATATTTATATATTTTTTAATTTTCTTTTCACTGAAAACAGTGCTCATATCTTTCACCGTGAAGGTGAGTATTTTTATCAATTCTTTTTTTTTTTTTTTTGGAAGGATAAACAGAAATAGGCAACTGTGCATTCTGTGGCTTGAATGTACTTTAGCTTATGGGGGGGGAAAGGCAACTGACAGTGGCTAATGTCTAAAGATGCAAATCGAACCCAATTTAACGTTGACGAGCGCCCCGCATATCTTCACCGAGCAATCATGGTGGGGGGGGGGGGGGGTGTGTGAGGCTTTAGCGGAGGGAGGCGGTTTGATTTAGGCTGCTATTTATTCTCCTAGCCTCATTAGCTGGTGTTCCCGCTGACTCTGCCACCGAACGGGCCGTCTTAAATGGTGCATGCTTTTTTTTTTTTTTTTTTTTTTTTAAAAAGGAAAAGGAATCATTCGATATCATTAGAGTCAGTCGACCGGTTGAAACGGCGTCTGTGGTGCAGGCAGGCGGGCGGGCGGCGTCGCTGAATAGCGCGCGTAACGGCTTGTGTTTACGGGCCGGATATTTCTCCTCTGTTGTCTGTCTCCTCCTCCTCCTCCTCCTCCTCCTCCTCCGCGGATCATGGCATTGTTCACAGATATTAAACCCAAAGCAAATTATGCGCAGCTAAAAATAGTGAAGTGCTGGGGGGGGTGGGGGGGGGAGGGGGTGAGGGGGCGAAGGCAGGCGGGAGGGGGGAGGGGGACGGCAAGCGGGAGGGGGTGGGGGGGGGGGCGGGGAGGGTAGGGGGGAGCGGGGGGGGGGGCGGGAGGGTAGAGGGGGTGGGTTTGATTGCAGATCCTTTATTAGTGACACCACAAAGCCAGTGCTGTCAGGCTCGCTTTCGTCAGGACAAAAGGACAGGCACGGTTTTTCAGCAGCGATGGACCAAGGTTTTCCGCCTTCCCCACCTTGCGCCCCCGACACCCCCCCCCCCCCCCGACGGGGACCTTGGCTCACCGCCGCTCACCGCCGCTCACCGCAATATCCCGTCGTCCCCGTCGTCGCCATCATCTCCGTGCCAGGCCTCCTCAGTCAGAGGAGGTAGACAGTTGCCCTTTCCCCCCCCCCCCCGTAATGAAGATTAAAGCAGGCTTCCTCCTCTTAAGCAATTCTAATTAGCCGATCGGCCAGCCGGCGAGGGGAGAGGGGAGGGCCGGGGGGGGTGGGGGGGGGGCGCTGTCAGGCACTGATAGAAAGCTGCAGACGTGCGATTGGTTAATTGGGGGCCTAATGGATTTTGTCAGGCGCGCACCTGTCAGGAAGGGGGCGAAAACAGATAAATGGCTGAGAGAGAGGGAGAGAGCGAGAGAGAGAGAGGAGGGAGTGGAATGCAGAATGCCAACATGGCCCCTCCCAAACTCCTCTTGATTGCTAATCTGTGCAGGTCTACACGGATTAATCTGCGCCAGCACTGCCATGTACACTTCGGGGGGGGGGGGGGGGTGTGATTGTAAATGTAAACTGAAACTCGGAACAGAAAAGGCCTTAAGGGAACTTCTTTAATTGGTCTGCAAAACATGCAATTTGCTTTCTTCTGCACCTGCCGCATCACAATGGAGGTCTCGCGCCTCGAGCCACCCGAAATCAGCCCCTGAAACTCCTCCTTCAGGCTCCGGGGAAATACTTTAATACCGTGTTATCCCACCGCCGTCAGAATTTGGCGAGGAGTTTTTTTTCTGCACAGGTTAGCCCAAGTTTAGCAGTGATGGAGAAACACCGTAAAGTGTTTTCTTTCTTTTTTTTTTTGGAAAAATTCAGGCATGTCCTGAGACAGCAAAAGCAAAAAAAAAAAAAAAAAAAGTTGAAATACGGTTGCATAAACTAGTTTAATCTGAGCATGGACTTATTTTAACTTCATCTCTGTGTGTGTCAGCAGCAACCGAGCAACTGGAGAGGAAGACAGCATAAATGTTTTATGTGGCAGCAGGCTCCACAGTGAGTTTTTGTTAAACCTGAGGGAATACAGCTTGTGGGATTCACTTTTAAAGCATACATTACTTATACGCCAGCTAGTCACAAATAGCGGCTGAATGACACTCTTTACAAAGTTTATAAACTCTTCAGGGTTAAATTTCTAAAGCGTTTGATATTGACCCCCCCCCCCCCAAACTCCCAGAGATCTGAAAAATGCCGCAGCTATTATGCACCGAGTACTTCATGTCCTTTATATCAAGTGTGAATACACATGCTTTTAGTAAATGGGATCTAATGGCATACCGGAGACAAAGAATGCGTTGAGTTCAGGCGGCATAATTTGTTTTCAGGCTCTAAAACATTTATTTTGCCCGGAGAAACCTAATTGGCAATCAGCGAAGTTAATCGCCAAACCGTGCCCACACAGGAAGTGTGTGTGTGTGTGTGTGTGGGGGGGGGCACTTGTACTTATTTGTAAGTGAAAGATGGGGACAGATGTTGATTAAATCCAGGTCTTAATCAATGCTATCCAGCCCATCACGCTGGGAACCTCAGCCTCACCCAGTGAAATGGATTGTGGGGGAGCTGAGATGCGGAGTCTTTCCATCCTCCGCTTTTCGCTCTCCGCGCGCTCTCCCGCCGTGAACCAGATCCGCATATTATGAATTAATGACAGAGAATTCTCATTACGACCGCAAATGGGGGGCGGGGGGGGGAAAAAATCTAAATAAATAAATAAATAAATAAAAAATATGCGAAGCCAAAAAAAGTGGGAGGTCAATTATTTATCTGTTTTGTTTCGGCTCCCGGTGTTCCTCCGTGACAGGCATTTAGCATTGATTAATACGCGGCAATATGGCTTAATGATATCTCCCTCGGCCCAGCAGCCACGTCTCGCGCCCAGACTTCCTTTGTCTGTCGTGATGGAGGTTCGGCTGGGGAACGCGTGTCTTGTTTTTGCAGAAATCGAGAACCGAGGTTCACAATATATGATCATGGGATAGGTGGTAATATAATATATAATGAACAAAGTTATTGTATTTTTGGACCTAATAATTTTTTTTTTTTTTGCTTTTTGTACTTGTCACAACTGTGTTTTCACATTTCAATCGATTATATAATGTTTTGTGAATTTTAAAGGAAAGTTTACCTTGATGTATTTTTGTATGAAACGTGTTCTTGGGATAAATTCAAACTGTTTTATTGTACAACTAAGAATATTCTATATATTAAATTGTAGGTGATGAATTTCTTTTTAAAATTTTTTGTGTGAATATATGAATATATTTTTGCATGTTTGGAATAACGTCATGTTCCAAGCATGGAGTCCTGTTCATTCTAGACTCACTTATTTCCATTTAAAAGCACACACTGATAGATCACTACTTGGGGGGGGGGGGGGGGGGGGGGGGAGCGGTTGTTTTAGTAGGGATTATTTTTGTAATAACCAGGCCTTAAAGATATTTTTCTATAAGAAAGTCTGCCAGTACTTTTCAGGGTGACACATTTAACCATTATATGACTTGTTTTGTGCCATTATTTGAGTGTGAGTGACAGACTTACTGTATCTGAAGAAAACGATATTGCATTTCTTTTTTTGTATATTTCTGCGGAAAACAAGATTTGTAACACCTTCGCAGGGCTCAGCACGGGGTACATTCCCTCGCAGTTTTTTTTTTTTTATGGCATTTGGAAAAGCTCTCCTTCAGCTCAAATGAGCTGCTGCCTCTGATGCAAAACGGAGAGAGCAGGGTAAGAAGAAAAGATGACAATCAACCGTGTCGCACATTTAAATTCTCGTTTAGCCGCCTCCGGCAGGAAAGGCAACGCAGTCAATACATTTATTATTTTTTATTTTTTTTATTTTTAAACGGGTCCAGATACGGCAGGAAGTCACGCGCCGCCGGTCCGACAGCCGCTGACGAATGAACCGCGGCGCTGCTGCGCCTGCGGCCGGCGTTTTTTCCGGAACCGAGCAGCGCCTGGGGGGGGGGGGGGGGGGAGGGCCGGGGCGGGACGGAAAGCGAAAAGGCAAGAACGCTCGTACGGGACTGCAGCCCCCGCCAGCCAAGTGTCTCTGTGCGGCTCAGTCTGCAGGGGTCTGAAATTAATGAATGACTCTGCGCCGTCTGAGCAGAAGGGGGGGGTGGGGGGGGGGGGGGGGGGGGGTGTGCGCGCGTTAGCGTGCAGCGCACGTAGCCGGGCAACGGATTCCTCTGGACCGGAGAGCCTTATTAGAGCGACTCGTACGCCAGCCTTAAACCCTGGGATAAGCTTGCAGCAGCAGAGAGAGAGAGTCCGATAAAACAGTAATGCACCAGAGACCGAGATGGGCGTGACAGAATCCGTTTAATCCAGGTGGAATGCGAGCCTGGTTTTATTTCATGTGTTACGACATAGAAGCCTTAGAATAAGCACCGGGCTGTTTCCTGTTTGTCCAGGAGTTTGTGAAGGGGGGGGGGGGGGGGGGGGGGGAAAGAGAGATTGTGTTTGAAATGGAGAGCCAGGAGAAATAAGCTAGACAGAAACCAAGGTTGATTGGTCAGCGGAGCTATTTGCTTGCACTGTTTTTTAAAAACAAGGAATTTTCTCTATTCTGCTCAATGATTCCCTAAGCATATATCAAACAAATGCTCTGTATTTATATATACATATTGTGCAATATTTTATTTTTCATTGATGTTGATACAATGCAAAACCTGAATTTAAACGATAGGTTATTTGAAAGTGTGATTCCCTCTTGAAATGTTTTATTATGTACTTTGAATGTATGTACCTGAGTATTAAATTATGACCTTATCGTTTTTTTTTTCTATTCCCCTTCCCCATATGTAGCTCCAATTTCTAAAATGTTCACATTCATTTTGACAAAGCCATACTTACCAATAAGCCATGCTGATGCTGAACATTCAGCCGCGTCTTTTAGATATATGAGCAATTCTGCCATTGGAAGCCATTTGAATGCGCTACAGGAATAATCCTTTCTCTATTTTGACATTTATATGCTGTGCAGCTGTATGGTTTTCATGACTCTTACGGTTTAATAATAAATAAAAAAATTTGCAATACATAAGAAAACAGACTTGTTTTGAATTTTGTGCTAAAGCCACTTTGAGGAGAGGAGAGATGGCTGGGAGAATGTAGTGCCTTCTCTGTAGGTTGGGTTAAATGGCCTGTCTTGTGAGAAGGACCTGGTGTCAGGGAGATCCTGAGGAGGCAGGCGATCTGAGTCCTCTCAGAGATGAAATCACAGGCAGCGGCTGCCGATTCGCGCCGTCCAAGTTTCTCCGGAGTTCGAACACAAAATGCCTCTGACCTCTGTCCGCCTTTTTTTTCTGGAATGAGTTATAATCACACAAGATCTCTTCTCGTTTCCTTTTTACGTAGCTGTGCTGTGGGTTTTTTTTTTTTTTGCGTCACTGCACACACTGAGCTTGCTTCCAAACTGAATTTTTTAAAGTTTGTCAGGGACAGGAAATGGGCAACGAGCCTGGTGTTTCTGTGTTTACAGCCTCGCCTCTCGTGGATTCACAGTTTTCCTGTCGGCTCTCACAGTAGTCATGTTGGGCATCGCTTACTGTTACAGGCCTAATATCAAACAAATATGCACGTTAACCCCTTGTTTATTACTTTAAACTTTACATTTACGGCAGTTTTTGCTGTCATTTTGTTTTCCATATGCAAAGCTGGGTTGTTTTTGACCGGGTAGAAAGTTCTACTTATATGATTAGATCAGAATAGGGGATGTGGAGCATTGAATATGTATCTAGCTATAAGTTTCTATTAATGATGAAAACCGAGCACTGTAATCGAGTTCACATTACCCCAAAAAAATTTAAAAATAAAAACAATTTACTGGCGCAACTAACAATTTAAAGTGCAATTCAGGTCTTACAGAAATACTGTAAAATTATGACTAAAAAAGTAACAAGAATATAGGTATAATTTCTTGTCAGTGAAAGCAATTAGTAACTTGAAATTTACCAATCCAATAACAGTGCTTTTGCCTACCTACTTTACTTTAATGCTATACAAAGGATAAGAGCCCCACATATTAGGTGAGACAAAAGATGGCATCTGTACACTGCACAAGAAAGGCTCAAGTGGCCCTTTAGACAGACAGCCGGTGCACAGTCATACACAGAGCGGTAATGTATGCAGAAACGCGTCTCAACCTATGTGGTCTTCAGACAGGAGAGAGGCTGCGATGCTAACCACTTTAGCCAAGCCAGAGTACATGAACACATGGAGACCCTGATACATGTCAGAATACACAGTATGTTTCCACCAAATACCTTGTAAAGCAAGTTACATGGAATACTAAAACCCAAAACATATTAAGAGATAAATTCCGCAGTTAGCAAGCAAGCTTTTATTCTGCCTATTTTACCCATGATTGTTCTCATCTTATAAATAAAAATATGATTTATACATATATTTTCCATACACTGTACTGTATAAGCTGCTGCCTTTCAAATGACACATTAGCCTGAGGTCCAGGCTCACAGTGGTCATTAAAAATGTTGTGGTATTTTTTTTTAAAAAGAATGGAGGGGAGTTAACTGGTATCCTGGTAAAAATTCACACAACAAATGGCTAAATCTGCCCACCTAATTATCTCTTAGGGCAAACCATTAGCCAGAACACAGTTCTGTATATATGAGGGAGAGAGAGAGAATGACATTTTATACAGCAGGACATTTCATGACCTTACAGTATATAACCAATTATATCACCAATTATTTTCGCTCTGTTATTCGGTATGTGGAGTCCATCTATGCTTGACAAATTTGTAGCGTTCGTAGCATATGGTGTACTATTTACAGAGCCAGATTTAAAAAAAATATATATTTTTTTTTATTTTTTCTCCTGAAGGTCTGCTATGCTTGTATATTGTGGGTTAAAAGGCACAGTGCTTTTTTGGATCCAATGGCAAATCTTTTTGTATTCTCTGGAAAATGATGCTGTATATTAACATGCTACCCAGTTGAATGAGACGCCAAATAGCAAAAAAATTAATAAAAAAATAAATATATAAATTATAAGGGATGTTTGTGCACGCCTTACACATTCAGCATTGCTTTTTACACATCAGTAGTAAAACAGAAACTTTTATGCCTGCACTACCACAGACTCGCTGATTTTCACTGCGAGTAAATAAGACATCCGCTTGAGACGTTCCCCAAAAAGGGTACATGCAATACCGTTGGCTTCGTGCACCCCACTTTCAGGGTATATATTGTCACTTTGTGTGAAGTGTTCTCAATCTGGCCACCCTTTCATTCGCGACCATGTCGGTTACATTTTCACTGCGTCTCCGAGATACCTTCTGTGCAAGTTAATTACGTGGGAGAAAATAAAGCGCTGATATTTATTTAATGCAGCTGGGAATTTAAAAATAAATGTTCCTTGCCTTCTAATAATAGACATATGAGAGCTGCATTATAAAACCTGCTGCTTGTGGGAGTGTGCTATTTCAGAGTCCAATGTGATACGTACAATATTTAGCTAAGTGGGAACACGCTTCTTCAGCGACTGTGTGGGCGAATGTCACTTTCGAGAGGCTGTTTGCATAAAGATCACATACTGTCAGCTCACTATAATGGTATTAATTTCTCAGCTGTCATAGCTCTCCCATTAGCTACTGTCTTGAAATGACTGTTTTTGCCTGGGGAACAATCGCGGCAGGAATTTAACCTCGCTGGGAAGGAGGGGGCCCTCGTGGGGGGAGAGCTATCGGCATTCTCGAGCACACAATTGACCCTCGAATCAGAGCACTCGTTTGCATAACTACTGTTGCTAACCACTGGCTTGTCTGACTCCGTCGAGCTTTTGTTTCAAAAGCAAGGGAGGGTGTAAACGTAGCCAGTGTTAGCTTCGTAATAAATGTGTCTCATTAAAAAAAAAAAAAAATTTAAATAAAATAAAAGGTGAAATGGCTCTCAGAGGGCACTTGTAAGACTCAATGTAAGCTGACAGTCACTGGAGTGGGTTAATTTAACTAAATTCAAACTGTGGATTTGACTAGGCAGGCAGCTACAAAGCTAACTAGCTCAACATCTTGAGCACTTGCAAAGATACTTAGCTACACCTCCTGTATAAGCACACACTTTCCCCCCACTTCTAGATCTAATAAGAAAACCAGCCTTGACCTTGTGTCTAAAAAAAGGGCATGGGTATTGTTTCTGTTCGAACGCTCGCCTTGCAGGTGACAACTTGACGGACCTAGCAACAGTAACCAAGGATGGCAGGACTTTGGGCAGGTCAGTGAAGTTCTTTGTTTTCTCTCTGAGCAACTTCATTACTTTTTCTTTTGTTCAGAGACATGCCTACGTACAACAAGGCTGAAGATCTCTTAACTTTGACTCTTCAGTGGATATTTTGTCACATTGGAATGTCCTTATTTTCAGAAAACCACAACATCACCACCTCTTTTCTTTTTTTTGAGGCATACAAACTTTTGGTATTATGTTTTACCTTTGGGTTATGTTTTTCAAGCCTGGTGGTATTTATTTATTTGTTTATTTACAAACTTTTAATTATTCATGCTTGGAAAAATATCCACAGCTAACTGTAGTTCATTGATGAACTTTTGGTTCTCCAGCTATGTATAAATAGGGCAGCAATTCCCACATGGTTGACTCGATATGGATTTAAATACTCCCACCTTAAAGCTGGCAGTCTGCAGTTCAACATCATATACATTATTTGATTGAAAATGTGCTGGAGGTCAGAGCCAAATATACTGTGTGTATGTGTGCCACTGTCCAAATACCTACAGACTGCACAGTGTGTGTAGACACACACACACACACACATACACACACACACACACACAAATACATAATAACGAAATTATTCTTAAACTTTACACCGAGTATGTCTTTACTGTATTCTATGTTTTTACTTGTATTCCATGTTTTTTACTGCATTTTATGTTTTTACCTGTATTCTATGTTTTTACTTTTTATTGTATGTTGTATTTAATTGCCTTGGTACTGCTTTCACTGCTGCACAACCAATTGCCCCACTGGGGACAAATAAAGTTCTACTTGACTTGACTTGACTTGACTTGAGTGTGTGCACTTGATCGAGAGCCCCGTGCTTCATGGAATTCGGTCTCCATGACGACCCTGGAGCTGAAAACGTGTTTTTTTCGCGGTGGGGCTCGGGCTGCTGCGAGGCGACAGGCGGGCCGTTAAACCGCGTGTGCCCCCACAGCGCCGCCCCTCGGTGTCCCGCAGGGGGGCAGAGCCCCTCGTTAGGCCGCACCGCGGTGCGGCGGAGAGCACCGTCGCCTCACGGACGAGGAGGTTCCCTGGGTCCGAATCCCCCGGCCCGGGGACCATTCTGTGTGGAGCAGGGGTGTGCGATCTTATCCGAAAAAAGGGCTGGCGTAGGTGCAGGTTTTTTGCTTCAGCCCCAGCACTACGACACCTATTTCACCTGTATACCATTTCACTTTAAATCCCCCCCCCCCTTTCATGACACTCATGTTACATGTTCCCCCCATTCCAGCACTTTTTGGTGATTTGTATTTGTCCTAATATTGCAGCTTGTTCTTCTCCCTAGTTTGGCTTGGCATAAGTTTTTGGTCAGAATAGTGTTCACTGTGTGAACTGAACTGTGTTCTCGGCTAGAAGTAGCTGTACGAAATGAGTATCATATCTTATCGAACCTGTGTTTTGTTAGTTGTCCACGACCATGAAATGCACTCTTGTACGTCGCTTTGGATAAAAGCTTCTGCTAAATAAATGTAATGTAATGTAGTGTAACTCAGTCACTCATCGTGGTCTTCACAAAGACGTTGACGAGGGGAATCAGGTGCTTAGTGTTGGGGCTAAAACAAAAACCTGCATCCACACTGGCCCTTTTTGGATGTGTTTGGACACCCCCCCCCCGGTGTAGGTTTCTCTGCGTCTGCGTGGGTTTCTTCTGGGGTGGCATTAGCGGGGCACTGCTGTAAATGAGCATGCTTGCTCAGTAAACCCACCCTTGTACAAATAAAGGTTAACAAACAAAAGACTCAGCTGAAGCTTACAGTACTCCAGGGACTGCAGTTCTTTCGAAAATCAGCTTCTTTTTCTCTCTCTCTCTGTATCCAGACGTGAATCAGTTTTCAAAACGCTTCCTTTGTGGGCCACTTCCAGCTTGGCTCAAAGGTTAGGACTGCTGTACTGCATTGCACCTCCGTTGCCGCGACGACGCCGCCGAGGTTGTCCTGGCATCTTCCCCTCGCTCGCAGCTGTCTTTGTGGAAGGTGCGATAGCCTTGTTGTGCCACAAAATGGAAAGCTGCGATTGTAGCCCTTATCTCCCCCGTGTGTTCAGTGCCGATCGGGCCTCTCTGTTTTTGCTACAATAAACACTAAGAGGAATAAGGTTGCCCCCCCCCCCCAGTGTCTCAAAGTGCAGCTGGGAAACAATAGGACACTGGAAGGAATAGTGACTGTAACACTAACAATATCTGTAAGCCTTTTTTGTTTTGTTATTTTTTATTTATTTTTTTTGCACTGGGTGGAACATACATTTTTAAATTCCTCATTACTAAGACGCTCCCTTGAGCTTGCGAGGGAGAGGAGTGTCGGTCCTGATGAAGAAGCGAATCATAAAAAGCTCAGCGGGAGGCCGGGGTTGTCCGTGCGAAATTCAGTTTGTCGGTTTTCCTTACTGCCGTTTCTGCCCTGGAACGGTACTTTCTGACAGGTCGCCATTGCAGCTGACGACACCGTAAAGAAACCGTTTTTTTTTTTGTTTTTTTTTTGGCGCCTCTCATGTCAGAAGGGCTGTTTTCCCTTTTTAAACCAAAGGGTCGTCAAATAATTTGTGAACTCTTGAGGATGGAAATGTTTTGAATGCCCCTTACAAACTAGAGGAGCATTTTTGCAGTTGATAGTGACCTTTTTTTTTAGTTTTAGGATATAAATAAAACACTTGAGAGCCAGAGATGGTTTAACCCTGGGTGTTGATGTTTTCAGCTGTAAATATGCATTGAATGGCTTGCCTGCAATTTCTCCTAAGACAGGCAAGCAGCCTATGTTAATCATATTTATGGTAGCTAATTAAAATTTTCAATAATCCTTTTAAAATAAATATTGATATTAATAGGCTTGGGCTTGGGCATAGATCACAAGGGGACCCTCCCTGCCAACTTTGAAAAAAAGAGAGAAGGCAAAAATGAGTCATAATGACAAGGTGGCCTGAGAGAAGGAAGTGTTAACAGGTCAAATTAATTGATGAATATATGAATGTATGAATGTTGGCCTATGGAAAGAAAACTGACCATTACAAATGAACTGAATATCACAAATTTTAGAGGAGATCAAATACACGACTGCGTTCTCTGCAATTGAGTTCAAACAATGTTACAATGAGCATGAGCATGCACGTTTGAGAGATAAAGATGAGTGAAGTTTTCGATTGACGTGAGGTAGTTGCGATAAAATAAAATAAAAGATTGGCTGTAGGTTCCACTGGAGACAATGCAAGCCTTATATGAAAAATTTAGAGTTGAAAAACCATATTCTCTTGCTGCCAATGGCTTTAATCTTTACAGTTGTTATTTCATTGGTTCTTTCACTGGGAACCCTGGAAGGAGAACCAGTGAAGCCAATAGTATCAGAACATCTCCTCAGGTTGATATGGATCAAGCTGTGAACACTGATCCGTCTGCATTACTGGAAGCAGGTGAGCTCCATTTGTGTATTTTTCACACTTTTGGTTTGTTTCGTGGGGCTTTTTTCTTCTTCTTCTTCTTTGCTTTTCTTTCCCAGACCTGAGTATGTTTACCCTCTAAATTAAGTTCATTTGATAGAGGTGCTTTTTTCCGAAACCTGAGAGTACACCGAGCATCTGTGCTGGAGATTGTTTGTGCAATGCGCTCCGAGATTGTTTGCAAATGAACCGCAGTTCACTTCCCAGCTGGTGAGGAAGAAACGTTTGTCGAAATTCACCCGGTGCTACAATAACGTGGGGGATGACAATGGACATAAACGCTCTGTGCAGTCGTTTCGGGTCACAACTGTCTCTGTGAATCACAATTCGAGTTTACTTTTTGTTTTATTTTTACTTTTTTGGGAGGGGAGGACAACAGAGTTTATGTCTATGGCCACCAAAGCCCTAGGGCCGGTTTTGAATCACATCGACAATAACTGCAGACCCACTCGAGCGAACCAAAATTCAGAAAGGCTAAAAAAAGGTTTATTTACATTACATTACATTTATTTACATTACATTTATTTGGCAGACGCTTTTATCCAAAGCGACGTACAAAAAGTGCATTTCATGGTCATAGACAACTGCTAAACACAGGTTCAGTAAGGTACAATATTTATTTTGTACAGCTATTTCTAGCCAAGAACACAGTTTAGTTCACACTGTGAACACTATTCAGACCTACAAGACAAAAGGTGAAACGATATGGAAATTCATAAACATGTGTATGGACACAGGTTGCAGGATGAAGCTGGACAGCTAGGAACCGTCACTGATAATGTAAAGGATCGCTCTGCATTAAAAAGTCAAGTACAAAAAAGTCTGTAGTACGAAAAAAGAAAAGCCAAAGTCAATTTGTTGTGACCTAACTTAGGTCTATATAAAGCATAACTGTTTTAAAAGACAGTTTGTCATCTGCAACCTGTGGAACCCGGAAAACAATTAATTAATGGCAAAGAAACTAAGGACAGCTCAGCTAAAGCTAAACAAGTGTAGCAGTGATAAGATGTGAGTTAGATATGAGTTTTACATTCTGTCATCCTTCAATCTGGCTGCAACACAATGACTTTCGGTGTTTTCAACTCCACAACATCGTTCAATCTGGCTTCTCCGCTACGACTGTTGACATCTTCCATTCCTCTGGCATATCCTAACTAGGTTGTTCAACAATGGGACATTGGTGTCCTCAACTCCAGCTGTAAAAAAAATTTTAAAATTTAAAAAAACTGAAAATACTGCAGCATCAACAGAAAACACATGACAAAAGAAGACAAAAGAAAACAGAGGACTGTAACACTGATCTAACTCCAGGAAGTTCACAATACTGTACATTACATTTATCTGACAGGCGCTTTTATCCAAAGCAACGTACAATAATTGCATAGTGAAAGTCACTGGACAACTATAAAACCCAGGTCCGATAAGGCACAATACTCATTTTGTAATAATTATCCATAGCCATGAACATCAAGTCCAGTTAATGCAGCAAGCATAGGCTAGGTCAGGAAGCTATAACGAGTCAAATTAGAATGAGGTATGACAGCAAGATATGATATGACCTAAAACAAAAAGATAATAATACAAGTGCAATATAGGTGCTGGATGAAGATAAAGGTGAGATGTCATCAACATAGCAGTGATAAGAGAATCTATGTGAGGTAATGAGCTGAGATATTTAGTATGAACAAGATTACTACTACTTAAAAACAAGATTTCATTAGACTGCATAGCAGACAGTAATTCTTAAAAAGGAATCTGAGGATAGAAACACAAGAAAGCTAGCAGGCTTATTTCCATTGTGGTCCTCTAACATTCAAACATAGATATGACAAAACATCCAACACAACGCAGTTAATGTAATACAAACAGATATGACAGAACATTACATTCACCACAGGACAGACAGCATACTGGCAGGTTGGCAGATTATATTATAAAAATAATGATAGTCACACAGTATTTAACAGCCATCTTTTTAAGGATAACTGATGCACATGATTTCAATTCAGAGAGAAGTCTATTCCATTGAACTGCAGCCTTGGACAAGAAGGTGCTTTTCCCCATTAGGCTCTTGAATGTACACAGGACAAAATCAGCTAGACTGCCTCTGGTTGCATAATTATGGATGCCTCTGATGTGAGTAACATCATTTACCAAATAACTTGGTACAGAAGAGTTATTTACAATTTTGTATGTACGTCTCATAGTAATCTCCATGACCCTTTTGTCTAATGTAAGTCATTTAAGTTCCTTAAACTTAGAATCAACTAAATGAGTACAAGGATGGAACTCAATTAGTTGAGTTCCATCCTTGTACTCAATCAATTTATTTTGTGCTGTTTGTAATGTATGTTTGAGGCACTGAGGTAGACCACAATGCCACGAGTACCATCTAATTACTCATCTCCATAAATGAATCAACAATAGCAGAGGCCCCAGTACAGATCCATGTGGGACTCCTGAAACAAGGGGACGAGGTGCAGAGACGGACCCCAAGAAAAATCAATTAGGAACACTCTCCGGTTTCACCTCCGGCAAACAAAGAAGAGGTGAAAACTGAAGTAGAGCCCAGCAGCTCTGCTAGTGGAAAGACTGAAGGTGAATGGAGTAGGATGTAGTGCCCTCATTTGTGTTGTGAATTCTACAGAGGCGGAGGCCATGTTTAAAAAAAGGTGGATCTCAGGTAGCCGAGTCAGTAGCTAGACAGCAGGTGAGGCCATGTCAGAGGTGGGACCGCTGGCGGAAACGCCCTGTACCCTGGGGTGTCCTGGACACACCCACTTTGTGATGATTGGTCCACATATTTGGAACTCCGACGGCACTACTGGGCGGGACTAGGGAAATGGTGATGTCACGTCTAGTCACATTCGTACCGTATCCGAAATATTTCCATCGTTGCAGGAGAATATAGTCTAAATCAAGCTGGAAAGTCTGTAGTACATTAAAAAAAAACTTTGGTCCTAAATCATTGGGATGCATTGGGGGCAGGCAGACAGATCAGAGATATTTGCTCCAATCACAGTGTTCATGTGTGGTTTGGCAAGGGGAATGCTGAAAAGAAATGAACGTGTACCAGCTGGGGTCTCTCTTCCTCCCCTTCTGAAACTCTCTCCCCTTCTGAAACTTTTTCTTTCTCCCCTTCTAAAAGTCTCTCTCTCCTTCTGAAACTCCCTCCTTTCTGAAACTGTCTTCCTCCTCTCCTGAAACTCTCTCTCTCCTCTTCTGAAACTCTCTTTCTCCTTCTGAAACCGAATGGCATGTTGTCTCAGTCGTAGGGAACACCTGCCGGGGTTGTTTTTCATCAGTTTTTTGGTTCAGTTTGTCTTGGTACTGCTGGAAAACTGACAAGTCTATGTCAGGTGGGTTTACCCTAATCCTTTTGTTCATTTAAAAAAAAAAAAAGTGCACCCCTTGCCCAATTTCAGTTTACCGCTGTTGCTTCGAATTACCTTCATACTAGTGATCCAAGTGTCCCCAGGATCCTTCCCCCCTCCCTCTCTCAGTGACGAAACCATTCTCAACTTCCCTCCAACCATTTTCCTGCGACAGTACTACCATTTAGCTGTGGTATGTGAGTATTTAACTAAGGCGCATTTACAAATAGCACACCTTAAGATAAATATGTTTTTTCACCACAAAATAATCTTGGTTCTCAGAAGTCTGCCTACCAACAGTCACACGTTAGCAGTGGACAGAACAGCCCTGATACAGTTATGTTAGTGAAACATAAAAAAACACTTTCTTAATCAAAATAACTAATTTCACTTGTGACTGATGGAGAGAGGCTCTTGTTCAATACAAGAGGCATCTGGGATGTTTTGAAACAGCGTCCAGGGAATAAGCTTTCGAAGCATGTTGTGGGTTCACCTCTGGTCAGGGTCCTGATGTTTTGAATCAGAATCCAGGAAAGCAGAACTGTCAAATTGTGTTTAAATCCCTGTAGTGACAGGCTTCAGTGAAAATCCCATTTTTTCGGGCAGTTTTTTTTGAACCCTTCTGGTTGGACGTCGCCAAACACTGAAATATACTGACTGGTTTAAGGGCTGGCCTCCAATGTTGAAGCTACAAGTTAGATTCTTTTAGGCCAAGAACCAAAACTTATACCCATAGAAGAAGTAAGCATGACATCAGGTGTCATGGAATTCATGTCATCAATGAAAGATAATGGGCCAACTACTCCATTGACTTCAGTGGGGAAAAGTAGATTTAATGAAAATCTAAATTTGTAGTTAATCAGTGGTTTTTACATTTTTTCAGGATATTACACTAGTACTTTACGTATGGTGACTGGATGTACATTTCCATTAGGCCAGCTGATTGTTCCCCCCCCCCCCCATTATTTTCAAAAATTATTTTTTTGAACTGAACACAATGAAACATGCCACAAATCATGAAACGCTGAATTATGAATTATACATAGAGACTTGTGATATCAAAGAGGCTCTGACATTGCCTATGCATGCTCCTTCTATCTCTGTAGCTGCTGGCTACAATACGAATAACACAAAATATAAAATTATTCGACCACAAGAGCACAAATGATTTTCTTTGATGTGCCTTATAATGCCTTAAAGAGTAAAAATAAATAAATAAAATAAAATAAGCTTAAAAATAGGCACGAAAAGACATGATTTTTTCCCTGTCAAATCAATATCCATGTAGGAGTATATAAGCCCCCTTCATAAATAATGGATATCTCATTCGTTTTTATTAATATTAATTTTCTTGCATGAACATGTGAGCGAATGCAAATGTCTTGGCAGTGAGATATTATTTACGCAGAAAGAACGGGAGTTTCGTGTCGTGCCGAGAGAAGAGACGGAAGGCGAGTGGGGGTTGAAAATTCAGCCTTGGTGCCCGTGGAATATTCAACGGCATAAGAATTCCGTTGACTTAATGAGAGCTGAGCAATGCGCCTGCGCCTTAGTGTCCAAGCTTGTGATCTGTGACCCCCGCACGTCCCCATCAAGATTCGCAATCACCCCGGCCTGACCGGACTGCGAAACTGGGCGAAAAGAGAGGAACCAAAGCAGCCCGGCTTATTTATCATTTAAAAAAAAAAAAAACGGCTCTGTGAACCGCGTCCGGAGCTCAATCAGCGATTGTGGCGGTTGCACTCCGGTTGCGGCGCATTGCGCTCTATTACATCCGCCCCCGCCGAAACGCACCAGGG
The DNA here is from genome assembly GCA_039654925.1 of Anguilla pacifica. NCBI lineage: Eukaryota > Metazoa > Chordata > Actinopteri > Anguilliformes > Anguillidae > Anguilla > Anguilla pacifica. The sequence continues at coordinate 49,959,488 of CM077296.1, forward strand.
GGAGCGGGGCCAAACAAACGCGGCTGCTGTTCAGAACTGGTTGACGGCCCAGTGCATGGGGTTTTTTTTTCGGAATCTCATCTGAATGCCGAGAAGTGGCGGAGACTTTGCTCGTCTGATTATTTTTCTGTCGCTTTCCATTAAGAGGGAATAAATGAAGCTTGAATCCCCCCCCCCCCCATTTTTTTTTTTTTGCAGAATTTTTTTTTGTGTTTTATATTATATAAAATGTCATCGCTATTGCATTATTTTATTATTTTGCCCGTACTTGCTCCTTTTGTACACAAGCTTTTATTATAGAATGTAAACTGCAATGTGTTACCATGTCGTTTTTGTATAATTAGTTCACAGCAGTTTATGTGCAGGACTGATCAACTTGGTCTTGGGTGCACAAAACTGATGAAGAATTTCTGCTGGCGATTGTTATTAAGTGAGTTTAATCAAAGATTTTCTGTCATTGTTGGCTCTTTTTGCAGTATGGTTTCTTCATTTCCTCTCTGGAGAACATTCCTGAGCGTCTACTTGCGCAGGAGTCAAGGTAACATTGTTGAACAAGCTGTTTGGCAGCTTTAATAAAAACAAAGCTTGCAATATTGACAGATGGGGATTGTAAAAGGAAAGGAAAACAGTAGTTCAGCAAGTTCAGTGTGGAATTTGAAGTGGAGGATTTCAGTTGGGGAGTCACAGCAACAAAACGTGTGGAACTGTGCCCGTATAACTAAAGGCTATCCATGGCTGTGTTGATAATATTGCAGACATTGAGAAAATAAAAAAATATTTACATTTTAGGCATTTAGCTGATGCTCTTATCCAAAGTGACTTGCACAGATGATATTCTTTGCCTGTGGTGTTGATTGTACACAGCTGGTTATTCACTGAAGCAATTCAGGTTAAGTACCTTACTGAAGAGATTGTGATATTGACCGCCAGTTAGGCACAGAGCGAGCAGTATTTTGGATGGTGTGCCACACAGACCGCGTGGTGAAGAGGGAGCTGAGCCAAAGAAGGCAAAGCTCTCGATTTACTGGTCAATCTTCGTTTCCTGCTCTCGCCTGTGTTCACGAGCTTTGGGTAGCGACCGAAAGAGAGTGAGGTCACGAATACAAGCGGCCCAAAATGGGTTTTTTTCTCCTTAGGGTGGTGGGGCTTTCTCTCTGTGACAGGGTGAGGAGCTCAACTGTCAGAGAGGTCCTCAGAATAGAGCCTCTGCCTCTTCCCATTGACAGCAGCCAGGTGAGGTGGTGCAGACATCTGGTGAGGATGGCCCCCTGGGTGGGTGCCTAGGTGAACTAGGCACGTCCAACTGGGACGGGGGCCCCCGGGGCAGACACAGGATACGCTGGAGGGACTACATCTCCCAGCAGGCCTGGGAATGCCTGGGGATCCCCCAGGAAGAGATTGAGGAAGTTACTGCGAAGAGGTAATGTCTGGGTTTGCTCTGCAGATATTTTATCTAGAATTGGTCCAATTCTAAAAAAAGGTCTCTGGGAAAGGACTACCTTTCACCTTGAAGATGTGCCCCCCCCCCCCCCCCCCCACGAGTTCTTCAATTATCTCCCCCACAATGCAAAATCTTTTGGAATATCCCCAGTAATCAGTTTAAAACTATAATAATATTTTAAGTACATAATGCTAAGCTCTTTTCCAAATGAGCTCAGAGCGTGTTGCCAGCCTGTTAAAGCTTGCTTTAAAGCTCACATGTAAATTAACTGCTGGGCATCATACTGTGCTGACAGATAAGAGGACATGTATAAACACCAACGGGAGCTTGTTTGATAGCTTACAGGGACGTCTAATTTGCCCTTACTTCCTGATTGACATGTAAGGAAACCAATCGCTGCTCAGATAACAAAATTGTAAGTCGACCGATCAAATGTTTTGTGCAAACCTGGTGACTTTGAATTTCAGTCGTTTTCTGGGGGGTGTACTTATCAGATTGACCCGAAATTTCAGGATTCGGGAGGAACTATCTGCAGCTTTCAAATAAAAGCCTCATATTTGTCCTGACAACAACATTATCAAGTACTGGATATACTGAAAGTATTAGATATACTGGAAGTTAATGCAATGTAATGTAAATTAATATAAGTGCATTGCACATAGACATTTCATTTTATTTTTTTTGATCAAGAGGTTTCCCCTTTGGACAAAACCTGAGGGTTTTGAATTCCTGTCACCCATTGCAATGCATGGTACTGCACCTTGTGGTTACAACAAAGTTATCAAATATGAACTCGCCATTTTGCTATGCTGCACCCCCACAAGCTCCCATCACTGAGAGATGGTGCCACCACAGCACGTGCAGGTGCATCTGCGTTGACAATGCATTCGCCTTGAGAATGCAGTGTGGGACGGTCAATAGTGTTTTATATAAAGAAGAGGGTGAATGAAGTCAAGCAGACTGCGCAAAAGCCCAAGGCTAGTAGGTCACTGAAAACTAAATATTGTTCAGAAAGACAACATAGAAAAAGAATATCGATGTTCTGATGAGTTCATTATTACAAAGTGTGATTATTACCCATTAATTTGATTTATCTTTGAATATAGCTACGAAATAAGAGTAGCGTTTAAACAAACAAAAAAAAAAACAAATAAAATAAGGGCTCTGTAAGGTAAATATATTATTCCAATCAATAAAGAATTCAAGTTAAAATTAAAATGCGCTTTTTCCCATAACTCTGCATGTTGTAAACATTTCAGGGTTTGGCTCAACCTTCTTTTCTCACGGATGAGTTTTTATCTCAGTGTACTGTATAGCATTATTTTGTTGTTGTTCTTGTATACTGATGGCCAATAAAAAAGTCTAGTCCTGCATCGGAGCTCGATATTGCATCTGGGATTTGGACCTCCTGCCTCCAGGCTCCCTCCGCAGCTGAGCTCACTGCAGGATTTAATGGTAGAGACAGGACTAAGGCCGGTAAGCAGTTTTAAAGGGAGATTGTGTGTGTGTGTGTGTGTGTGTGTGTGTGGGCGGGGGGGTGGTGTGTAGTGTGTGTGTGTGTGTGTGTGGGCGGGGGGGTGTGTGTGTGGGTGAGCAGGTGGGTGTGTAATGCGTTTGTGTGAGTGCGCGGGTGGGTGTGTGTGTGTGTGCCTGTGTCTGTATGTGGGTGTGTGTGTTTGTGTCTGTGGGTGGGTGTGTAATGTGTTTGTGTGAGTGTGCGGGTGGGTGTGTCTGTGTGTGTGTGTGTGTGTACGTGTGTGGGCGGGTGTGTGTGTCTGTGTGTGTGGGTGGGTGGGGGAGTAGTGTGTGTATGTGTATGTGGGGTGGATGTGGGTGTGTGTGTGTGTGTGTGGTTGTGTGTTGTTGGGGGTTGGTGTGTTTGTGTGTGTGGTTGTGTGTTGTTGGGGGTTGGTGTGTGTGTGTGGTTGTGTGTTGTTGGGGGTTGGTGTGTGTGTATGTGTGTTGTTGGGGGTTGGTGTGTTTGTGTGTGTGGTTGTGTGTTGTTGGGGGTTGGTGTGTGTGTATGTGTGTTGTTGGGGGTTGGTGTGTGTGTGTGGTTGTGTGTTGTTGGGGGTTGGTGTGTGTGTATGTGTGTTGCTGGGGGTTGGTGTGTGTGTGTGTGGTTGTGTGTTGTTGGGGGTTGGTGTGTGTGTATGTGTGTTGTTGGGGGTTGGTGTGTGTGTATGTGTGTTGTTGGGGGTTGGTGTGTGTGTGGTTGTGTGTTGTTGGGGTTTGGTGTGTGTGTGTGTGGTTGTGTGTTGTTGGGGGTTGGTGTGTGTGTGTGTGTGTGTGGTTGTGTGTTGTTGGGTGGGTGTGTTGTATATGCACATGACAAATGAAGCCTTCTTCTTCTTGTAGTACGAGGACTCTGAGGTGCAACATGGGAAGTCTAACCCCCAGGAGGACTGTCTGTATCCCAGGAGCCCAGGGAATGAGGAGGCGGAGTCTGTGTGAGATCCAAACCACTAGAGGAGGAGTTCACAATTTGTAGCAAGGAGTGTAATGCCCACGGGGCGGAGCCCAAATACAATTTTGGAAGAAAAAAACTAAAACAGGGTGAGTATCTGGGGCGATGAGCGGGGTGAAATCTGGGCCAATCACGAGATTGCAATGGCTGAGTCATCTCCCACCTACATAGATCACAGGGACTGCCTATATCCCTTAACCCTGTAACCCTGTAGTCCTAACCATGAATACTGCGCTATTGCATTAATTTTCTATGAACAGAGAAGAACATGTATGTGCAATAATTTTTATTTTTCATGCCACTTTTTATTTTAGAGTAATGGGCTACTCGATCATGGTTCAACTACATTCGTTTATCATGCATGTAGAATTGACGGAATTTCTTCCTTTTTGAATATAAGATTTGAAGTACAACAGAACTGCTTCTGTTTGACTGGGTCATGTACCTGCCCATACGATCTGAACTGATCTACGTCCACTAGTCACGCAAACTAAAATTAGCTATGTTTCAATTTTAGTGGTGCATCAGAACCTCAATGCCCTGTTCAGAAATGCACAGATAGCGCATTGTAAGGAGATTCTTCTTCACTGTTCTTCCTGAAGCAGGGGTGAAGCTACGGGGGTAGTTCACGGAAAAATGTCCCGGGGTGCAAGTGGACCCAGGTGGGGTGAGTATGTGCACATGCACAGATGGAGTGGGGGGGGGGGGGGGGGGGGCGCTTCTCATATTTGTTTGCCTGCACAAATAATTTCTTGATCTGTCCCTGTCCTGAAGTCAATCAATCAACCCCCCCCCCCCCCGGTTGACAGATCATTAGAATCCACTCATTGACAATTGATTAGAATCTCTGTTGACAGTTGATTAGAATCATCGATCAACAATCTGTATCTTACTGTTTGGTGAACGGACGCAGAGAGAGTTGTCTCTGCACACCCCTACTTCCTGTAGTCAGTAGATACACACGGGACGGGACAATGGCTGTATGACATCATCATCAATCCAGACAGGCCCACTTTAATAAGACACTGAAATATCCATTTGGGGGGAGGGGCAGGGGAGGAGAGACAGGGGGTTAGCTGGTTAGCTGGTACATGGGCTGTGGAGAATGGACTCATTTAGACTTATGCTATCACTTCATCCAGTCGTGTGAAATTCAGATTTGTCTCCATAATGTGTCGTGTAAAATAAACTGCAGTATATTTCAAGATCTTAAGATACTTGAATATCTGATGTTGCTCATTCACTGATGGAGATTTCTCACCCCCTCTGTCTCTGTCTTTGTAAAACCTTTGTAAATGGGCACATGTTCTCATGTACAGTAGGTTTGAAAGTCTTTCATGAATAGTAGGTTTTTTGTATTTTCAGTGTTCATTTAAATTGTTATTCAGTTTTTATGTGAAGGGATTTATTAGACAGTACAATTTTTCCAAACTAAGCCCTCCCATTCTCTCCACAAGTCAGTTATTCCCAAATTCTACTGAACAACACCGAAAGCAGACATTTGTGCGATATCCACGACACGGAAACCGAAAAATTAAATGGCACCGAATTTGTTTTAAACAAAAGTACGAACGTAACTGTAAAAGGTTGAAATTAATGACTGTGCGTGACTCCTGCAGAAGAGTGTCTGTTAAAATAGGCCCTGTTATTAACAGGCACCGACAAACACCGTCTCCTGCCCGTCATTTACCAAACACGGAACAACTTTAAAGTCGGGCGCATCTGACAGTGCTAACCTTGGCTCGGGCTGACATTACATTAATGAGCATATCTCTCTCCTGAATCACAACACCTACATCCACCGCATGCGTTAGCTGCATAAATGCCGTCAGGCGTAGCAGTTACAGGCAATCAACTTGATACAGCGCGCAGTCTTTTCCAGTTATGGCAATTAGACACCAATATCCCGTGACATTTTGCGCTGCGTTGACCCCGTGGCGACGTAGCTGATCGTTAGGGCGAAGGAACTGAAAACAATTTGATGTGATTATGAGCTAAATAATAGGAGGAGGCTAAGATAAGATTCACCCAACTGACGGACTATTTATCAGCACCTTTGTAAAGGCTGAGTGACTGTGTGTGTGTGAGTGGGTGGGTGTGTGGGTGAGTGTGTGTGTGTGTGTGTATGTGTGGGTGAGTGAGTGGGTAGGTATGCAGATGTGTGTGTGTGTGTTTGTTGTGTTTGTGTGTGAGTATAAGTGAATATGTGAGGTCCTAGAAATCACTGAACACTTTCTGAACACGTGCCTGAACGGTGAACGGTGGGGTGTGTGTGGAGTCCTGGGATTGCGGACAGGTCTGCCATTTTGGATCCGCTGCTGCCGGCCTTCACGCTGAACGCAGAGAGCTGTCGCAGTCTCTCACTCTATTACAGATGGCTCACAGCCATTCTTCTCTCACGCATCACATCGGTCAAAACATCATTTCTGTTTTCATTCAGTTTGATGCATGCCCCTCTCTGTGTGGCAGCCAATGTTTTCAATGGTGACACAGTCACAGTTTGTTGTTACAGCTCTGTGCCCCAGCACACTGGATTGGAAATGAAACAATGAATATGAGGTTAACGTGCAGACTGTCAGCTTTAATTTTAGGGTATTTACATCCACATCCACTGTGATCCATGTAGGAATTACAGACCTTTTTATACGCAAGTCCCACAACCCCATTTTAGAGTACAGAGTACAGACAGTTGTGTAGCTGTCCAAATACTTGTGGACTACACTGTACATGTTTGCTAGTTTTGATACTGCACATATTCCCACCTGTGGCTCTTATATTTGGTTTGAGTAAACCGGTATACAGAAATCAATCTTTGGTAGAGTAGCTAGCCACTCTTTTTGTCTGCTGTGAAAAAAATAATATCTGGCAAATTATATCTTCACTTCTTTTTCTTACTTTTTCCGTGGATGCAAATTTGCATTACAGACATGCCACACAATGAAACAATATTGTTTTTTGATTGACGTGTTTTTTTTGTATTACCTTCATTATTTGCAAAGCAGGCCCGTATTCAGATTTACACACAGAGCCCTGTACGATATTTAACATCACAAAAGCATGAAATGATGCCCACTCTTCCAGCCATTTACTCAACACTCAGTTTCACTTTACATCCCTTAAAAATAAATTTGCCTGTCAGACGACAGGGTGTTCTTTGGTCATATTTTGTAAAAAAAAATGCCACAACAGTAACGCAAACCTGCAATATTCTGTGGTACAAGCATGGTTCTCCTATCCCAGTAAACTATGCCGCCACGCTTAACACTTCATTACCCAGAATGCCGACCTTTTTTCCTCTGTGTGAACTGGGCGAAACCTCGACACCGGAGCGACGCTGATTTACAGTGCAGTCACGGGAGCGTGTGGGAGCGAAGGCAGATCAGCCGCAGCAGGGTGCGCGTGTGAAGCAACGTAATTAAACTATTAACAAGCTGTCTGTATAGTGAGCCTGCTTCGCCCGAAAGGCTCCCTGCCAGCTTCTGCTCAGGGTTCCGTGATTAGTGATAGGTTAACTGTTTTTCCGCCAAATCTGTCCCGACCTCCCCCCCTTCTCTCTTTCTCTGAGGTGTGTAATACCGATCTGGCCTCGGGTCCTGCTCCCAGGGTGGGCACGGTTTCGCAGGTGTTTCGAAATCGCACACAATCTCCAATCTCACAGCAGGGAAGGGTCTTCAGCTCACAGGAAATGTTTCGCTAAATTGAGTGTGGATGATGATAACCTCTTCCAACTCTCCGCCCCCCCCCCCCCCCCCCCCCCGCCACCTCACCCCATTCTATCCTGCGTCCTGCCCCCCTACTTATTCTGCACCAAAATTACGCACAGTTCTCTTTCATTGAACAGCAACGCTTTATCTGCTTCATTGTTTACCCCACCAGAGAAGACAAGGCGCTGTGTGTTGTGCTGATAATGTGATGGGCGGCCATTTTTTGGTAGTGCACTGCCATCTTGTGACAACAGAACGGAAAGGAATGTGGTGACATCGCACTGGGAGGCACCGAATACCAAATAACAAAATGTTCTGTTGCATTTTTGAAATGGAGACAGTGTCTGTGGGGGGGGTTGAGGTTTTCATGCAGAGGTTGGTGAATATGTTCTTTGAAATGTAGCGAGGGTAGAAAAAAAATATTAAATTTACTCAGTTTAATCAGTGAAAATGTACATCATATTACATGCAACGAGAAATCATTGGACAGAAATTACACTGTAGTCAAAAAAAAAAAAACATCTCATATTGATATCCACAGCAGTAGCTTAAGTAAAATATTCTTTAAAGCTGTAAGCTTTAAGACATTTGGATTATTCAGTGGCATCACTGGGGTTGGTGACACCTGGTGTGGTTGAGCATTGGCGTCATCTGATGCTGTCGAATGGGGGGGGTGTGTTTGCAGGTGTTTGGGGGTCTTGTCCAGCGGGGTTGGGGTTGCTGGCGGGTGTTGTCGACCGGGAGGGGGGGTGCAATTAATAGCGCTAATTGAACCAACATATCAAACCGTCGCTACACAGAGCACTGCACAATAAACTTATTGCCTGTCATTTTGGTGTCACTCCCCTTTGATGGTGTCACCCGGTGCGGTCCGCACCCCCCGCACCCCCCTAGTGACGCCTCTGGATTACTGATGTTAAACAGCGGCTCAACCAAGAAAAACTACCGATGGCATCGGTTCACTGTTCTTTCCCCTGTAGATGAGTTTTGCCCCAGCTGTGCCCGTCGCTAACCAAAACGCCCGGGCTAGAAACTCATTCATTTGCATTTGACTCCGCCCACCTTCGATAGCGAGGCCCGTTAATAGCCTCAGATTTCTTGATTCATGAGTTGCTCATGAGTTACGTTTTCCACGGATTCTATAAATAGCCTAAATGACTAATGTCTGTCAGACTCCCACAGGCGGGCTTCTGGGACACGGTTTTTCCCTTTTGCAGAGCAGCTTCTCGCACACTGAGCGCCACGATTGATGCCTGGCTGTCGCTCGAGGCCAGTCGCACCGCCTCCTCCTCCTCCTCCTCCTCCTCCTCTCACCTTGGACCTCCCGTATCGTCTGGCTGGCGGACAGCCTCATTCTGAGTTTCTGATGCGCTCGCACGCGCTCGCTCGCTCTCTCTCTCTCTCTCCCGATCGGCCGCGACCTTTTATCCCCCCGCCCAGATGCACACCGCAGCCACTGAATGCAAAAAAAAGAAGACAAAAATCGAAGAGAGTTCCCCGACGTTCTCTGGAGTCCTGTTACCACGGTTCTTGACCGCTGTCGATTAGCCTGACAGAGATACAATGGCCTGAGACTGCCAGGGAGATCGGAGGTAGATACCAAAAGAATTATGACAGACCAGGAAATTATAGTTCACAGAAAAGGGTTTGGTTTTTTTTTTGGTCCCCCAGAACTTCAGGGACATTGCAAGTAATAACACTGACACATGCCTTACTGTATCAGTTTGTGCATTCAGTTTAGAAGTTTCTCACTATAATCCACAGCTGTGGTAGCCAGCCATGTTTCTGGAGATCGACCATTCTATAGGTTTTCACGCTAACCCTAAGAAAACACACCTCATTTAACAGCAAGAGCTCTTGTTGAGCTGTCACAGTAATTAGTAGAGTCAGATGTGGCAAATTAGGGTTGGTTACCACTGATCTCCAGTACGTAGCTTCAATATATACATATGGCTACAAGTCTGTATTGCTCAAACCACCCCAAACCGCAATTCTAGCTGTTAGGATTTCGGAAAGCTAAAGGAAACCTCAAACGTATATCCTTTCCCGCCTATACACAAGCAGGAGATCGCTAAAAAGCAGGGCTGCCAAACCACTGAAACATTCTCCTAAAATGCAGTATATGCAACAGTAATGGTCTGGCAGTTAGGAAAGCTCTTGTCTGTCAAGCCCTGGAATATCACTGGGGCATCAAAACCCCATCGGGGTTGGTCTGAACTTTTAACAGCCCGAAGCCGAGTGTTGTATCGTCCAACTACAAGGCTCCAGTACTGCCAATCACCTTCTCACAAATATGGGTTGTGCTTCTCCGCCTGGTGTCTTTCATGAATTCCCACTATCATTCCCACTTTCCCTGGAAATTTTTTACTTTTATTGGATCAGGTTAGTCACATTGAGACTGACATCTCTCTTGCAACATGCAAAAGAGTTGGACACGAAGAAGGTCCAGTTGTTTGCCACTCAAACCCAGAACCTCCTTCTTGCGTGGCAACAGTGCTAACCACTGCGCCACCGTGCCACCCCAATACACAAGCTTGTCCTATGATTGCCTCCACGCTACGTGTAAACCACTCACAAAAACAGGTGTACATTTTTGCCATGCAGTCACGGTTGGGTTAGGGCTGGTGTTCAAAATCATGAATATCATTTGGATGGCTGTCTTGTAGTGGCATTAAAGGTACACTGAAGCACATGTAAACTGTGCAACTACTGCGCACAATTTAGCCTTGTTGAATTGGCCTTGTTGAATGCTAATTTGAATTGGAGGGACCCAAAGATGCTGGAGAAATATGTCATAAACATAGCTTTAGGAGACAGACAAATTTATATTCATATATTCACATTTCTACTGTCTGTTTTTTAGTCATGGCTTAAAGTCTCCTGACAATTCAGTCAGCTCTGTAACAACCAGAACTTTTACCGAGCCACTGTTCAGACATTCATATTTGATTAATCAACTTGGGTGCAGAAAACTGCCTGAAACTTTCTTCCAAACTGGGGATATTTTTCTTTGGTAAATGGAATCTCTCTCACTCCAGTACTTCTGTCTCTTTTGGGAAATTCCATTTATTTTGTTTGTTTTTTTCACTGCCATATTGTGTTTTGATACTTCTGAGAAACATTCTTATCCACGATTGATTTGGGGAAAAAAAATAAAAAAGAACAATCTGGGCTTTTAAGCTACGCGTCTATTCTGACACTATGCTCCAGTTATTTCAAAAAATGGCCTATTTGTGTATTTCAATATTTTACTCGTACATCTTGCCTTGCCTCTAATGGCCGTTTTATTTAAAACAACACATCTCGGTCCTGCGAGCATGGCTATTATCAGCACATTTGGGGGGGGGGGGGGGCACCGAGAAACAGAGCGAGTGCGTGGGAGGGAAAAATTTTAAGCTCTAGTCATCTGTCAACCCGCAAGGGTTACCATGGGAACTCAAAAGAGCATACGAAAGTAATGATGCGGCCCGTTAATAGTGCTGGGGTGACCTTGCCTGGCGCATGAAGGTCACGTCTCCACGGCGCGCATGTCAGAGTACTCTAACTGCCTCATTGGGCGTCCATTCAGCACTAATGTTTTCCGAAGGTGCAGCTCGATGGCTTGTGCCATTTAGCTGTTCCGAGTCCTTGGGTTTTGTGCAGAAGTGACTTTTTCTTTGCACATTTCTGCGGTACATGCCTTACAGAATGTATTTCAGGGCTCATGACTAAAAGTCCAAGGATAATAATCATTGAATAATGCTTTTTTTTTTTGATTTTTTTTTTTTTAGAGGAGGCTGAGGCTAAACTTTTACAGTTTGTGCTTGTCTGTCCAACTAGTAGCGCAATGTATTTTGTTCCTTCTCATTAAGTTGCTGGGTGAATTCAGAAGGAAAAGCATTTTGCACTGTTTTGGAACAGTGCTCATGGGAAATGAAGTCCACTTCTGCAGTTTGTTAGTCGTGTAATGTTGATGGGGAAATTAGCCTCATCTCAGCCAAACATTGTGTAGCACTTTTGTTTTTTTTTTAAATGTTGAGAGCGTGCTATGTCTCTGGGACTTCTGTCTCCACCCCTGAGGCTATTTCAGGCACTGTCAGGACTCATCCTGTCTTCACCATCTGCAGATTGTGGAGTAGGTCCCCAAGGCCCAAACTCACACACGCACACACACACACACACACACACACCTACTCCTGCAGTTGGCTCTGGGGAAATCAGTGGGACATTGATGTTTACCAAATGGGTATTTGGGAAGAAATCCCTTTAAGGTGTGAGATTCCAAATATGTGATTAGAATGTTCTGAACTGAATATTCTAATGCTGATTGGTGCATTAACATGCACATTAATACTCAGATCTGATCATGCCCCAATTATGACAATACTCTGATTTCTGAAATGGTCATGTAAACACCTTTATCTGGCATCTTCATCAACATAAGGTCAGAATCAGCATATTGAAAAACTGATTATGACACCTGGATTTTTGCCCAATCTTTCTATTTTTTTGATGCACATAAACGTCTTACTCCAGTTTCTTTCTGCTTTTATGAAACTGCGCATGTCAGGTGGAAGTCGAAGATCCTGAATGAAAACACGGCTGCCGTGTACGCTCTTGAGCATATTCTGATTAGCGGAAGGAATAATGTAAACACAGTTAATGACGTAATTACAGTATTTATATCCATGTGTACGCAATAATCTAAATACTCTCAAAATTGGGATATTGGTGTGCTTGTAAATGTAGCCAATTGCTACTGGTGATTGAAAGCAATGGAGTTCTAGAGTTCTAGAGAGTTCTAGATTTGAATTAGATTTTTTTAAATCCAAAAAAACCTATTCTGCAAAGGGTTATGTATTCCTTCACCACCTTGCATCATGCTAGAAATGGACACAATTTCTCACATTTCTGGAATACTTATGCAATTACGGCAATAAAAGTATGTTTCCGAGCAGGCAAGGATTCCTCCGGGCCACGCAATATGCATGGTTTCCTGGGTAACATAAACCTCCCTCACAATCCTACCATTATTTGATCATAGCTTTAACCTATGAACCAGAAAATGGGGGGGGGGGGGTAGGCAGAGGAAAACTACATTTTATGAGTCTGTGTTTATAAATTACTGCACGAGCTGAATACATGTATTTACATTTAAAGCGTTATTATTATTATTATTATTATTATTATTAATAATAATAATAATAATAATAATAATAATAATAATAATACAGTTTTTTGGCAGCCCAGTACTAGAGGCACCACAACGGCTTTAAAAGGCATTTATAATGCGTCTCTGCTGCTGCCCCATGAAACGCCTCGGTTTCCCTCCGTATTCCCAAACATTTTTACTGAAGCGTCTGCTATGCAGAACACTCAACGGACCCAATTTAGCCAAAAGCTACATCGACTTTAAAACGCGCACTATAGTAGTGGTTTCACCTGTTCGCCAAAAGAGGTGACACTAATGAGTAAGCTGTTTCATGTACAACCTTGCCGAAACGTAAAACCAGCTAAGGGTAAAGATTTTTTTGCGGACAGGTTTTTTAATTGCGAGCTTATAATAAACGTGCCGCTTTTCTGATACAGAATGCTCAGCGGCTGCCGGGTGCTTGCTAAGTGCTATAAGTACTGCCGGTTGTAGCTCCGGAAGATAAATTAATGTTACAGTCAGGTACCTGTCAGCCTTGGGGTCAGCTGGCCGACTGCTGGCCGATTGTGCCTGGTGTTAGCTAATGAGGACGAATTGCCGTCGTCTTAGAAGAGAACGTGGCCAAGCTCAGCGCCGAGTGAATAAGTACCGTTTGAGCGTGTCCGCCGTCCTCCTCGCGTGCCCTACGGTCACGCAAATGGGCTGCGAGCCCTTCAAATTAAGCTCTGCGGACTCCGCCACGAGCTGTCAGTTCGGATTGGCTGCACAACTGAAAAGGCAGAGTTTACGTGACTGTATTTCAAATCGTGATCATCGCTGCTGGAGGAGGAGGAGGAGGAGGAGGAGGGGTGATGGGGGGGGGGGGGGGGTTGGATTGTTAAGAGAATTCCTCTGTGTTACTGAAAATCATAGAGACAAAGTCAAACACTCACAATGCCAAGTGCCAGGAGGCTTTCAGTCACAGTTCAGGAGCTTTCACCATTCATTACGCATTAAGGAACAGCGGATAAGCTACAAGGTGTCCCCGTTCCTACCAAGGGAGGAGATGACTACTCATCCCCCCAGTCTTCCAAAAATATTTGCCCCCCCCCCCCCTCACCCGGCCCTATTTTCTCCCCTGTACGAGGGGAGATACATAGCAGGCTGTGTCTGTTATCACCTTAATTGGTACAAATCCTCCACAGCTGGGAGGGAAAGATTAAATGTGGGGTTGAAAATGGTGCCTTGCAGTGATGTGTACAGGTTCCCCAGGGGGACGGAACCAGGTGTAATCCAGGTAAACCCTCCACAGCAATTCAGACTTGGCTAACTGCTCCAGTAATGCATGCGTGAGTGGTGGTGACCTACTTTATATCAATATCCACAATTAAGAGGGATTTCCTAATACAATCCAACTCATATTTTTTACTCAAGAGTCACTGGCCATTTATGTATACATGGCTGCTCTTTGCTGATCGAGTTTTTACTTTTTTTTTTTTGTTTTTGCATTATTTATGTTATTCCTATTATTTATTCATGCATTCAAGCTAACGCTGCTGCGGATAGTTCTTTTAAGGTCTTGAGCACGTACTAATTTTCAGGAGCTGTGGCTAGAGGGTGATGATGCATTCGGTTCTTTCTTTGGATTATGCGAAAGAGAGAAAGAGAGAGAGAGAGAGCCTCTTCTGGCATGCAAGGACAGGATTTGGAGTAACAGCTCAAACGGAGTTTGTGATTCATACGCAGCAGACCCTGCGCTGTACACATTTAGGCATCTGAAGGACCTGTTATCCGCGCTCCTCGAGTGCCATGTTGTGTCCTACTCAACGAGGCCCTCAGCCTCCAAGGGCAGACAAATGGGGTCGACCTATTGTTTGGCCTTGTTCTTGTTTTTTTGTTTGTTTTTTTTTTAAATGGATAATGGAAGAATGTGAAGTTGGGGGTGTGCCCTGTGACAGTGGCGTCACTAGGGTTGGTGACACCCGGTGCGGTCGACCGTCAGTGTCACCCGATGTTGTCGACCGGGGGGGTGCTGTTGGATGTTGTCCAACTGGGGGGGTGCACTTGGATGTTGTTGACTTGGGGGGGGGTGCGGCGGTGGGGGGGTGGGTGCGGGGAAAACTGCATTCGAACGACACAACCCTTCTCGTCACATTAATACCGCTAATCAAATCAACCGCCAGTAAACTACGTCGAAGAAATGAGCTGTTTCAACTCGTCGCGACACAAAACACTGCACAAAAATTTTATTGCCAGTCATTTCGGTGTCACCCCACTCTGACGGTGTCACCCCCCGCACCCCCCTAGTGACCCCTCTGCACTGTGAGACCATGTTATAAATTTTCAGCACTTCGATGTTACCCAGGTTCCCTCTAGAGGCCAATCCCACTGGTCACATGACCAGGGTTGTAAGAGCTTTGACAACCATGTCTGTATATATCCAAGACTTGCTTTATGGCATTATCTGTATTCAACAGGCTCCTTCCGACACAAAACCAAACAAGGGTTTTGCAGGTGTGCTGAGTGCAAGCAGCCTCAGGTGTTAAAAATGTATTTCATTCAGATCAAGGCCGTTGTATGCCAATATGAGCTGCAATACTACCAGGGGCGACACAGCTCAGGAGGAGGGTTGCCGGTTCGATCCCCCGCCCTGGGCGTGTCGAAGTGTCCCTGAGCAAGACACCTCACCCCTAATTGCTCCCCAACGAGCTGATTGGTACCTTGCATGGCAGCCTTTCCCTGTTGGTGTGTGAGTGTGTGTGTGAATGGGTGAATGAGAGGCATCAATTGTAAAGCGCTTTTGGATAAAAGCGCTATATAAATGCAGTCCATTTACCATTTACTTCTCTCTTCTGTCTTGTTGTAATTAAACTAAACTTAGCTGTTTCCAGTGTCAAGACTGGCAGCTGTTGTCTCTGGCTCTGTCAGGAATAAAATCTGCCAATTTTTTTTTTTTCCTCATGATTTTGCGAATTGCACAGAATAGGCAATCTGGACAACAAGATTTTATTAAAACTAATTTTAACCAGGTTGCATATGGGTGCAGTTTTTAAGGAAATACAAATTACACTAGATTTTTCATATTTTTTTTACAGTTATTTTTTTCTTTAACATTCCAAGACTACAGTAAGTTTTGGTTTAAACCCTAATTGAGACTGATATGTCTTCAACGGGGACTTGAAATGTAATAAAAACCTCACAATAAGAAATAAAATGGGTGAGAATACATTGTAGATAGAGAGATGGCAATGTAGACGCTACAATGGCTAAACAAGATTAAAAGCAGATTTACAGTATTCAGAATTAAACCTGTAAAACAACCACAGTATTATAAAGTATATAGTATAAATTGACTTGAGTAACCAATTATATGCAGATTCCATTCAGTAGTTCTGAAATGCATTTATATTTTCCTCCTAACTGCTAAAAGACAATGAATTCTCATGGAGAAGGGTCCCCATTGTCAGCTTTGGGAAATGTTTCTCTATCTTGCTCAGACAAGATGTGTCTCTCCCCCTGAGCCTCTAGTCTGTTTCAAACTGTCACACAGAGGGGGGAGGGGAGGATTTTCAACCGATTCCTTTGTGTTGATATTTTTTTTCATATACGCAGCACAATGTAACCACTCTAATCTCAATTTAACAGCTTGCTGTGCGTTCCAGTTAGGCATGATTTGTAAACGCAGAAATTTAATTATGATATAATTACACTTTCTTCCTCAGCACATTGTAGTATATGAACTGTCAGTATTGTCAAGCTTTGCAATGTTTTTATTTATTCTCCCCTCAGCCCCATCACTGATCTAAGCCTTCAGACTGAGGCTGAGACACCAGTCTTCACACCTTTCCCAAAGGGAGCAACATGTCCCGGCATTGTGAAAATGTCATTTCCTTTATTTTAGCCACATGGAAAAAAGGATAATACACCAACTAGATTGATACTGTAATGGTACCTAAAAGCATGTATCCCCTTTTTTTTAAGGCTTTCCTGAAACACCACAATGGGGTTAGTGAGCTATGGCTTCCATTTCAGTCGGAGTACTACATTATTGTTAGCTGGCTTCAGTTTGTGGTAACTTCAAGTCACTTAAAGGCACTGAAATCCATTATTTTTTGTCAGCCAAGCCTAGTATTGCTGTGTACTGCTATTGATTGGAGCTTGTTGAAGATACCGAATTTCTAATAATTATAAGAACGCAGATAATGGGGAAATCCCATCAAAAACAAATGAGCATTCAGATTTTACACAGCTAGCTTGCATTGGGTAATGGGTAGAATTCTCATTCTGACAACCGTTCATGTTTCAAATTTAAGGTGGTGAACAGCACATCCTAGAAGAGTACATCCATTTTGGAATTTTATTATAGACAGCGAGTAATGGCTTGAAACAGACAATGCACAGTACAATGCACAGCATTGCCATTATCTTGCACTGCATCCTCAGGAGAAGCAACGGGTTTGTCTTTGTTTTGGCAGCGCGAAACTTGTACCTTGTTTTCCGGTGCAACGGTGAGTTGCACGACAAGTGGGAGCTGCTGGTTTGTCATACGCTTCTACTTCCAATTAACTCGGAGGCACGAAAGCAAGGGAACAGTTTTGAGATGAGGCGGGGAACGCTGACTTCGCTGTGCATTGTCCTTAGTAATTAAGACAAATTAGCCTCGACAATTCAATGAGCCGCTTCGAGGGTGAGCGGGCGTAGAGATAGAGATAGAAGCACCTGAACCGTTGGTGATTAGACTTTATATTTCATTTAATTTCAGATTTGAGACTCCCAATATCAGAACTTAATGCCCCAGTGAATCCTGTGAGATAAACATCGCTCTCACTCCTGGATCCCTGGGGCATTAAATCAATTTTTTTTCCCCATCCAAAGTGTTGATGGCTAAATGGTGAGGGGGTAGCAGTGTAATATAATGGTTAAGGAACTGGGCTGGTAACCTGTCGCTTGCAGGTTCGATTACCATGTAGAACGCTGTCGTAGTACCCACGATCAAGGTAATCAACCTGAATTGCTTCTGTATACATCCAGCTGTCGCAAAACACAGTACTATGGCAAAATACAAACGCCGTGCAAAGTTGTCTGGGTAACAGTGTCTGCTAAATGCCTGAAATGTGATGTCACAGGAAGTGCCTGCCATTTCTGAGCTTCCTGGGAGGCACGTGAGTGATCCCTTGGTTAACCCTTTCAAGAGTAGGCTTTTTTTGGAATCTTTTTTTTTTTTCTTCAAAATTCTAAGTGCGGTTGCCTGGCAGTCGGAGGGTTGCCAGTTCGATCTCCCGCCCTGGGTGTGTCGAAGTGTCCCTGAGCAAGACACCTAACCCCTAATTGCTGCCAACGAGCTGATTGGTACCTTGCATGGCAGCCTTTCACCGTTGGTGTGTGAGTGTGTGTGTGTGAATGAGAGGCTTCAATTGTAAAGTGCTTTGGATAAAAGCGCTATATAAATGCAGTCTATTTACCACTTATCATTACCAGTAGTGATTGTTACATCAGCGTTAGAATGTTCTGTCAAGGTTACATTCTGATCGCATGTTTGTAATCTCACACCTTACAGGGTGGCTTTAGACAGGCATACCTCCCCTGTGTAAGAAGCCTAAGGTTCTCCACCAAACCCCCACCTTCCTGTACTAAGTTATAAGGCTGGTAGCAAAGGCAGCTTCATTTGCTTTACAGAAGGTTGCTGGTTGTCTCAAACTATAGCTGGGTTAGGAACAAATTGATTAGATTTGGGCGGGGTCCCACCCACACTTTCCCCAGTGGATGGCAGCAGCTCCTGTAGTTCCCGCTGTAATCACTGTTCCGAAGGTAAGCAGGTGAGGTCCCCCGTGCCCTCCCGGAAATGGGTCTTCCAGTTTTATTGCAAAAAAATCTGGGGCAAAATACTGTAGAAGCTCCTGCCTTCCTGTGAGTGGACGGGGGAAACGCTAGTGCGCTCCTGTCTGTTCGCTTGATAAATTATTAGCCTGGTTTTTTCCCGCTTATCCCCTAGAAACACAATGTTGGGTATCAACGATGTGGAGCACAAATTAATAGTTGATGCTCTTATGAGACTCGACACGCGCAAAGCGATGATTTCTCCCCTTTAATCTCCCGGGTCAGTAAATTGATATTCATTTCCTCGCAAACATGAATAAAAAAAATGTCAAATGCGCGACCTAATATGAATACATTTCATAATAAACGCATTAAAGATATGAATGTTATATAAACCGTGCGTGTGGTAGCAAAATCATTTCGCCAAAGAATATGTCCCTGAAAAACCAAGCCGACCAGGCTACGCTTTATAAATTTAGGGAAATTGATGCATTGTGTAGCCGCGTGCCTTAAAATAGCGCGGTCAAAATTATCGTGTTTGTAAAGCGCACCTCATTATATAATAACGCCACGTATGATTGAACCGCGTGGCCTCGTTATTTATTTATTTATTTTAAGAAACTGAAAATATTTGATGTAGGTTTTTTGTTTTAAAAGTAATCGTTCTTTAACTAATACTGCATTGAGCTGTTAATTGTATTATCGGTCAGACTCGGTAAGAAATATTTGTGTACAGACCGGCAGCCCATCCCAATCCGCGCTTTAAAACGTATTGTAGTACGACCACTGGGAAGTACGGGGGAAGAGGATGATGACCGTTTCAAAACTGACCCAGATAAAATAAACACGAAAATCGGTCAGTTCTTACAGCGTCCACAGTGGTAGCAGCGGTCTTCGTCTGAAGCATTACTGTAGCTAAGGCACTGGTGTGAAAGGGAGTGCCTTGTTCCACGAGTATTTTCTTTCTCCGCGTTTATTACTCGGTACAGTTTCAAGGTGCACACGGAGATGCGCTAGCCGGGGTTCCACACGCGCTCGGTTATAGCAGCGTTCCAAAGGAAAAAGTAAGTCAGTGCATTTAATAGATATTTTGGCTCGAGAATTCTGTTGATGGTTGTGTTGTACCTACTGCCTGCCTACTTTAAATGGTTTGGGACAAAAACTGTGTGCTCCAGTGTCTAATTGTTAACAGAACGACGTTGAATTAATTAATTAATTTCGCAAATGTAACCGAAATTCAACTGTAGACTTCAAAATATTTGCGTATAGCGTGTTCGGTAATCGATAGTTAGTTACGGCGAGTTTTGCCTTGCGGTCTCCGGTATTCTTACCTGTACAGTATTCAAGGGTGTGTGTGTTTGTGCTCCCTTGTTTTGCGTAGACTCTTAAAAATGTATATTGTTGTTCAACCTGGGAAACAGACATATCTATCTTGATGTGCATAGTTTCTTTTAAAGCTCTGTATTGAGCTTGGCCAGTACTAGTGGCATTTTCTGTTCGAATTCATTATAATGGCCATAAAATAAATAAAATGGAGCGTATGTGTTCTTATTCCCACTGTTAAGTGTTGAAGACAATAATGCATTCTCACGAAATAATGATCCTAATAAACCATTGCAGAATATACTCCTTCATACTTTCTGACCACAAAAATAGAGATTGTTGTTGTTATTAATGTTATACGATATTAAATCAATTAAAGGTCATCTGTTCAGTATTCTGCCTGACTAACCTTCAGTACTCAAATGCCCGAGAGATAATATCCTACCGTATAGTCTGAACCGAATGCGTTCTGATACTATTTTACATTTAGTTTTTTTTTCTATGAATGTTTTAAAGCCATACATTGTGAATGCATACTGTGGACGCATCTGTTCATTTTGATTAATGCATTCACCTTGTCTCTTAATCCACTTTAGAAACTGCGTGGCCAGAATTGTAAGATAAAGAACATCACACCAGCATCAAAGGCACAAGTCCCTGCTTAACTAGGATACTCTTAATTGCTTGCAGTTATTGTGTATATATTGGTACGCAATTGTCAAGATATTAATTCAAAGTATTTCTGTAATAGTGACATAAAAACATGGGCTCTTATTAAACAGAGACTTGTTCATTCTAAATTAGTATGCCCTTTTGTACTATGCAGCTTCACATTTTCCATTAACATAACATAACAAAACATAACATATAACATATAAAAACATAACACAACTTAATGATAGGAACAGGCCATTCAGCCCAACATTGCTCGCCATTTTCCTAACTAAATTGTACCTGGTGCTAATATTTAACACTGTATCAAGCCTGGTCTTGAAAACCCCCCAGAGTTTCTGCCTCTTCTGCATGAACTGGCAACCTCTTCCACACATTGACTACTCTCTGCGTGAAAAAAAATAAAATAAATGCTTCCTAATATCTGAGTGGAATTAGTATCTTCTTGTCCTGCTGTTAGTTATTATATCTCAGCACTCCTGCCTGTTCAAGGCCCTGTGTTTACAGAGGTGCACAGACACACTTCTTGCAGGCAGATATTGTTTTAACCTCAGCGCTGATCTTAAGCATGCAGCCGTTCCATGTAGACCCATCTTATGCCTGTCTGGTGCTAGATCCAGGGTTGCTATGGAAATGAAATGCGCAAATACATTTGCTAGCAACCGAACAATTAACAAGGCGAGGGTGGGAAAACGCGGAATGTGGTGCAGGGGGGATGTTTGCTTTTCGTGACAAAGGGTTTGATTCGATAATAAAAAGGGACGAGGAACAAGAGCAATGTGGCTGAAATGGGGCCGTGGTTTAATTTTCGGAGACGCACATCTGTTTTGAGCTCTGGTCTGCTCTCCGTAGGCTTGTGAGGTCACATCATCAATATGGGCCTTCTGAGGCCTTCTGATGTCCAGTAGTAAGCACCCAGTTCGCCTGCCTTATGAAAAATGGCCTGATAAATAAGTGGGTACGCTTCCGAAGCCGGTGGATAACATTTTGTATTGTTCACCATTTTAAAGCTATTGTCAGAACCTGTTTGGTCAGCTTAGGCTTCCCCACCAGTTGGGTAACTGGGGACTGACTCTGGCGCTGGTGTATTTCTGCTTCATTAACTGCGGAGCATGAAATCCGGACAATATGGGGCTGCCGTATATAAGTGCCATATCACCCTGGTCCTGTTCACAATGAATCATGGTCGTATATGGCGTTTTCTTTACTGGCTATCACATCTGTTTTTTGGGTGGGAGTGACTGGATGGCGTCTAGAAGTCAAAATGGTCGGCATACTGGACCATGCCACGCCTTTAATTTGCTGCACAGTTGTAGTTCCCAATAGCTTGGGTTACGCTGGTAGAAACATTATTATTGTCAGCAGTCTTTAAAAAGGCTTTGCAAATTTTGTCTGGTGTTGACAAGTCTACTAAACTCACCTGTCGGGAACGGAGTGGATTTTAGTTCTCGTAAGGGGCGGTTGGTCTTGTTCGTTGTTTTTACGTAGAGCAGGATAAGTAAAATGGTGGTACGTGTTGCTCCGTGAGGCAGTCACTTCATCTGTAATTGGCTCCACGCGGTATTTGTTCCAAATTTTTAGGTGTGATTTTATTTCCCACCCATTTCAAAAGCTTCGTATTTAACGTGTCGGTGGAAGGAAATGAGTATTCTTTGTGGAAATGCAGTTATGCCTATCAAATTAAATTAAATCGGTCTTTCATTAAAGTAAGAGGATGAAGGGGTGGCTTGGGAAGTCTCGATCCTCTAGCTTTACAGACAGTGCACATATATTCATTTTAGGTTGCATCACTGCTCAGTCCTCTTTGCCTGGTTTCTCATGACATTAAATCTGGATCAGAATGATGTGGATTTTATAATCTGCTGCAGCCTATTTAAATTGAGGATCATTTCAAGTGGAGTGATTTTTTATTTATTTATTTTTTTCAACAAGATTGGATGGTTGTGATCCGGGTCAAAAATAATGATATCCTTCAATATCTGCAATACGTTTATAAAAACCACCTGTTGGAGAGGATACACCTGAACTACAGTTAATTTCCCTCTGTAATTCAGGATTAGCACAAAAAAAGAAATTTAAAATGATGGAAATTCAGGTGTAGTGACTCTCATTTATTGCAGTTCTGCCAAGCAAAACGAAACCTAGAAAAAAACCTAATTAAAAAAAAGATTTAGAGATAACCTTAAGTGAGGAAAGGGTAAAATCATTTCCACAAAAAATTCTAGAAATATAACATGTAATTAAATGTCCTTCCCACCACCAGTCAGTTCTACAGTTCTTAAAAAGATGGTTTGCGCAATTTCATCTGTTAGAAGTAATGTTCATTTCGCTTTTTCATTCAACAGGCTTGGATTTGTGTCTTCTCTGTATGAGAAATTACGTATGACAATGTTAACCTTTACCTTTAGCTCATGAGTTTAAGTTTTCCCCCCAAAATGTTTTGACACATTGTTTTTGTCTTTGGAGCTGATGACTGCTTTTATATTCTGAAAAATGTGACTGCCATATTGAAACACCACTAAAGGTCATCGAAAGATGGAATCCAGATCAGGATGTCAGTCTCTTTTTCAGCTTAAAAAAAAAAGCAATAAACTTAAATTAACTTTTATTTGTCGGAGAGTGGGTGTCCTCTTGAATAAAGTGAGTTCTAAGCCAACTGTCTACCTGTAGCGAGAGCAGAGATATTGCCCCAAACTCCTGAGCATGCTCCAGGTGCCTGCTTCACTAAAGACTACAACGGGGCAGGCGCTTGCAGTCTATGGGCGGGCATCAGACAACGCCAGTCACAGGTTGGCACTCCTACTGAATACAAATGGAGGGGCTGGGTGTTACCACCTGGCCTGGAAGCCGTTCTTTGAGAGAGGATAACGCTAGCAAGCTAGCCGCTATCAAAATAAAGAAAATGTGGGTTTATGTGGTAAATTTACTTTCTCGCTTATGTTATACTAAAAAAGAAAATGCCACTTATTTGCTGAAGTGTGGCAAATTTGCAAGGGTTTAATGTAACTACGATTTGAATAAGCGCAATTTACCTGTATGAAAGTTGACTCGTCGTAGTCATAGCAAGCGATTTCAGACACGGCCCTCAACGTGTGCAGTATTTGGTTGTCATAATAAATCCGGCAAGAACAGATTTTTATGGAATACCGGTGGAGAGAGATTGGGGTGGGGGTGGGGGGGGGGGGGGGGGGGGGGGGGGGGAGACGAAGACGTTAAGCCAGGCGAGGAGGAGAAATGTGCAGTTGACGTCATAGACGTTCCAACCCTCAGGAGAGCTGACACGGATATTCTCCACGTCTACCTGAATACATTTAAATAAATTATCTGACAATCATATCGCGCTCGTCCCTTGTGCAGTCGTTGCCATTTTTCGTTGGTTTTCTAAATGACACATCGACGGCGAAAACTCACATGACTTCCTTGACTTGTCATTTTAGTGGAATAAAGACAGAAGTAGCCTACTGTATGTGGGTCTGCAAAAGTCAATTTTCAGTATTGTCGGTTCTGCTGCCAGTTAAAAATGAAATGTTTTCAACGTAGGGCTTTTAGTCACGTTATGTGTTGTTAAACCGCCTACAGTGTTTGGGTCGGTTACTTCAATTTGCACTGTCATTCCACCGCAAGCGTGGACTTGCGGTCAGTAAACAGTTTGTTAGTCACGTCTCTGTGTTCCTCTCGAAAACACTGGCTTCTGCTGCTTGAGTAGCCACCACAGCAAAGCCTATAAATAGCCCAACATTTATTGTACACATGGGTGCTTAGGCGCTAATGGAGGTGTCATTTGCTGACATTGTGTACCTTGCGGTGTTTTATGGAACCAAGTTTCCCTTTCATATTGGCTTACGGTCTCTTAAGTATTTATCTAATGTAATTAATAATGGTACACGACTTCAGCTATATTGATTTGCGCAGATAACATACTTCAGAAGAAACAAAAACGCACTCTAAATGCAATCAATAGATGTATTACTGTCAGGTAGCCTACATGTGGCTGCATAATATGCGTCTGATAGATGGGTCATAGTGGTAGTAGTATGATGCAGAAACTTACCAATGCTATTGTCTTATGTTGACGGTTCGCAGGTAAGGGCATATTGCAACAGTAGCAAAATGTAACTGGCAGTAATGTTAGCCAACTTGAGGTTGTTCGATAAAAATTAAAAAAAACCTTGCTAGCTAGTTAACAATATAATTAACAGTAGTACATGTTTTCGTTATTTTTTAGTTTGCTTGTGTCGATGTGTCTAGTGTTGGGCTTTTGCTGACTTGTTTTTGGTGATCAGTGTTGCTGCCCTCTGATGTCATTCTGGTTACCATTCTGCTACCATGCTCCTGTATCCGTACTAAGGATACCGTTCGCGTTCCCCTGATCATCCAAGAACAGTGGAGCCTCCTCAAAAAAGTTCCTCTGAAAGCACACTAGAGCACGTCCAGTACGCTAGCCAGCCCACGTGCTAATACCATCTACAATTCCTTCACCTTAGAACTACCCTCCCGTTGTAGTTCCTCAAAAATGAGAAAAATTTGCACCTTTCGCTGCCTATATCTCTGTTCCGAGATTGCGTTGGCCAGCCACTAAGAGAGGCCAAATCAGTTGCGCCTTGATCTGTTAAATGAGGTTAATGTTGTTTTGCAGTGGGATGCCCCCTTTAGTGTGTTTGCACTACTCTATTACCTTGGGGCAGCAGTGTAGTATAATGGGTGAAGAACAGGCCTGGAAACCTAAAGGTCACAGGTTCGATGCCCAGCGAGGTACTTAACCCGCATTGCTTCAGTATATATCCAGCTGTATAAATGAATGCAATGTAAATGTTATGTAAAAAGTTCTGTAAGTCGCTCTGCATGAGGGCGTCTGCTAAATGCCTGTAATGTAACCTTGCATTGTCAGCACTCTCTCTGCAGGAAAGCTAGAATCTCGACTCTCTCCATATGTGCCCATTTCTTCTCTGTCCGTTCACCAGCTGTCATCTGTGTCTCTACGCCTGACAGTTCTCAGAGATGGGAGGAACATAAGCTTGCATCCGCAAAACTTCACTCGAGAAGAACCTCTGTTAGAACTAGAGAAAACAGCCATGTTTTCTCGTTCAGTCATGTGCGACTCTTAGATTGCTTTACGATAATCTGTATGTAACAGATTATCCTCTTATCCAGAGCTACGAACAGTAGTGGAGAATGTCTTGCTAGTCTCAGGAACACAAAAATGTGCTATGACCAAGAAGACAGTGAGGCCCGCCCATATATAATCAGTAAATGTAATATTAACCTAACAAACAATATGTATTGTAACAAAAAGGGTACGATTAGACAGCTTTTTCCTATAATGTTATCCAAATGGACACTGGAAGAAAAAAAGGATATGGAAAGAGGTTCAAGGGAACGCACTTCCAGCTGTGACATGACAGTTTCGTTCTGCCATCTCAACAAGACACATTTCTGGATCTGAACTGCAAGGGACCATGGGAATATTCTCTCCTTCTGAAGGTGTCTCATTTTGGCACAACAGGAAATGAAACTGTGAACCAGAAAACCAAGCAGGTGTTTTGACTACCTCACTACCTGTACATGTCTAAAATTCCTGTACAGAAGATCTTAAGGACAGGGATTTACCCTCTCGAAATGCATTTACACTTTGGGTTTAAACAAGCCACACAATCTAAAAGCCAGACGTGACATTTTAAGTGCCTTTTCTAGCCCTCTTTTAGGCGGTGAAAAGATTACTCTGCCAAAAACTCTGACAGTTGCTCTTTCACAGTGCCATAGAAATAAACACACGGGAACTGTTCAGTGGGTTCTAAAAATGCAAAATGTTACTATGACGATGGTAATGCAATGTTTATATAAATGTAATGTCATAGTATGCCTGTAGTGAACTGAAATGCCAACAGACAATAATACATAAGGATCCATTGTTTGTACAGGTATGTATACCTGTATGGTTGCATAGTGGGTCCTAAATAAGTTTACCCATCCAACTGATTCTGATTGGCGGCAGTGTCATTTAATGGGTAAGAAACTGGTCTTGTAACCTAAAGGTTACAGGTTCGATTCCCGGATAGGACACTGCCTTTGTACCCTTGAGCAATTTGCATTTATTCAGTGTATAAATGGATGCAGTGTAAATGCTTTGTAAAAAGCTGTGTAAGTCGCTTTTGATAAGAACGTCTACTAAATGCTTGTAATGCAATGATTGACGTCGATCTATGCTATAAACCTGAGAGAGAAAAAAATAACTTTGCATGGACAGCTGACAAATGATCTTTCTCATGGATTATTTTCTCAATCTGATGAACTTTAAAGAAATGGGTGCAAATTAGCTGTCGATTCCTATTTTCTGTAGAGAAAAAATATCTAACTGGTCTATTAAATAACTATTAATGTGAAACTGGCATAAAAAATGAAAGTCCGCAGATAATTTGCACCCATTTATTTCTAGTCCATCAGTTTGCACCCAACTGTAAATAAATCGGTGAAAATTATCTGTCAGTTCCTCTTCACTTTGTTATGCCACGGTGTCAGAAGAAACATATCTAGTACTCTACCATGTAAGTGGGGTTTGACGAAGCGCTCAGTAGGGTCCACAGCAGATAGCTATAAATGTTCAGTCAGCACCACCAGTTGCATTAAACCTGAATAGTTGACCGTTGGGTTCCAACTTTGATCACATTCACAATATGTGAAAATGACTGAAAGGTTGATGTCTACATTTTATTTATTTATTTATTTATTTATTTATTTATTTATTTATTTATTTTCAACCTGCTCATTCTTGAGCTGAATATTTACTCCTGGCTGCTCTTCTGGGAGAGCAGGAGGTCAGTATTTTCTTGCATGGGGATTTTGAAATATCATTTATTGATTGAGGTCTACCTTCACAGCAACTGTATGTATTTCTGCCAATTGGGTAGGCTCAGGGTGAATGGCTGGTTCACCTGATTGGCCGGGCTCATAGCCTGGATGAACGGCTGGTTCAGCTGATTGGCCGAGCTCATAGCCTGGATGAACAGCTGGTTCAGCTGATTGGCCGAGCTCATAGCCTGGATGAACAGCTGGTTCAGCTGATTGGCTGGCTTCATGGACAATATGCTGGTTCCGCTGATTGGCTGGGCTCATAGCCTGGATGAACGGCTGGTTCAGCTGATTGGCCGAGCTCATAGCCTGGATGAACGGCTGGTTTAGCTGATTGGCCGAGCTCATAGCCTGGATGAACAGCTGGTTCAGCTGATCGGCTGGCTTCATGGACAATATGCTGGTTCCGCTGATTGGCTGGGCTCATAGCCTGGGTGAAGGGCTGGTGTTCTGTCACACATGGCTGAATTGATCTGAACATTGCTTTTAAAAAAGAATCCTTTTTCAAAAATGTATGAAAGAGTCTGGCAAAGGCATTAAGTAGCATAGCTCTAGGCAAAGCAATACACTGCAAGAGAACATTTAGAGAAATAGAAATGAATAAAAATATAATGATACACTTTAGTAATATTGCTTTCGAAATGTTTTTGCCACTCATCTTTTCATAGCACGTTTCAAAATCTTGTCCGTGTTATCAATATAATTATTTTTATAAAGTTTTAAAATCATACATATCTTTATGTCTTTTTAATTCATACCAGAGTATGTTCCTGTGGGGAGGAATCATAAATAATAGGCTGCTCATAGATGCGAAATTTGCAACTTCCTTACAAAAGGGCCTGTTCACGTACATCTACTGTAAAATTAGTTGCAGTGCAAATTGCTGGTTGTGATATTAGTATTACTCTTAGGGGTGGTTTCTCAGACATGGATTAGACCTAGTCCTAGACTACAAACTTATTTCAGTGGAGCTCTTTATTGAACTCTTCTTTTAGTCTGGGACTAGACTTAATCTTTGTCTGAGAGACCGGGCCTTAGTAATTAAATGGGCCTCTGTGCTGCCTTGGTGATATTGCCGGGTGATATTCGCACTCCTGAGAGTAACACACGTTCTCCACTTCTGTACGTTGCTGTGGATAAGGGTGGCCGTCAAATGACTGCAATGTATCCTCCATTGTTTGTCCTTGTGCGTTTGTACTATTTAAGTGAGTTGGTCCCCAATCTTATCCAGAAAGGGACTGGTGTGAGTGTAGGTCTTCGTTTCAGCCCAGCACCTGATTAAACTAGTTAACTAATCGTGGTCTTCAGTCAAGTCGTTGACAAGTAGAGTCAGGTGGCTTAGTGCTGGGCTAAATCAAAAAAACCTGCACCCACACCGGCCCTTTTCGGGGAAGCCTGGGGATCCCTGACATAAGTAGTAAGCCACAAATGGTTAGATCTCTGACCATGGGGAAGCCCTCAGTCCAGAACTCATAGATTGCTGGGATGGCAGGGATTGTGCACCATGAGAACAAACTGTGGTTCAGGGCATAGACAAGGAGTAGGGATGGGCAGATACAGGTAGGGAAGATGACCAGGGAGGTTAAAGGTGGAATTTGTATCTTTATGTTGCTCCTTAAGTAGGTCTTTGGCTCCTTGCATCGCTGTTTAAAAAAAGAAAGAAAAACGTTTGTGTGTTCACGACTTGAAGTGTGCCTATAATCATGTTGAAAGAAACAAACAGTTATTGTGTGACTGCCTGTCTTCGTGACATTGTTTACTTCTTACCGTGGCCTCGGGGCCAGGAATAGTTTCAGTGATCAAAGTAATACGGAAAAATACCAGAGAAAAATGTATGGGCTTTGTGCCTCTGAACGTTTTTGTTTTTTTTCTGTTTGTTTTTCTGAATATAAGGTCTGAATATTGTGGCCTTAAATTACGCACCGGGAAAAGTGTTTCTGAAGTAATTAAAAAGTTTGACGGGGATGCGCACTGATTGTAACTTGACTCCTGTGAGTGCTTGTGAGCCTGCTGTTGCTCTCAAGCTGTTGAGGCAGTTAATTAAAAAAAATTATTTAAAAAACCGAGAGGTGAAGCAAATCAGTTGCAGATTGTAATTACTGCCGTATACAGACATGCCAGGAGAAAGCAATCTCGTTTCGTTAACAAGGGGGCCGCTTGCTTTGGGTCACCGCGGCGGGCGCGGCGACTATTTCTCGATTCATTATCGAAACTAAACGAGGACGAAACGCGGAATCCGCTCCCGCGTCTGAAGATGGTGTCGTCGTTTCCGCGGCAACCCACCCCTGCATATTGAAGTTGTGTTCGGAACCAGAAAATAAAAAAGTGGGGAGAGATTCTTGAGCCCTTCTTGCCATTGCCTTTGCGATAGTAGCAAGTTCTTTTTATGTTTCTTGTTTTTATCAAGTTTTTATCAAGCAAGAGAAGAGCTGTGGCTTACCATTTAATGTACGGGCAAAATGGTTCCTTCAAAAAATAAACGGACAAATGTTCAACTCAAGCATTAGGTACCATGTTCATCAACAAAACCAAAAAGAAAAAAAACTGTCAGATTTTTTTCCCGTTGTTTTATTGAAACAAAGGTCTTTAGATCTTTAGCGTTGTTTTGACTGTCTAGGTTACATATATCAACACCTCTATTACCTCAGTTATGGCTTTCCCCTGAGGGGAAACGCGTAATGTTGCTAATTGTGAGTTGTTGCCTGTGTCGCTGCATCGATCCTGGTTCGCCAGAGGTCACGTGTGTGTGTTTGCTCGCTCAGATTAACAGGGTTTGAAGTGATCTGCAATCCATCATTCCAGCGGCTTAATCGATGCCGCCGCCGCCGCCGCCGCTGCGGGCGGGCAAAGCCCACGGTCAACACTGTCAAGCAGCGCTTCACCGACCGCACTTATTAAGTGTGTGACACGCAGGCTTTGTCAGGTCGGCCTTCGTAAGGAGGAGTCTGTTGAGTGAAATAAATGTTCAAATTTAAATTAAATATATTGGCAGATTAAAGACACACGAGGGGATTTTCCTAGGTTGAAAGGCCTCGCGTGCTGGCGCTTGTTTTTAAATGCGTATTCAAGGTCACGCCGATGGTCTCCGAAGCCCAGCGATGATCAATGCGTACCTTTCCAAATCAGTCGGAAGCAGTGAGAGTTGGAACTGTAAATTAGAGCGACTAGTTCATTTACAGCTTGATTGATTTTGATTAAGCACTCTCCGGTTCCAAGGGTCCCCCATGTACTTAGCATGCTCTTCTCAATCACAAAAAGCCCAGAGCACTTGGCCTCCTGCGAGCCAATCAAATTATATTACATTACAGCGAGATAATTGTGACCTTCGGTATAAAAGCCAGAGCCGGGCTCTCTGTATGAGGTTTTTAAAAAAAATAATAAAAAATAAAAAATCAATCATTTGCATTTGCATGATTTTCTGAGGAGGCAAACAAACTCACCGGGGGAGGGGGGGGGGGGGAACGTAGTGATTTAAAAATTCAGCTGTTCAGGCCTGCGTTCTCCAAATCCTATTGCCTTGCACGGACCAATCGAAGGCTATGAAATTTTCAGAGCCGTTTCTGGACCCCTCAGAAATGGGAGGAAGATTAGCACAGCAAGAGGCATCATTGCCTGATTGATGATTACTACTGCACAGTGTGGGTTGGTAAGGCGGGGATGCAGTATTTACTCGAGGAGAGAACCTTGGCTAGTGTGCACCATTTGGGGTGAGTGTGAACAGAATGAGAGAGAGGGAGAGGGAGAAAGGGAACACAGGAAGGAGAGGCTGGTTGCCTGGTTACCGATGGATACTTAGCTTCGCTGCACAGCCTACTTGAAGCTAATTGTGTACACAGCCAAGGAAGAGCACGCCAAAGCAGCCACGCAAAATCGATTCCGTCAAGAGATTTCACCCTTTTCTTCCTCCGTGTCCAGCACCAAGACGAAAGGTCAAAATCGGAAAAAAAAAAATGAACGTCCTCGGCTGTCTCAGGTGTTTCATCAGTCTGTTCCGTATATCCCTTTCTATCCCCTGGACAAAATGCATTCTTATCTATTGCTCTGTTTTGTTTTATTTTTCCTGGAAGGTGGATAACCTTCTAAAAAACAATAGACATAAAATCAGGAGCACTAGAGACACCCAGTGGAACACTTAACAACCCTTTGATGAGTCTAGAACTCCAACGGTGTTACATCAGCATTGGAATGTTCAGTTAAGAACATTCTAATCACACATTTGTGACCTCGTGCCTTACAGGGTTGAAGTAGAAGAGCAGAACCTCTCAGCAAAAACAGGGAAGGCTAAAAAGCCAACAAATTTATGAACTGTATGGCTGTATATATAAATTTGCTTCCATCAACAAGATTATGTACATTTGTGGCATGGTTTCCATCTGCTCTTTAAATTAAAATGGTCGTTCTCAACCCTCTGTCCACAGTAGATTGTCTCCCAAAAAGTGAAAACCTAGCTATGGGCTTCACTCCAAGTGTCATTAAGCTTTGTTGAGTCCACTGACAATGTTGGTTCTGACCACTGAGAGGCAAATCCCAGGCTCCAGTTAAAATGGCGTCTGTCTTCTTGTTCGCTGGCAGAGGCTGGAGAGCGCGCCCTGGCCTGGGGGGAAAGAGGCCTCTCGCCCTGGGCCTGCCTGGAAGCGAGCTCCTTCGTCTGACCCGGAGCCAGTGCTGGTTCTGGTGAGGACCGCGGCGCGGCCATGGCGGGAATGGCGGTGCCATCGGCGCAGGAGTTCCACTGGCAGAGCCTGGCGCAGCTCTCCGGTGGGCGCGTCTACCACTCGCTGGCGGAGGCGGGCGGGCAGCTGTACGCCATCGGGGGCTGCGACGAGGGCGGGCGTCCCATCAGCGCCCTGGAGCTGTACTCGCCCGAGGTGGACCAGTGGGTGGGCCTGCCCCCCATGCCCACCCCAAGGGCCGGGGCGGCCGTGGCCGTCCTGGGCAAGCAGCTGCTGGTGGTGGGCGGCGTGGGGAAGGACCAGCGCCCCCTGAAGGCCGTGGAGATGTACAACACGGACGAGGGCAAGTGGAGGAAGAGGAGCTCCCTGCGGGAAGCTGCCATGGGCATCTCCATCATGGCCAAAGGTCAGTCCGAAACCCCGTTCACCACAGGGGTCAGCTTGGCTTAATGGAACACCCCCTCAGATTTGGCAATGTCTCTGGGAAGTGTCTTTTTATATTGTGGTTTTACTCTTCTGTTGACCCTCCACCATAATGCTTGTAATGCTTATGGGTGCATTGGAAAGTTACCAGTGAGCAAAAGCCTGAATGTAGACTTCTAAGGATCAGAAAATCTAGGTTGAGGGATGTTTGGACATAAACTCTTGACTAGGTTAACCCCAATGTAGATCATGTTTTACCCAGATATAGCCTGGCTACGTACTAGTCAGCTAGAAAACATTTTCACTTCTCCCACCAAATGTGGCCGTGTTTTCACCTGAACGCCTAAGATGGCGTTTCGTTGACGTTTCACCAAATTTTCACCACCATAATGTCCGCTGGGTTCACTGAGGTCTTCCCCCTAATTGCTCCTTCTCTGCAGATGGCAGGGCGTTCGCGGTTGGCGGTATGGGGGCGGACCTGCTCCCCAGGAGCATCCTGCAGCAGTACGATCTCCGCAAGGACGTGTGGGCCCTGCTGCCCTCCATGCCCACGCCCCGCTACGACACCACCGCCTACCTGCTGGGCTCCAAGATCTATGTGGCAGGTGAGGCACCTGGATCCATTTTAAAGAGCAGCAGGAGCTGTTCTGCAAACTAATAATTTGCCTGTCAACCGCAGGGTGCTTGGTTTTGGTTTAAATATTAGTTTCACGGCTCAATCTGTTTATTATATGACCAAATAAAAAAATAGAAATCCATGTTTGACTGGACAATATTTCACTTTCTGGCTGTTGACAAACTGGATTTGATCTATAGAGGGGCTGCCCTCCATGACCAGGCTTTTATATGTGGTTCCTAGAGGATTGATTCAGATAAGCATAGTACTTCCAACCTGTTTTATTTCTTTATAAAAAAACCTTGCTCCCTGTCAAACACTCTAATCATATGGAACTCACATTGTGCGTATGTGTGTATGTGTGTGTGTGTATGTGTATGCGTGCATGTGTGTGTGTGTGTGATGTGTGTGTGTGTGTGTGTGTGCGTGCGTGTCTGCATGTGTGTCCGTGCCTGTGCCTGTGTGTGTGTGTATGCCTGTGTGTATGCGTGCATGTGTGTGTGTGTGTGTGTGTGTGTGGTGTGTGTATATGCATGTGTGTGCGTGTGCGTGCGTGCATGCATGTGTGGCTGTGTGTGTGCGTGTGTGTGTATGTATGTGTGCGTGTGTATGCATGTGTATGCGTGTATGCATGTGTGCGTGCGCGCGCGCGTGTGTGTGTGTGTTTGCGAGCTCTTCCTGCCTAGGCGGTCGGCAGTGCAAGCGCTCAGTGAAGTCCTTTGAGGCGTTTGACATGGAGAGCCGCTCCTGGGCGACGCTGCCCAGTCTGCCCTGCAAGCGGTCGTACGCGGGCGTGACGTGGGACCGCGACGGGCGCCTCCACTGGCTGGGGGGGCTCCGGCAGGGCGGCCTCCACCAGCGCTCCAAGTTCACCAACAACGTCAACATCTTCGACACTCAACAGGGTGAGAGCTTAACGTACCACCTCTGGAGGGGGGGTGCCATTTTGTTTGAGGCTTTCTGGAATTCTCTTCAACAAGAGCAAAGTGGGGGGTGTCTCATGGTGTCGGCTGTGGACCGTGGTACACGTACTGTGACGTAGGCGGTTTGAATCTTTCCGTGTCGTCCTTTCCTCTCTTTTGCTCCTCATACCTCCTGTCTCTCTCTACACTGTGCTGTCCAATGAAAGGCTGAGAAGGTGCTAAAAAATATTTTCGAGGATTTGTCGATTGGCCTTGGTCCTGGAGAGTCACAGGACAAGCTGGTGAATGATGATTATGATGTTTTATTTCTTATTTAAATCTTAATTACATTCAGTTTTGCAGGTGCTTGTTTATCCAAACAAATTTATGAAATGTTGTATTTATGTGCACACACTATGATTAAAAGAGCCACAGTAAATGCAGAAAAGTTTAGTCAGTCTCTTAAAATCAGTACCACTGAAAAAGAATTGTGCACAGAATCTACTATACTGTTAGCCTAATCAATGATCCTGTCGATTTTAATCTGTCAGCACATTAAGTGTCAAAGGGCTTAGCAATGAACTAATAGATAAGAAAAAGTGCTTAGAAAGGCAGTATGGGTCAAGGGAGAGATAATGCTGTCTTAACAGGTGAGTCTCCCGTCTTAAGATAGCTGTAAGGTAGCCAGTGACTTTGATGCTGTAGGATGCTCACTCCCCCACCGGGGAACCAAAACAGACAGAGACTAATGTCCTTTGATTAACAGGAGAAAAGGGTGCATTCAGTCAAATTGCAAAGGAAAGCCATAGCAACACTTTGGTGACACTGTCCTTGTTGGACGTTGACCCAGTTGCCTGTGGTGCATTCACATTTTCTTATTCACTTTGCAGTGCCACTGGTACGCGTTGGTGCGGATTTTTCCATGCCTCAAACAAATTCAGATTTCCTTCGCCCTCTGTGTAATCTCCATGGAAACGTACCCGTTTGCTGATAGGTCCCCAGTGATCATGCAGTAGACGTACACCTCATGGCATCCCCGCTGTGGGAATGATTGGTTTCAGAGTAGTGAACTGTAAACTCCTGCCGCTTATCGATTGGCTGATTTGAATGGACCTATAGGCATCCTGTTTCTTTTGCGTGTGGGGCCCCTGTTATACTCGCTTCTGACCAATCGCATTTCTGTGTATCTGGCATGTGCAGGTGGTCATCCATTTGCACTTGACTTTCAGTGTGTCGCGCATTTGATTCCGTGCGATTAGACTGAAATCGCAGTCTCGTTTGCAATCGGCCTTTTCAAAATGGCTCCGCCAATCGAATTTCATCCGGAGTTAAGAGAAGATGATTTAAAAAACGCCTCCATCTGTTCGGCGTAACGGCATCGTCTGGCGCCGCCCCGCACCGTTTCAAACGCGCTCGAGCCGCGCACGATCGCCGGTCCTCAGAATCGAGAGCGTGGCATGCTGGGAAAAACAGGCCATTCTGTTCACAGGCTCGTTTCAGCTTCTCCCCGCTGTTAATTAAGCAGCGACGACGACGCCGCGCCGTTAAACTGACTTTGCGTATCCTCCTCGGCTGAAAGTACATACCGGTTCTGACCGGTTTAGAACAGCTCCGCCAGATTTATTTTGTTCTCCTGGAGGAAGGAAAGCTTATGAATTTTTTCGCTTTCTTTTTTCACATTTAAGCAATTAAAGTTTTCCCTCTCAGTGGTTCCATCTTGCCTGCTTTCTCCGGTTAGGGCGAGCGAGCGAGCGAGCGAGTGAGAGCTAGCGGAAACCTCTGCTGACACTCTCTGAAATTATAACCCCGGAGCGAGGGGAAGTTCATCTGCTCAATTTACCAGTATTTTGAATAAACAAATGTCCAGGGGAAGGAATTAAGCAGTCTGGCGCAGGCTGATCTTTTTTATTAGCCACACGTCTCTAAATATAACTCGTGTGATGAAATATTCAGCTTACATTCTGGAGTTTTTCAGGGAAATCAAGAACAGGCCGCTGATTCAAGTTGAC
The DNA here is from genome assembly GCA_039654925.1 of Anguilla pacifica. Taxonomy (NCBI): domain Eukaryota; kingdom Metazoa; phylum Chordata; class Actinopteri; order Anguilliformes; family Anguillidae; genus Anguilla; species Anguilla pacifica. The sequence goes on from CM077296.1 coordinate 49,995,491, forward strand.
AGCCGTGCAGCTGCGTTACGTGTAAAGCCTGGCATTCTTTCGGTGGGTTCGCGTGGAACTGATTTCAGGAAGCAACGGCAGATGAATCGCTCATTTCGGTCTCCCACTCACAGCCTGTGAGCTTTCCCGAATGCAGAGATCGTGAAAAAAAAAAAAAAAAACGCGGCTGCGGGTGAAATTCTGAGAAACCTCCTCGAGCTGGACACTGTTGTTCTAAACTTCTCACGCTAAATCACACCTTTTACCTTACCTCCCACCCCCCCCCCGCCCACCCCATCCCCCTCCCTCACTCTCCAGGGTGTTGGCGTAAGTCAGAGGACACCGTTTCCATGAAGACCAAGCGGGCGGACTTTGCCTGTGCTTTCCTGCGTGGGAGGATCATAGTTGCGGGGGGACTTGGTAGGAGGTGTTCAAAGTCTCTTTATTACACGCCAGGCAATTAATAGACCAGAACATTGGTTGCCATAGTCATCCTCCTACCTGTTCTTTCTTTAGAAGTATGTATCATTCTTCTAATTATGGACAACTGTTTGCCTTATTAAAAAATGGGCCTCTCGATAATGGGGCCATAATTAACAGTCATTTTTAACCAAAGCTACATGGTCACAAATGCATTCTACCTTGACCATTCATGAACTCTAACACTGTTAACATTTGAGTAGTAAGGGAAGTCTCAAGTAAAATTATTTGTAAGGCCATTGGTCAACCTATGAGATTCAGCAGTGAATTGGCAGTGTTTCACAGAGGTGCTCATGGGAGTTGAAGTACATAGATAGTCTAGAAGTATTTACATGTAAGTCTTTACACATGTAAGTCTACAATAAACTGTGGACTTTGTTTCTTACCAGCAATTTTTTTAAAGCCTTACTGAACATGTCTCTGCTTAAATCACTGAAGATGTGGTGGGGTGGGGATTGGTGGTTGAGGTGAACCAATGGGATCAAACTTAAAATTCGGAAAACATTTGTGTGTGTCTGCATGTTTTCCTCACAGGTAACCAGCCGTCTGTGATGGACACTGCGGAGGCCTTCCACCCCGAAAAAAGGAAATGGGAAAGGCTTCCTCCCATGACCACGCCCCGCTGCTCCGCCTCCAGCATTGTAATCCGAGACCGCCTCCTCGTGGTGGGAGGGGTTAACCAAATCCCCATTTCTGCCCATGAGATACTGTATGTCAAAGATGAGGAGATTCTTTAGCCGCACCAACTGAGCTTCCAGCACTAAAGCGAGACTTCTTAACCTGGGGTGCCTTTTGAAAGGCAGAGAGTCAAAAAAAAAAACAGAGTCATAGATGGTATATTGGGAGATGTAGTCCAGAACTTATGTATGTTAAGTATGTTTGACCAGTTCTGGACTCCAACTCCCATCAGCCCCTTTGAAACATGTTCTATGGTGTTTTGCCAGTTGGATGCACTCTTGATTTCATGGAAGTCAAATTACATTGAGTTTTGTGTCACAACAGCATTATGAGATTCACAACTAGGAGGAAAGCAAAGACTTGCAATTTTACAGGACAGCACTGGCAATATTCCTAATCTGTGTAACCTGCAGGACTGTTTATTGGTAGCAATGTAGGTTAATTCAAACACATTTTTGATGTGCATTTTCTATGACCTTCTCTATGCCTTTACTATGTAGTCACATACATGCACACACACACACACGCCACTGCACACTCATAATGTTTGTACCTTGGCTTAGAAATTAGCTCTCTTGTTTCAATACAAACACAATTTCTATAATTTATTTTGGTGGTTGGTGAATTAGTCAAATTATGTTTGTGAAGGAAACTATTGTTAGTTGTCAGCCAAGAGTTAATCAAATTCAAGGTTTTCAGTGACATCATGCATTCAAGCAAAAAGTTGAGAAGACCTTGCCATATTTCTCAATATAGTAATATAGTAATGTTATTGATTCTGATAAACAATCTTAACTTGAGAAAGAGATTTTTTTTTTGTTGAAGAAATCTTTGCTTTTTGGTTCTGTTTTTATATTTTTCACAGCACGTATAATTGTGTTTGCTGTTCAAAAACAATTACTTAATGTAGCGACTATCACAGCACATAAGAAATATTGAATGCATTAATTTATAATAAGGTTTATAGTTATTGCTAGATGCGTCATGTCCCACAGGATCCTTTATGCAATTTAACAGTAGCACTGTCATTTGGCTGTGTGCATTTTGTATAGGTGACTCTAAAAGTTGTGTGTTGGTGCAAAATACCTCACGTTGGTTTGTCATTAATTGCCATTTTTTCTGTATCCACAATGTTATATTGTTATAGTGAGAATGATATAAATGATAGTCCTGGTTTATTGTATATTTGTTATTTATAATAGTAATAAATTGATATTTACACTTCACTAGTGTGGCGTTGGCATGTATTGGATACTGTGTCGATTGGCACTCTTTGTGCCATATATTGGCGAGAACAGTAGTGTAAAAAAAACTAAAAACACATGGGCATTGGGGAGTGGCTTATTTTAGTTTAAAGGGGTGAATTTCAATGCTATTTTAGGAGCTAGTTTGAAAGCTTCAGTTCCAAATGCATGTCCAGTGCATTAGTATCTTCAACTGTAGGGCCTAGAGGTTAAAATATATACGTACAAATACGTATTTAACAGATGCATGTCTTACAAAGATGGATTTGTGACGAGAGTCACATAAAAATAGTTTTGTGTGACGGGAGATTTCTTGCCTGTTTGCGCTACATGCTCACTATTCATACAAGTGCATCGATAACACGTCATTAGAAGTAGCAGAGAGTACCAGAGTTTGTGGTGAAAGGTGGTCTGGACAGAGAAAAATGCAGACATATTACAGACAGACTAGAATGTTTTTTTTTTAAATCTGACACACCACCTACCACAGTGTTCCTTAAATTATGCGTCGGGACCCAAAATAGTTCACAGGAAACTATGAGGTGGGTCCCAGAATGAGTCTGTTGTCCACTATGGGCTATGCTAGGATGACGTGTATTTGATGGGTCCCTGAACGGTACCAAATTGGTAATTTGGGTCCCAATCTCAAAATGTTTTAAGTTTTAAAAAGTTTCAGTGCCCTACACAAGTCTGAGTCATGGATTGGGTGGTGAAACCCAAAAACCTTTGTCACACACACTAACAAAACTACTGAACCAGCATGGCCCAGAAGTACCGCATTTGCACCATAGGAATTTAGCCATCCGCTAACGCCTCGGCATATTTGTCCTACTGTTGTCACCAAAATAGGGCGCTTTGTGTTTGCATGGGCTGCTGTTCCCCCCCCATTTGCCGACGGGAATAGAGGCGCCATTGGCAGCTGCCGTCAGCCGCGCAGCCAATCGCTGGTCACGCCTCGGAGGCTTCCATCGTCATTGGCAACCCGTCTGGGCAGCGGGATAATAGGAGCCTTTACTCTTTTTTTCTGCGTTCGCTTCACAGCCTGGCGGCTCTCTCTCGACAGCCCAGTTCCGCCTGGAGACGCTGGCCAATGGGCTCGGAGCGCGCTTGTCGAGTAGAAGCACGGTGCACGCGAGGTTCTGGTCATGAGAACTGGCAGTTCGGTCCATCGCCAGGCTCCACACTTCCTTATTGCCTGGCGTGCATCCAGGTCCGTGAAGGCCTGGTCTTGAATATTTCAAAGGTCTCTGCTCTCACTTCACACTCCTGGTAATATATCCCATGCAAAAATAACACTGTCTTAAAAAAAAAAAAATTAAAAAATTATTTTTTTAAGGTTCCTAGTGTCAGTGTGAAATTTTCCGTGAAATAATTTCCACCTTTTCTGTCTTGTTCCGCTGACAGATTTAAATAGCTCCTGTAATTATGCCGCGATGGTCCCTTTCTGCAAATTCATTCTCTCTCTCTCAAATAATAAATTAGCAGGAAATAAAGAGATTGTGCATTCGGTATCTCTCATAAATAACGTTTGTAAATAATGTTATAAACAAAGTCTGATTTCCAGAGCCAGTCCTGTTGCATTCTTGTAGCATGGTGCCAGGAACTGGACAAAATACTTCAAACAGACATTGTATTACAGTTCGTAAGACAGATATATGAACTTAGTTTGAACCCCTTGCTCCCCTAGATGCTACGTCAAACAAATCTCTCCTGCACCACTTCAATTCTATCCTTACCTGTGTCCTTCCTGAACTTTTCAATGAAACCTGAGTTTTAGGTACCGTGTAGGAATTTTTCAGTTGTACTACATTGAAAACCAATATGCAAATTAACTTTAAGCCCACTTAATGGACATCCTCTGTGAATCTGCATCCTCACAGAATCTCTGAATACTGAACTGTACTTTCATTGTAAAATTTATTTGTTCTTTTAGTTTGTTACCAGGCAGATTGAAGTGGAACTCAGTTCTATTTCGTATTGATGACTTGGGGAATCAAAGGGGATAGGAGTGAAGGGGATTGTGCGGCCAATCAGTTATAGGGGGTGATTAGGAGCGCAGCCAATCAGGGCATGATTTGGTGGGTAGCCAAACAGAGAGTCATTACATGTGTAGACAGTGAGTTATAGAGGGTGATTAGGTGGCCAGATGGAGGGGGAATAAATTTTGTGGAAATTTTTCCAGACAATACTACTTAATAAAAACTGTATAGTGCTTTTTATTGACAAATGTAACACCTCAGATTGCATCAGAATCATACGTTTGTGTGTGTGTGTGTCTCAGTGACACTACCCCCACCCCTTGCTGCTTTCTACACACGTTCCATAACTCAGAAACACAAGCGGCTTTTTTGCGCTCAGTGTCACACACAACACCGATATCTCATTCCTGGTTGCCCAAATCTCGAGGGGACGCAACCAGGAAACCCGTTCATCGTTTGATGGGACCTACAGCTGTTGCTCTCACAGGAAAACTTCCCTTTTGTTTAAAGGAAATCCGGCACACTCTGACCCTGCAGTATCAAGGCGGGGCCTGAGGAAATGTGTTCTCTCCCACTCCCTCACTCCCTCCCTCCCTCACTCAGTCTCCCACTCCCTCCCTCCCTCCCTCCCTCCCTCACTCACTCTCTCCTTCCCTCACTCACTCAGTCAATCACTCACTCACTTCCTGCTTCATTCACTCCCTCCCTACCTCTCTCACTCACTCACTCACTCACTCAATCGCTCACTCCCTTCCTCCCTCCTTCTCTCTCACTCCCTCCCTCTCTCACTCACTCACTGACTCCCTCCCTCTCTCACTCAATCACTCACTCCCTCCCTCCTTCTCTCTCAATCACTCACTCACTCACTCCCTCCCTCACTCACTCCCTACCTCTCTCACTCACTCACTCCCTCCCTCCCTCCCTCACTCAACTCAACTCCACCACCTGCGGCCCATTTCTTTTCTGGGAACGAGGGCCGGCAATAAGTTGCAGTAAATTGCAGAGCAGCACTTGTCTGCTCTCGTCTCTGTGTCCTTCCTGTTTCACTCCGGCGAAGCTTTCTCAATTTATTCACCACACTGCTTCCCTCTCTGATCTCTACTTGACATGCCCTCAATTTTCGCCCGCAAAATCTCCGGCTCTTCTCCTCGTTTTTTCTTGAGAATTGAGGACAGTTTTTTTTTCTTTTTGTTTTTTGTTTTTTTGTCCTTTCCGTTAATTAAAGTGTTCAGACTTTGGTGCTTAATTATGTGAATTGATTCCTTTTCAACAACCGCAGCTCATTGGAGGTTGATGAAGCAGCCACCACTGTAATCAAGTGAGTGTAAAAATTGTCTTTCTAAAGTGTGCATTAAGCATTTTGTCAAATTTGACGTGAATTGACATAGTCAGCCCCAGAGAGGTTAACATCTCCAATTCAGTATTCAGCCAGTTATTGTAAGTAATTTTGCTACTCTCCACTAATTGTATGGTAATGAGCCAATTAAACATTTGTGACAGTTCGGCCATCATGTTTGCTTGGAAGTTTCAGCTAAAAACATGCCAAAGCTCTTCTGTCTGTGTCTATACTGAAATTTGTGCCAGACTCAAATTTTATATGCACATTCAGTCTCATTCAGTAATGAGAACACAGCAATCATTTTTATAGCGAGCATAATTACTCCCCGCATGTGTTTTTACAATACACCTACAGTATGTTTGTCTTACTCTATGGTTCTGAAGTGCTATACACCTGTGTATTAACCTATGGCCCTGGAGTGCTATACGCCATATATGTGCATTAACCTGTTGTTCTGAAGTGCAACACACTTGTGTATTAACCTATGGCTCTGTAAGTGCTATACACATAAATGCGTGTTCTGAAGTACCATACACCATATACGTGTAACTAAAAATCCTTACCCAGATTACTTCATGGGCACTAACTACAACACATTATCAGAGAAAGCATTCAGCCAATGTAAAGATTTGGGCTCAACAATTAATAAAAAAAACAGTTAATTTCATTAATTTTCCGAACACATGCTAAATTGTACGTTTGACATTGTAGGCATTGAGTACACCCTTTTTTCACGGTGACTCACACCACTTGCATGCAGTTCCTTTATAAAACTAGATGTTTTACTGAAGCGGTTTGGGTTAAGTACCTCTCCTCAAGTGCACGATAGCGGTGAACCACCTGGGAATCCAAAGCGACAAGCTTGGAATGGAAAAACCCCGGCCCTGACGTGTTATGCTACGCTGCCACCCGTATGAGAGAGGAAAATGAAAGTAATAGAATGACTCTGTTTTCAGTCTTTTTTTTTTTTTTTTTGCAAGGCTGTTATGCAGACGAAGCGGAGAATTCGTCTGCATAACAGGAGGCGAATTGTGGTTTGGGGGGAGGGGGGGGGAAGACGAGCTTGAATGTTACAGAAATTTGTGTTGTTGTGCCTTTATGTTGATGAATTGGTTCAGGCTGTAAATGCACAATGTGTGAAGACCGGCAGTGACCCCAATATATATATATATATATATATATATATATATATATATATATATATATATATATAATGAATTGTAGTGAATATAATATGATGTAATAAAAATGTGTGCCAGAGTTTCCTCAGAGAGCTGTTTAAGGCCCCTCTGACCTATACTGTACTAAATAACAAAAAAAAGACCCCCCCCAGAACAGGTCAAATGCTGTCTCATTAGACAGCACTATCTACTCTAGAGCTGTCCCAGCAAGTAATTAGCATAACTTTCCTTATTCAAGAACAGTGGCGCTGCAGTTACACTTTCAGTCCAGCAGGGGGTTCCCTCACACAATGCTGGTGAATCAGAGTTTTTAAAAGGCTGTAACGTTCCCCATCTGCATACCAATTAGACCTGTATTCAGAGCAAGGCTGGAACAAAACAGGAAAAAAAAGAAAAGGAAAAAAAAAGCCGCACTACCATTGATTTCTTTATTGTACCTTCTCTGCCGAAACTCTTTACCCTTTTGTTTTTACCTCCATCTTGTGTGGAAGAGCGGTGCGATTTTTTTGCTTCTCGTGTAAAAAAAATCGTGCCGTGACTTTGGCGTGTCTCCGGTCGGCACGGACGCACTTCGAGGGGACGCGAGTCCCAGTTCTGTCTCCCCTCTGATGGATGTGTTTTCCCCATACAGCTGCTGAGCGGGAGAAGGAACCCCGTTTTGAGGGAACGTGAGGACAGGGACCCTTTGGCCCAGCGCTGCCCTCGCCCCGGCAACACAGCCCGTGTGCCTCCGTTTGGAATGGTGAGTTTGACTGGTGCAATTAGCCGGCTTGTTTAGAGAGACCTTGTTCTGGTGGAGACTCTAGGGGGAAAAAAAAAGGTGTTTCGGAAAGATCCGGAATTCTGCAGTACCTGAGTCTAGGTAAAACTGGAGCAGAGTTAAGAAGGAAAAAGATTTTTGGTATCTACATGCTCGCCCCCCCCCCTCACCCCCCCCCCCCTTTTTTTTTTGTTCCTCAATGTACGTTTCCTGGAATTGCTTACATTCCTTGAACCCTTGGTCCTTGACCCGCACGGTTATGTCATTTTGTGAATAGCTGATTTTCCCTAACCGTGGTTAAACACAAGTCAGTATTCAAAAAGAGTGAACTCCTGTCCTCTTTGCCATTGACATATTTGCCAACTGTATGTACAGAGGCTGCTTGCATCACTTTTTGAGATGGGTTGCATAATAGCTCAGTAGAGACCTGTGCACGGTATGTAAGAACAGGTGGCTAATCCCTACCCAAGTATTTCTTTTTTTGAGGTTGTTTCGATAATGTTTCAGTTTTAGTGAGTGTTTTCTACTTTTTTCCCAGTGTTGTGTGTAACCAGGCACATATTTAACAGAAGCTTCTGATGATGTGCTGGCTATTCAATGGCTGGAGTGATGAAACCAGGGGCAGCCATCAGAAGATTCTCTAAATATGTTTTATCTCTTTATGTTTTCTGTTTTATTGCTGCATAATGTAATCTTGGCATCAACGCTAAAACTAAAACCCAGAAAGGAAACACGGCCTTTAGGAATAATATAATAATTATGCATTACATTACAGGCATTTAGCAGACGCTCTTATCCAGAGTGACTTTTTGCATAGCATTTACATTGTATCCATTTACACAGCCGGATATACACTGAATCAATGCAGGTTAAGCGCCTTGCTCAAGGGTACAACGGCAGTGTCCTACCTAGGAACGGAACCTGTGACCTTTTTCGTTACAAGCAAATTCCTTACCCACTGTGCCACAGTGGTGCCCAAAAATGCACCCCAAAGAGAGGATGGTTGCAGCCTATTGCCTGTCAGTAGCCTGGCACCTGAGTGTAAGGTGCTCCTTGCGCTTCCACTGTACTGAAACAAGCCTGAATAGATGAGCAGGACCGCAGTATTTCATGAGATTATTTATTGCCTTAGCCGCTGCTCATAGCAGAGTCGATATATAGATTGCACCAGTGATCTTCGTTCCTGGAGAGCCTCGGGGTCTGCTGCTGTTTGTCTTCTCCTTAACATCAGCAACCATTTCAGACCCGAGAAAGCAGGGGAGGTGAGGTGAGTTAAACCAACTGCTGTAATTTGGGGGCGGGGCAGTGTAGTATAATGGGTAAGGAGCTGGTCTTGTACCCTAAAGGTCACAGGTTCGATTCGATTCCTTTGTACCCTTGAGCATCTGCATTGCTTCAGTATATGTCCAGCTCCATAAATGGATGCAATTTAAATTCTGTGTAAAATTTGTGTACGTCACTCTGGATAAGAACGTCTGCTAAATGCCTGTTATGTAATCGGTCAAATAAATGCAGAGTGACAGTAACATCCTGTGGGACTAGGACCCACGAATGAAGAATGACCAGATTATGCTGTGTAAATACAGATTACATGTTTCCATGTATACAGCTATGTATTCATTGAGGCTGCATTCACTCCAATGCAGTTGCTGTATGACTCAAGCATTCAGCAGCTGTGCCTTGCTCAGACTCTAATTCATTTACATTACATTTATTTGGCAGACGCTTTCATCCAAAGCGACGTACATTAAGTGCATGCCGAAGGTCATTGGAACAGCTACGAAACACAGGCCTGATAAGGTTGGAATACTCATTATGTAACAGTTGTCCACAGCCATGAACATCAAGTTCACGCAGTTCACACAGTAGGCATGGGCTAGGTCAGGAAGTTATGGTAAGTCAAACTAGAGCAAGGCATGACGACGAGCTACAATATCACGATAACGATAATAATTAATTGCCTTTGCAGCATCTCCTTCTAGTAAAAAAAAAATTGACAATGCACTGATTGAGGCACTTCCCTTACTTTGTTCATGTCAATATAAGACCTCTTTGTTGATGCATGTGGGTTTGGAGAAAGGACTGTTGTGCATTATATGAGTCACTGTTAAAAATGTAGGCCTCAGTCGGTTGTTTTTTTTAATTTTTTATAATTTTTTCCTTTCTTCACTGCACAGGTGTTTGATGCATATTCACACTGGCATTGAGTTGATAACCTGCTTTACCATCAACAGGCAATTTACTCCTCAGGCATAGAATTTAGCATCAGAAATTAATCACAGCTGGAATTTTAATTTATTTATTAACATTTTTTTAAAGAAACTGTAAATGTATACTACATTTTAATCCAGTTAAATGTTGCACATTCTTAACTTGAAACATGTGTACATAATGCAGCAGACTGACGGAGGCTGCAGTTTGGGACACGTGTCCAGACCAGAAAAGGTCAATGTGCAACGTGCCTGGACCGCACAGCGCCAAACATGTCCGTTCTGCACAGGCAGGCAGGCAGGCAGGCAAGCAGGCAGGCCGAAAGCTTACCCCAAAGAGTGCGGAGTGTTTTAATCGGAACGAAATCAAGTTGAGTTCCACTCGCCATTTCTCCGATTAATGGACAATGGCCGCGGCAATTAGAGTTAGATATAAAACGAGTTGTGGAAGCGATGCGTCCGGTGTTCTCCAGCGGAACGGGAGAATGGCGGTTAATATGTGAGGTTCCTTGGTTACCCATGAACGTTCCGCGTTGTGCCGTTCCAGCTGATGAAACATCAGCAGCTTCCTAATTTCTTAGCAAAGTATTACTTGAATGTAACAACTGACTGCTACACCCACTACATACCATCACTTTTTCAAAGACCCAGTCAGTTTATGCTATTGTTGTATACTGTTATACCATGCATGCCAAATTAACCAATTAACGGTCAAGATGACCATTAAAGGAACATTATTTTTAAGTTGCTATTATTATTATTATTATTATTATACCTGATGCACAAACAAAATTTCATACAGCTCAGATATTCACACAAGTTGCAGTAACTGCAAACAGTTTGGCCTAGACTCAAGGGCTTTTACAAGTCATTTTATATTTTTCTGACATTTATCATTTAAAATTCTCTTAGATCAGATAAGCTTCTCACAGATCATAACACCTGCAAGCAAGCCTGTCAACACCACAGACCACTCTGACATTCGTCTGATAAAAGAAAAAAAGATAAAATGCACGTCATGTCACTCAGTCCTAAAATATCTGCTTCCAAATACTGCTTCTTAACTGGATTAATGCAAGCAAGTCTGTCGATGCCATTAGCCAACATGACTTTTACTGCAGTGATAAAATGCATGTGGTGTCACTCAGTACCAAAATTTCTGGGATAAATGTAATTATTTCTTTTTCTTTTTGTGTTACTCAGGGGTGCACAACTACGGTTGTTCCAACCAATTAGGGCTTACCGTAGGTTAAAAGAATGAACTGGGCTGAAGTATTTATTTATTTAAAGGAGAAATTTTAATTTTTAGATTCACAAATTTGCACAGAATAAAGCAAAAACATTCCAACCTAGCACAGTGAGGCTAATTTAGCCGCTAAGCTAGCATGTGATCAAACACAGAGTTACACTGGGTTCAGTTTGTTTCCTGAGCCTCGCTCCAGTTGAAGGGGGGAGAGAGGGAGGGAGAGTGGGCTTCAGTTGGGTCAGACAAGCATTCAAACGGGCTCTGCAGCAGTCCAAAATCTACCCCAACATTCTTCTGGTGAAAATAATCACATGGACAGAACTGGCAGCCATATCCTGGACGTTGCCAAGGACAGAAGCTTTTCCCTGGACGTTGCCGGGGAGAGCTTGTTTTGTCTCTTTCTGCACCCCTCTTGCCACCTCTCTCACCACTTCACCCCCAGATCCTCCGTCACTTCCCGTCTAAGCCATGGGGGGGGGGGGGGGGGAGTGGGGGCATGGAAAGATGTAAAAAATTTAGTTACCTCTGAGTGTCAACAATGGCTAACTCTCCACAAAATATTTCGTGTTCTAAGCCATCATAACAGCCAAAGTTACATATTTTCCTCCTCCCTACCTGGGAAGGGCATCTATTTTTTTTACAATGTGAGACACTGATAAACTCTGGTTTTTGGAGGGGGGCCTAGGGGATTTGTTATTTCTTCGTGCTTTTCTTTCGGGGGTTGGGGGGGGGGGGGGGGTGCGCTACAGAGGTCTCACAGGCTGGACAGGGCGAGCGACACTCCAAGGTCAAACCTTTCGGTCCCGGGGGGCCTCTGGTAGCTTTAGTTACACTGTAACCGTGACGACGACCCGGGTTCAAGTGTCCCCGTCCCACCTGGTACCACCGGGGGGGGGGGGGGAGAGCCGCCTGTGACATAACCCCTAAGATGGCCGCCGGCGGTGCCGCGATTCCTCCGGGACCCGGGGAGCGCTGCCGCAGATCCCGCCGTTCTCCCCCCCCCCCCCCCCCTCGGGCTCCCCCCGAATCCTCCTTCCTTCCTTTCACCCTCGCCACAATGCCTCACCCCGACTCCAGTTGGCACCGTCGCCAGGGGGCCGCGGCTGATGTAACGCTTCCCCGTTCGCCCGTGGAAGGAAGGGGGACGCCCGGGCGGGCTCACCGGCGGCAGCGGCGGGTTTATCGCGCGGCTACGCTCGCACCCCGCGGCTCCTGCGGGGGGCCCAATGCGCACGAGTCCCCCCTCAGGCTGTGCCATGCGCGTGTGGATCTTTGGAGGAGAGAGGAGGAGGGTAAAAAACACCGCTTAAGTTTTCCTGTTGCCCTGCAAGTTAAACTGGGGAAGGGGTTCTGTTTATGAAAAGTAAGAGTAACGCTAAAGTTTGGAGAAATTGGTACATAAAAAAATTTCCCACTACATGCAAAGACAAAACGGGTTAATTAACTAATTAATTTTTAAAAAATGTGTTGCTTTATCTGTTATGAATCACAGAGAATTGTAAAGTATATGAAGGATATTATAAATAAATAATGTATTACATATAATACATGTATTAGCAACAACACACCATAGCACACAAGGGAGCACACCTTTATCTATTAATAACACGTCTCACTAATGCAGTTATGACTAATTGTCAGTTATAATGCAACTGAAATGCGCGGATGTGCTTTGGTTCTCAGTCTGAGCTGTGAGTGATGAACCCATATTCAGTGTGGAGACGGGACCACATCTGGGGTTCATCGCTCACATTCCGAAGGCTGAAGGATGTCTTGATGCCGGCCACTGTGAAGCTGGCCGGTCGCCAGAAACTTCTGTAAATCTCTAACATTTTCTCATCAAAAAAAAAAACTGGCTGGGCCTGGGCCAATAAAAAACGAACACTAAAATAAATAAAAACCTGCAAGTGAACTCACTATCATTTTGAGCCGTGAATGACAGGATCAGCCTTGGAGCTGACGCCCTCTAATCCAGAAGTTTTACATCATCTAATCATCTGCAGGGGTCGAGAGGTCAGCCGGTTTGAGAAGCGAGGCGTTTGAAGGCGCACGGTGTCCCGCACGGCCCCTCAGCCAAAGTTAGCCGTTGACTCGACTGATGCAGGTCCGGGAGATGCGACGGACATTCTAGCTGGCCGTACCTGGAACTGGAGGAGGACCCCTCGCGCCCCGTCCCAGATAAACCGGTTTCCGGCACTGATTTACCTCACGGTTGAAGTTTAATTTCGTCGAGCGGAATGCGCCCCTCGCGCTGAAGTGTAGACGTGCCGAACGTAGCGAGTCAACAATTGCATTTCTCCTTCTGGTAAATGGTAAATGGACTGCATTTATATAGCGCTTTTATCCAAAGCGCTTTACAATTGATGCCTCTCATTCGCCAGAGCAGTTAGTGGTTAGGGGTTAGGTGTCTTGCTCAAGGACACTTCGACACGCCCAGGCCGGGGTTTGAACCGGCAACCCTCCGACTGCCAGACAATCGCTCTTACCTCCTGAGCCGTGTCGCCCCGAGTCCTTCTTGGACTGTGCTCTGGTTTCGCATGCATTTGACTTAGAAAACTTAAATTTACGGATCAGGAAATAGATGTAAGGGTGAATTATGTAACGAATCAGGAGGCTGTGTTACAGCAGAGGAGCACAACACCAATGGAGAGGAGAAAAGGACTGGTGACATCACAAACAAAAATTAATTCATTAGACATAACAAAATGAACGGTGGATTTTTAAAAATGGTGTGATGGTACTGTGGGTGGCGTAAATAAAATAAAAACTTTCCTATCACATAACGCGCGGGCAAAAGACACAGATGGTGATCCACCTGACACAAGAATGGATCCATCTTGCTCCATCTTGCCCCGATGAAACAAAAGAGATGGAACAATCCGTGCAAAATGAGAAAATCTTAGGTGTGTATCTTCAAGGTCATTGCACTGCAGGGGGCAGCCTCTCTGCAAGCTAAACCGAGTGCCTGCAGTCAATGCTGATTATGTTACATTACATCACACACACTCTTATCCGGAACCACTTACACAGCTTGCTGATCTTTTGCATAGTCTCCATTTATACTGAACAGTTGGATATATTCTGAAGCAGTACAGGTTAAGTACCTTACTCAAAGGTACAACAACACCGTCCTACCATGGAATCGAACCTGCGACCTTCAGGTTATAGGCCCAGTTAAAGGTGCAGTATGTAAGATTTTTTTTTAGAACACTTTTGTTCATATTTGGTTAAATTTCCAAATTTGTTGGAATGTGATATCACACCGAACTGTGTAGCAGACGTAGCTTGAAAATGTAGTTAGCTTATGCATTTAGCCCACTGTCATAACTATGTTGTACGCTAGTTGTTGTCTTGTAGCTTATCTGTAGTTAGCTATGTTTATAGACATAACTTTGTACGGGTCTCATACAAATACATTTTTTGACTGTTGTTAGCCCATAGCTGTAAATAAAAACTATAGCTATATTATGTCATCATAATATGTTCATTATGATGACATAACTTTCTACCTGTGAATGAAGCATGATGGGCTTCACTCTCCCGACTTCACTTTTCAATGCCCTTGTCCTCTTTACATTACTCAGATGACAGGCAGCGTGTGTGCATGTGTTTGGCGGGTGGGGGTTTGGAGGAAGAGCTAAGGGGAGTGGGTGAAATGTTTTTATTTTTTTAATTTATTTTTATCTAGCTCTCTCTCTCATTTCTCCAAACTTATATACTGTACCTTTAATTAATCATTAAAGTATACTGCCGATATAGTCATGTGGAATTTAAGCACAAAAATTAGGTGTGCTTAGGTGGTTTACTGCTGCAAAGGCCACATTCACTCTACATAAAATAAACAAGAATAAAACTATTTAAAATGGTTTGCAGTCCAAAGTTCATACCGTCAAAATAGAATAATAAAACATAATTGAAAAGTAATGACATATGATAGTTTTAAAAACTGTTAAATAATTTAACAAATAATTTGATGACATACCAATCAATAACCCATTTATTTAGCTTAATAAACTGCTCTCACAAATCTTATTCTCCACATCATCTGCCATGTATCAGTAGAAAATGGCCGCCACATTATTATTATTATTATTATAGAAAGTTTGCATATGCAGGAACTTAAAAGTCTTGTTTGGTGGACCATATGTTACGGCAGCACATCTTGTTTTTCAGACAAGCCTCTTGAAATATAACAAATTTCACAAATTCCTTCAGGCTGGTAGTGGTTTGGTAATGCCATCTTGAGCTGTCTCTCCGACCAGGTGTCAGACTTTTTCTATAACGCAATGCCGTCAGCGGTTCATTGTCCGCACAAAAGCCAAAATGTGATATCATCATGCTGTTTGTGCATGTTCTAACAAACAAATAATTTCTAGTCCAAGTCCTCAGTTCCATGCAACTTTCTCAGTCTTTTCGTTTTTTTAAATTTAGTTTGTGGCTATTTCTAGGATAAATGTAATTATATTGTCTTCTTTTTGTGTTACACAATGGTGCACAACTCCAGGTCTGGAGGATAAGTCTGCGTACTGGTTTTTGTTCCAACCAATTACGTCCTACCGTAGTTTTAGTTTTCTGGCGGCTCTAAGAACTACGCTGATTCACTCCTGTGTGAGCACAGTAAACTCTTTAGGATACACTTGCAGTGTGCGGCTGTAGCTTGTGCTTATACAGATGTCAGATTGAGACACGATTGAGTTAATTAAAGAATCGAAAGCACAAGCTGACACAAAATCCTGAAATGGACAGGTCCTTGATGTGCAGACCTGACATAACTGCTTTGCCAGTTAATGCCTTAGAGAGATGCTTTCACAAACAGTCTTGGAAATAAGCAGTGTGGCTGGTATCAAGCTTTATCACAATCGATGGACACAGAATATGCAGGTATTTATTTATTTATTTATTTATTTACAACCCAGGCCTTTATCTGTTGGTTGTCTGACTGTTTGTTGATTTATTTATTTACCTACTGATTTAAAAATGTATGCCTGGGCTTAAAACATTCCATATCCTTGGATCTGAAGGTCAAGATTTGATCCGTCTTACCATGCTGCATAATTCTAATCGCAGGATTTGCCAGTACACCTTGACGCCCTCTCCCGTCTCCCATTAATTTGGCCCTTGTGCACCTCAGCCAGCAAAGCTATGTTTAGACACGATCTCCGGAGCGGTAACTTACCCCTGGTTAATAAGTGCGAAGGCCACCTGTGGTCCCTCTGGTGTCCGTAGCCGACTTTCCATTTTTTCAGCATTTTCCTGCAAAGCTTAGTCAAAGGGCTTAAGCTTCCCTCCGCATAAATTACATCACGCAGATCATAAACAGCGCCACAGAGCCGCAGTTCATTTCTCTGCAGTCGATTATATTTGATTAATTCATGCCCATATTTTTTTGTTTGTTTGTTTGTTCATCCAACCTCCTTTCAGTCCATTGAAGGTTCTATTTTTCCCCCATATACATACATTCATGTAAAAATGAAAAATAAATACGCATTTGGTTGCTATGTGGTGCGTTCTGACATGTCAAGCAGCCTACATCGATACCACTGGTAAATAAATTACAGTTACGAGAATAGTGACGTCAAAGCCTCAACCGTGTACAAGATTCGCTGCATTTCCGTAATTCATTAATCGTATAGTGGAATTGTTAAAATAAAACCCTCGGTTTCCTTAATTTTGTGAATTAATTCACTGGTGCGGCACAACGCCGACAGCCATCACAACTGGCTGGGCGCAGTCCCCTATATTCACGGCCAATCATTTTCAGTGCGGAGCCGGTAGGACTATTGGTGGCTTCGGCGTCTGCAGCAGTGATCGCGTCAGTTGCGCCCGCCTATTCACTTCCTGCTCGCTGAAGTAATATAGATGCGCAGGGGATTTCTGTATGCTAAATGGAACAATGTAACGGATCGGGAGTGACAGGCTTAACCGGTGGGTTACTTATTAATCCAGGTCCAGGCCGATATCGTACTTAAGGCATGCTAACCGACAGAGCTGTCCCCAGGCAAACGGAGAACCGAATCGCGATGGTGATGACAGGTCGACGCAGAAGATTTTAGAGGAGCGCTCTTCCTTCCTGACCTCAGCGTCCGCACAAGGTAGCTCCTTCCTTACGCACTACCTGCAGTGCTGAAAAAAAGCTTAGAATTTTATTCAGCAGCTTTCTCAAGGCGTTGGAACTCCATTCCGTGTCAATTCTTCATTCACTGCCAGAAGTGCGCATAATGTGGCCTCGTGGTGTCTTATAGCGTCTCCATGTGCATTAGGTGTCACCCTCTTGTAAGAAGTTTACAGTGAATGGACTGTCCATTCCGCATCGATTGTGCTTCTGGAGAAAGAGGATATTATAATTATTCATATTAATATTAATATTATTATCATTATTATTATTATACATTTCTGGAAATATGTCATGTAGCTACAAGCCATCTGATTTGTGATTATTGTCATTGATTTACATCTTTATCTGTTTAATCATAGGCCTGTCTATATGTAACTATTAGGCGCTACACATGGTTTAGGACATTGTCACCGACAAGCACGCAGTGATTGTTCCAACACGGAAACAGAGCGAATTGGCTTTGACGCTTATCCTCTGCGGATGTCGTTCCATACGGATAGAAAATTACTTGTTACGGCTTCAGCTTAGGAAGTGCATCAGTGTCGGCAGCTATTTAGAGATATCGGAGGAAATCGCGTTCAGATGCAGCCTTCATGATACTTTTTCTCCCTCCCCTGGGAAGGCAGGGTGTATCACTTCGTGCCGACTAATTTACATTCAGGCTACTTTCAACGAAAGAATACTCTTAACTACTTGGCACGTCGCCTACTGAATCCGAAGTGTGTGCTTATTGTTAAATAGTTACCGCCATCGATTTAAGTCGTTTAAAAAAATATATTCTTCAGAAGTAGTTTTTAACCCACTTTAGCGATTGACAGAACCGCGTTTTCTTAGTGTCAAGTATTTGTAATGCAGTGCTACTGAAAAAATGTGATTGTCTACGTCCTTTCTTCTTCTTCTTCTTTTTTTTTTTACATCGTGAGGCACACCATATCCTTGAGTAAGTTTTGATTCAATTACAGCCTGCGGAATGGCAAGCCAGTAACGGTGTAAAAACGAGATGTTTGGATTCACACTTTAGTTGAACAAATCATGCCGTTATTTGATATCCGTTCGGTGTGGTTTCAGTTTTTCACGTTCAACAACAATATTTTTACATGAACAATGTCTTTAAATCAGAAAGAACGGTAGACGTTCTTACCGGAACAATTTTAACGCAGTTAAATTGCAACGCTTTAATAAAGGGAACAGTTTTCATGGTGTTACTTTAATGTGAGACTAGACAGAGAGAGTGTAATTTAATCCTGACAGTTTTATTACGGACGATTTGAATTTCTTGCACGTTTGCATGAGGGTACGGTTGTTGTAAGCTTTTTGTTTGTTTTAAGAACATCTGAATAGACTGCATGCCTAGCCTATAAAAATGTTGTCTTACAATGCTCAATTTATGTTAATATATTCAGTTGGACTTATGTCAGTTGTAGTTTTATATAACGGTTATTAATTGTTGGTTTGCGCCGGTATTAAATTTGGAATTATTTTTCAGGTGACCCGAAGCCAGTCTGATCAAATCAGAAGCCTTCAATTACTCCGCCTGAAACACTACCCAAGAACCTCAGATCTTTAAATAAAGTGAAGGGGCGAACGAAGTTTACCACGTGGTGAAAGGTGAGACGTTTCCACCCCACGGAGACTGTCCCAAGCTAGTCAGAGAGAAGAAGCGGAGAGACGTGCGTCTGCCAAGACCTCGGGAGGCAAACACAAGGCGATTAAAAGGAGCAGCAGTTCAGTTGTGGACCTTTTTCTTGTCTGCAGCCGGTGTCTTCAAGATTTAAATATTTAATCCGGTACCATTGCGAGTGGCCCAGAGTGACTTGTTTTTTTCCCCTAAGGAAGAGGAAAATAATAATAAATACTGAACATAGTTTCCCTTTGAAGGGAAATTAAATTGTGGCACTTGTTTGTTGTTTGGCTTTAGAAGAAAAAAAATTGCAGTGGATGGAGAGAATAACCCGGATACTCCGTAAATACCGGCAAGATCTTAAACATACCTGGGGAAGGGCTATGCACCTGGCCTCATTATCGGGATCGAAGGAGTGAATGCAACATTGGCCCTGCATTCAGTAGTCAAAAACACAAGTTCTTTAATGGGATAAATTATTTGGAAGGCGATCCGTAGGAGGAAAAAAAAGACTAATTCCCTGCTTCCAGTCCTAATATTTCTCATTCGTTGTATTTCCTTTTCAACCATCCGCATGGTACTGTGGTCGAAAGAGCAAGACAAGCCGTCAGAAATGTCCACCGGTGCAATAGACGCGAAGAAGGAGGGAGCGCCACCGGCCTATCACCACACGAACGGGTCGGTGCACCCGATCATACTGACGGACAGCCCGGAGGAGCTGCGGCCCGAAGCGGGGGACTACGAGCTCACGGAGGTCACTTCCTTCTCGGAACGGACGGAGGGCGAGGACGACCGGTCTGAAGTGGTGGTGATCGACTGCAGGGCCAACGCCAAGGGCCAGCGCGAGGAGGATGCTCTCCTGGAGAACGCCAGCCAAAGCAACGAGAGCGATGACGTCAGCGCGGACCAAAGCCCCGTGCCCCCGGCTCCCCTGAAAGAGTCCTCCTTCTCCATCGGACTTCAGGTGGTCTTCCCATTCCTGCTGGCCGGGTTTGGGACCGTCGCCGCTGGCATGGTTTTGGACATTGTGCAGGTGGGTGAGGACATGTATACCAGCATGATATTTATCACCAAACAAAAGTATCGATATTATTTTTATGTATTTATTTATTACGCACTCAGAATCAAAGCTTTTTTCTCTCAATTAGAATTTTTGTTACCTGGCAGTTTCTCTGGGAAAAGATTTACATGTGCAAAAACAGGGCCCTTGGAGCTGTAAAAACCCCTAAACAGTTTTATAGCTGGATTGCTCAGACTGCTAATTTACATAATCTCAGTATCTATGGCATCAGTAAGATGCATCTGTCAACATCTCAATTGTTGTTAGCTCTTGTGCCTTTTTCCACTCAGTTGTTGGTCTTTGCATTGCTACAGTGATTTTTTTGGGACATGTCTTTCTTATAAGTAATTGAGAAAGGGAGAAAGTAATTCAGTAATGTTTATATTTTCACATTGAAATGATAGGGACTGATCCAGGAAATCCATGATTTTATGACATCACACTGTCAGGAATATGATAGGCCCTGATCCAGCAAACCCATGCTCCTATGACATCACACTGTCAGTAATGTTATAGGGACTAATCCAGCAAACCGATCCCCCCATGACATAACAATGTCAACTTTAGCAATTTAGTAATATTACCACAAAACTTGCTGCACTGCAATCCTGAGACCTCTCAATAATATGTTAAATATTTAGACACAATTAAGTTATTATGACTCAATGAACAATGACATTTTTCATTAGAAATATATTTCTATAAACCTCCAAGTCCAGACCATCAAAAATATCATACAGGTTTCTCCATTTTTCTCTGCTTAAAATTCTATTCCATTCATATAATGTTGCATATCTTTATGCATGTCTTAAATATGCCACCTGCTATTCCTTGTGGCTGTTTTAGTGGTTTGCTTTAAAATCATTATCATTGACCATTCATAATGATAATGATGCTGTTCTGTGCTGATATTACATATCAGATACTCACATTTGGCAAGTTTCCTTTAAGGGATTTCTAACATTTTATTTGCATTACATGATGTGATGTAGCATAAATTAATAACAGAACTGCTTCAGGGTTTCCCACTGCAGCAAAGGTAAACTTTTTACTCACGGGTGACAATATATCCTCAGTGCCTTTCTGTTCAGGTGTTATAAGGAGAGAGAGTGGATAAAGACAGCAAAACACAAAAAAAACCCCAATGTAATGAGCTGAGCCATGGCCAGTTAGATTATTACGATTGCAAAAATCAGACTTTTCAAAGTACGACTTTGCTCACTTCTAACTGCATGCGTTTATCCAGCATGTCTTTCCTTCCCTTTGCAAAAATTGATTTGGAGCCCGTTTTCCCTTCCTGTGTATTTCTTTATTTAGCTTACTAGGGCTAGTCTCATCACTGGATGCCATTTGACACCCATCTGTTCCAGTTCCATTGCGTGCTATTTCATTGGCGTGTTGGGCACACACAGATCTACGATGTGTCATTTGGGATGCTTTTTTGCATAGCTCTGTGGTACTGCCTGTGCTGAATTCAATTGGCTGGGAAGGTGACTCACCCTCTGTTAATGTTATTTGTTTAACATAATATAACATAACATAACAACATGACATCATGAGGAGACCCTACCATTCAGCCCAACAATGCTCGCCATTTTGCATTGATGCAGGTGTGATACTTCCAAACTTCAAAACTGGTTGAGCTGTGAAGTAATTGACTGATCAAAACCAATCTATGGCAGTCTGACTTCATGGACAGTCTTGTTTATCAGTTAGAGTGTCAGTGACTGACAGTACATAATGGATCATCCTATTATGCAGTTTCATGGATAACACTGTCCCATTGTAATTGCTGTGTCCCTTTAGAAATACAACAAATATTGAAACATTCCCTTCAATATTTTTGTATGGTATGTCACTGTAAAATTTTCAACACTACATTCCGCATTACATTCATAGAACATACATTTATAAAGAGTGGCTTGCAAGGTGAGAGACTATTGAAAGCAGTATTTTTGGTACTGTTAATGATAAATGCACGTCACATGACTGATTGACCTCTTGATATAAAGCCTTGTTATTCAATTATTTAATAACCGTGTATAATTTATAATTTGCACAATTTGTCACAAGTGACGGTTTTTAAAAAAGAAATTACTTAAAGGTTTAATTACAGGAAGCAGCTCTTTCAGTGCTTAAATAGTCAGCTTTTGGTGAGTGTTAGCTAAAGTTAGGGCCCATGTGCTAAATGTTTATCAAGTTTTCATGCACTGCTTTGTGTTTTCTCCAGCTCAGTTTGTGCAGACCGAGCTGTGCTGTAACATATATATATATATATATATATATATATATATATATATATATATATATACTGCCCAACTGTTAAAAATAACATCTTCTGACTGTGTCACTGACAGGTCATATATTCTCTAAGGTCAGTCCCCCATACAGATAAAGTTGGAGGTGTCTGGTTGCTGGGAAACGCTGATATCTCAGGCCTGCAAACTGGGAAAACACCAAGCGACACCATCACCGGTGTTTTCTCAGAGCATCTGTGGCAGAGACGTTGGAGGAAGTCACACAATGTTCGTAGCTTAGCAACGTTCCACAACAGAACTGCCGGAAGTTTTTTTTTAAACTCTCTCTTCCATTGTGGTGCGTGCTTCTGTCATCCTAAAACCACGCTACACTTCTGTTGTAGATTGCAAACTCACGACCACCTCTTTAGTCTGCACCTCAGCTATGTCAGTTGTCCCAGTCTTCCTCTAGAACTTTTACCTGTAGCCTACCCAGTTAGCTTTGTTCTGGTCTGTGCAGCTTAGTTTAAAGCTGGAAGTTGACAAGTTGTCAATCAAGCGTGCGCTTCTCGCACTTGCCGTCTCTCTTGGGGCTGTACGGGACTCCTACCGCACTTTCAGTTCCTGATCTTTACGCTTGCGCTTGCATTGTACAGTAAGTCGCTCTGGAAACAAGCTATCTGCTCAATACAAGGAAGCAAAAATGAGCTAATCAAGTGTTTATCTCACAAACAACCCTTCACCTCAACTAATTAATGATAAACAGATTATCAAATGTGCTCAGCAATTTTCGATCCCGTATGACCCTATTCGGCGTGTGGCAATGATGGCACGTCACTGTTCGCCGCCATTTTGAAAGTAATACATTGGAGGGAATGTAGGTTATGTTAGCGTCATGTGCTAAGCCCCTGTTCCGGGAGCTAACGCAGAAGAGCCCAACTGCTTACATTCCTGCGAGAAAGCGATTATAAGCCGGACAAAAGGGGCAGGACGAGAGTGGGTTTCCGGACCGGTTACTACGCCAGTTCTGTAGTCACAGGCACTGTTTTGTGAAGCGCTTGTCCTTCAAGCAGTGGGGAAGCTGAATGGACTGCCAGCTGGTTGGGGTAAACTGTTCCCTCAGTGTGTGGTAATCTTGGACCCTATGTATCGGTGGCTGACAGGCTGAGTAGGCCTTTTCTGTGAAATATCATCTTTCACACTGTGTTGCAAGACTTTCCCATAGGTGTGAGTCTGTGCGTGAGTGGTGAGTTAATGGTGTGTAGGCCCTGCATTGGTTTGGCGACCTGTCCGGGGTGTATTCCCACCTCTCGCCCAATGCATGCTGGGATAGGCTCCAGCTACCCCCGGGACCCTGACCAGGGCAAGTGGGTGTAGATAATGGATGGATGGATGGACTCGGAAAAGCTGTTACAAAACTGTACTCTGCTTTGTCTTCTCTTAGAACAGGTCACCCAGAGAAAAATGTCAAACACCAATCTGAATGTCATACAGTAGCTGTGTAAGATTTCAGGCTCCACCTTCATTCGTGTCATATGTTCACCCATCGATGTGCCTCACACACATGATACTTTGTTGTCTAGCAGGCCACAAATACTAACACTGCTTGTCTTTTTAAACCATCTTTGTTCTTCCCTTGCACCTGGAGGAAATTGATATTGATGTTGAAGGTGCAGACTTTCATGTTTGTTTGTTTGTTTGTTTTTCGTCTGGCTGAAAAAGATTGTGATATGGCTTCTTTTTGTTTGTTTCATGGCACAAGCATTAATTTGAACACAGAGCTGGACACCCAAGGAATGCTGGGAAACTTGTTTGTTGAGTTTTCCGGAGACTTTTGCCATTACTGCATCATATTCTGACGTGAGGTTGAAGCCACAGAACAATGGGCACAATCCAGCTGTCCCAGACCGAAAAAACTACAAAAGAACTGCAAACTTTTCTCTTTAGAGAGGCAGGAAAACAACAACATTAAACGTTGTAAACGATCCCATCGCTGCACACAAGCAGCCATTTTAGTGGTCATTTTTTGGTCTAAAACATTCAGAACCCTTCATTCAATCCTTTCATTACAGAGTTCACTGAGAAAAGAGGGTGTGAATGTATTTTTTTCTTATAAACATTATGGGGTTTGTTAATCTGTTGACCTGGGATAGCCGGGTTTCATTTTATGAAAATCTATGGCTTTGTTCTGTTCTTTCACTGGTAATGTGAAGCACCTGAACTAAATTCACAGCACAGACTTCGTATTAGCAAAGCAGCAAAGATTCCATTCCTATTAATAATTTGTTCAGTTTCACGAGACGGAGTTCATCTTACAACACGTAGTACCAAATAGAACACACCCTCTAATTACTGAATTTTAACATCTTAAGGGCTTAGCTTGTGCTAATCTCAGGCTTTCTATTTAGTTTCCAGTTTAGTGTCCAGTGGAAGAATTAAGCTAGTGGAAAAACTGTGATTCCTGTCTAAATTAAACTTAACTCGGGGAAAGAATTTCATTGTGCCGAGCATTTGTAAATCTGCCATTTAAGGCGATCGATTTGGTGTCACCCACCGCACTGTGAGAGCATAATGATCACTTAACATTGACCCAGGAAACATTCAGTGTACCACAGGACCTAATTTAATGCTCTGTATAGATATGAAAAATCGCCAAACAATTTCAAAAACGTCGATAAGCTTTCACGTGCCCCCGGTGAACTTCCTTTTTTTTTGGAGGGTGTCACATTGTGTGCAGTTACTGGCAAGCTATTATGGTCCTGTACAGGTCACACCCCAGGGTTCAAGCCAAGGGGGGGGGGCCTGGATTCCACTGTGACCATATATGCTTTGGAACACGGGTGCCGTGACACACAGGCTGTGTTGCGTAACTCGGCAACCCGACTCTTCCAAGCCACCCCTGCCCCTGTTCGCTGGATTCACAGAACTGAGGCACACGGAACAGTTGGCCGTGGGCCATCGTTACCGCTGAAGCAACGTCACACGTCTCCCTTTAAGAGGGGGGGGGAGCGGGCGGGGGGGAGGGAGGAGGGCAGGCGTCAGGTCCAGGAAGTCAAAGGCCCGGCGTCTGGAGGCCAATCTCCTGATAGGTTTACAGTTTTGGATTAAAGGACAATGAGAGAAGGCTGTTCTAAAGATGCATGACATCATCTCAAAAAATAAATAAAAAAAAAAACCCTGAATACCAAAAAAAAAAAATCTTAATCATATCTACAAAATCCAGGTCCAAATATGCAGTGCTCGCATTCTTGGCACTCGCGTGCTTTCATAAAGAAAAGGCTTTTTATAGATCTGCTTATTGCTGGGGGTTATCAGACACCCTGAGATTTCAGCGGCATCATTGCGCTGTCTCCTCTTCAGGGAACGTTTATGGGCCTGCAGCATCGATCCAGCTGTCTTCCGTCGGCAGTGTAATTGCTCTGTGTCCACCATGCTGGTGGTTTAAAGCGAAGCACTTTCTCTCCTTTATTGATTATTTATTTATTTATTTATTTATTTCTCAGAAGTGGGTTGTGTTCCTGCAGCCTCAGTCTAAGTCCTGTATAGGCACTAAGTGGAAACTGCAAAGTCATCAGCAGCGGAAAAAAAACACAGCAGGGGAATAACCGCTGAGTCATTGGACAGGTGTTTGAGTGCGGATTCCGGAATATGTGTGTGTGTGTGTGTGTGTGTGTTCGTGCATGTGTACCCGTGTGTTTATATGTTTATCATCATCATCATCATCATAACCTTTATTTAATTCTCGGAGGTACAATTGAGGGCCAGGCCCTCATTTTCAATGTAGCCGAGATTACAAAAACATTTAAGACACAGTAAGTATAATAAAAGATCACAGAATATAGCAACAGTAAAACCAACATAGTATACAATAATAATAATAACTAGAATAAAATAAAATATAATAAAAAAATTAAATAAATAAAATCAAGCACAGATGTTATATGTTTGTACACACACACACACATACACACACATATACTGTATATATATAGACACAATTTTTGTTGTTTTGCCTCTGTACTCCAGCACATTGGATTTGAAATGAAATAAAACGATGTATATGAGGCTAAAATGCCAGCTTTAATTTGTGGGTATTGACATCAATAGTGGGTGATCCCTGTAGGAATTGCAGGCCTTTTTTCTATATGCTTCCCCCCATTTTAGGGGAGCAAAAGTAATCAGACAAATTAACACGATCTTAAATAAAGTCACCAGAATTAGTACTTGGTTGCAAATCCTTTACATTTGATGACTGCCTGAAGTCTGCAACCCAAAGACATCACAGGCACTGGGTACCTTCGCTGGTGATGCTCTGCCACTCCTGTACTGCAGCCATCTTCAGTTCCATAAGCACCTTTCATATAATTTTCCAACCCAAATAAAACTTATTCTAGGATGCAGAATCACATTGTGCTGCATGTTCACTGACTTTACGTTCATAAACCATTAAACCATGCCTGTGATTTATGAATACAATCTCTTTACACAGAGTCACTCATTACATCCATCTGAATGCACTTTTGTTCTATGGATATACTGCTAGTTACAATAAAATAGGCACTGGGGCTATTCTCACAAGCCTGTTGCATTGCAAACTTCAAGTCTTTAAATGGTGAATTATTGTCTCATTTCC